>LPNX010364969.1:197556-331154 GCA_001517045.1 Pseudotsuga menziesii
GTTGGATGTGGAATTTGATTCCGCATCCAACGAGTACCCACAGTGCATACTTTTGATGGACCCCGCTACCCCAAAAACAAGAAATACCTGAAAAAATGTGATGATGACATCATCATCACANGAGTTCTCTCCAATAGAGTACAACCATTTCACCCGCAACACCATTTTGGTGTTTGCCACATTGACAACATAAAATTTGTCTTTCATGGTATAGTCACCTATGCTTACTTGCATATCTGGGATCCATCGATTACACTCCATGGAATGACCACAATGAATCCTTCAAAGGGATCAGTAGGTAATTTTATCCTCTCCACCAGGGATGAATCAATGAAATTATGTATGGAACCCCCATCAACAAGAACTGTAATTTTCTACCCTTGAAGAACTCCTTTCAGCCTTAAAGTGTGGAACCTAGGCACTCCACTGAGCACATCAATTTTACTGTTGTTTTGATGAGGTTTCTCCTCTTCTTCAATTGTTTCATTCTCTCCATCCCCCAACTTAGCTTCTTCTAACCCTTCTTCATCACTTTCATAAAATACTTCAATATAATGGGATTTTCCTTTCACACATTAATTGTGACCGGGACCCCACGGTTCTTGGCAGGAAAAACACAATTTATTCCTCCTCAATTAATCCCAATCCTTATAGGAATAATATTTCTTTCTAGGGGCAGGAAAGTTTCTTATAGGAGGTTTTTGGTTCTGAAATTTATGTGGCAGGGGAGTTTTGAGAGGATATTTGGTCCTCGAGGTTGTATCTTGCAGGTCTCTAGTCTTGCTTACAGCTTCCTACAAAGTGGTAGGTCGATAGGTCTTCACCAAACACATCAATGGTTTAGTCAGTACTTCTGTAAACAAAAGGATAAGCCTTTATTCAGATATGCCAATGACCATTATAGCCATTGGTTAGAACTCTGAGATGTATGATTTTGGAGTTACAACTTGTCTTATGTGTGCCAAATCTCAGAAAGAGATGTTAGGATCTCTTCTGTCAAATATTTCTGTCAATTTTCTGGTGAACTCCTCGTAGGTGACTACTTGTTCATGTCCTAATGTTTTCATGCCATGAAACCACTATTCAATGGCCTCCCCATAAAGATGTAGGGCTGCCAACTTAAGGGCATCCCTTTCTGCCATAGGATTCATCTGCAAACATGTATCCATTTTCCGAATCCAAGAACTCACCGAGCAATTTGAAGTGCCATCAAAATATGGCAATGTGATTTTCCTAATGGAATTATTTAATTCATAATTCTGATATGAATTCCTTGCATCCCCTCTTGGATTCCCCCTAAATTGATTTTCACGGATTTCTCGAAAGGGAAGAACCCTTCTACATTCCTCACTCAAAGATTGGTAGACAAAAAACTTCTCTTCCCATGTAGCAATAGTTTCAGCCTGGGCTTCGGGATCTTCTTTAGGGGTTTCAAAAAATTTGTGCATGGTAGGTATTAGCTGCAATTTTGGTTCCTCTTTAAATTCAAGTGACCTATTGTGAGGCCCAGTCTTGGAAAAAACACTCCCCCCCGTGACCTTTCTTTCTTCATAATGGGAGCTAATACTGCTCCCTTCCCCATCTTTCACTCCCAGCTGTTTAGCCAAGAATTATATAGTATCTTTACCAGACTGTATGATGTTTGTGGAGATGTCTAGCAGACCTCTCAGCATAGTCCTAACAAAATTCCAAAATTCATCTTTTTCATCCCTTTCTTCATGAAATCTCCCATCCACAGATTCCACTTCCTACAGTGGTATTAGTGGTATCAATTCTACTTCATATAGTGGTATCCCATCAAAACAAATCGATACCACTTTGAATTTGTTCATATTCTTCTATACATCAGAGCCCGCTCTGCGGAAACCTACTACCATGCTTCTGGGCAGTCAAACCTTGAAACTAGGAAGAGGAGTTCGGTCTGTTTCAACTAGGGGCTTCTAGAAACTTGTAGAGGGTTTTTACAGCATTAGTTTAACACAATAAATATTTTTGGATATTTTTCACAAGTTTTAGAAAGTTCTAATTAGTTTTGGAGAAATGTTGGTTTTTTCGACAGTTTTGGCCTAGTTAAACCTAGCGTAGTGGAGGATCCAAAAAGGAATTATAGTACAAAATAAAAATGGTTCTAGAGATATTTAAGGGAATTTTGGTCTATTAGTTACCCATATTAATTGATGAGGCTCAATTTGAGTTCGAAGAACTCATTTTACATCAAATTTGGCAAGACTAGTCATTGAAAGCTAGCAATCTAGCTAGGGTCTAAATTTAAGCATTTAATTCGTATCAAATTAATTTATGAGATACATATGAATTATGATAGAGATAAATAACATCCCACTGAATATATAAAATCTCTTCAGACAGTCCCCTAACCTTGCATATTTCTCATAGCACTCAGATTCTTCAATTTTCCCCCATACATAGATAAACTAAGCTTTTTTGAGGAAACTGAACATGGAATTATTTATGGAAAGATATGTTTTGACTTGATATAGATAAATTATAGATTAATATGCTTCTAGAGATCAGAAATCATATACTAAACTAACCATTACAGGGAGACTCCAAAATAAGGGACAGGAGGCCCAGAACATGACCGACAAAAGGGGTTGTGAGCATAGGTGAAGCATGGGCTTCACTGGAGCTCGAACTGAAATTTATGGAGACTACAAATGGCTCTGATTGTCCTCCAATTTCTACAAGATAGCACTCCATACCTGCAATAGAAGAGAAGGGGATGGAAGGAGAGGGAAATGGAAGGCTGGCGTTCATCTCCCAGTAGTATGAGGGACAACACTCAGAAGTAATGCTCATATAAGTATTCAACAATAATATCATCAACCAAACTAAAGCAATGGATTCAAATTCATCTTTTATATAATTATGGATGACTTTCTTAGAAGTTGAGTCCAATGGTGACCTGTGAGAGCAAGTCAACCCCATGGGTGACCTAACCCTACCCAACCCTAGCCACAAAAGTGCCCCCTTTGGGAAATTAGGAAACTAGGACCATATGGAATTGTCTCCAAATCCAAATCATCCTTCATAATTAGAAACTACGCCCTCCCTTAGTCAAAAGTCGTCTCTTTTGATTTATGACAGCTTTCTACTTTTCCGGGGTCATAAGGAAACTCTTTCTTTCCTTCAAAAACTTTCCTACTTTTCTCTTACATCTTTTCTGAGCTCCATAACGGGAAAATGCACCCTCCCATTTTAAATACTTTCATGCTTTTACCTATGTCTGATTTTTCTGCTTTTAGGAAACTTTCCTTTATTCTCCTGCTTGCTTTTGTCATGGACTTTCTTATTTTTACCTAGGAAAGTTTACTAGCTTTCCCCAATGCACCCTCCTGACATGGTAGCCTTAATTCCACATCATTATTGTGCATAATAAATAAAATTGCTGAAATAAAATTAAATCCATGCCTTAGAACAATTATTAGCAAAAATTTATCCTAGGAGGAATAATTAATAACAACTTGAGCCCATAGTAACCTATCATGGTCAAAACTTTTAATGGTCAATTGGAGGGGACATGAAAGTCCTCCCCTCCCAAATCTGCTTGTCCTTAAGCAGAATCACTCCGGAGTGCTGCAAATTTGTTCATCATGTAGGAGAACTAGAGCATGAATGCATTGTGCAAAAAGGTTGACTTGCTCGATCAAGCCATTCTGTAAATTTTCTCCAAAACAAGCAATGTCAGGGTCCCATTGCTTTCATTGCACCCCCTTCAATGATAATTCCTTCCCACACAACTTATCAGGAAAATTTATTCCTTGATCCCATTTTCTCAACTATAAGTATCCAAACATTAGAATCCACCATACAAATTTATCATCACATGAAATGACATTCCTGCTGTGGAAATCGTACCACTACACTGAAAACTGGAAATTCTAAATGCAAAGTTGGAAACCTGTCAGATTTCCCCACCCAACATAAAGTTCCTTATATTCTTGATGCACATCAACATTGAATATCACAATTATTTTGCTACAAAGACATAGGTTTGAGTCCCATTTCCAACCCCAATGAGTATAGGAATAATCCAACCAACCAGGGTGCCCATACTTCTCACAATAATATGATGCATCACAATTATCTCCAAAAATACAAGCAAGAAAAACAACTAAGTGTCCCCTCATCCCACCTGATAAGGTACTGACACTCCTACTAAAAGGTCCATGTGAACACTTCCAATGGCTCAACTCTCTGCCACTAGTCAAATAATGCAAGCATCTATCCAATTGTGTGGATTTCCTCCACAAATACCTCCTTATGCAATATTTTTTCCTCAACAACTTCTCTTGGCAGTTTGCTTGCTTATCTGCCTTCCATTGATCATGTGCAGAAAATATTTTGCATGAAGATTCCATGTGTGACATGTAATCTTCCACCCAATCCACATGTGGCTGAATGGAATCAAGTGACAGCCATATGTTCCAAGGTGGCTGATGGGAGGGTGATGGTGTATTCCACAAGTCATCATGAACACCTAGGAAAACCTCCAACTCTTCCAAAAGCACCAACAAGGAAAATTCCTTCTCCCGATTTTTATTCTCACTTGATGAGGCTGAAATACAAGTGTGGGTAGAAATTTGAATCAAAACCCTACAATACTCATCCACCCAACTTATGGCTTCCCAATATTCATCCTCATCTAACTCTCCCATTGGAAAGAGACTCTTTCCATAAAACTATTCCACTTTTTTCCGGAGAAGACCAAGTGCTTGGTTCTCATCAAAATTGTTTGCATAGTCCTCAAGCACAAAAAAATCAGAATTCACTTCATGTGCATGTGTATGGAAGGTATCCAATGGATGCAAATTAAATCTTTGTGGCTTTCCACATGTCAAGACAATGTCAGTCCTAACAAAAAAACTTATTGCAGAAATTAAATTCTTCACCTCCCACATTCTTCACTCCAAAGGTGTCTCTATCCACCCAATCAATGGATGAATAAGGAATTTTATTTGCTGATCCATGATAAATTTTATCAGCGCTCTTTATGGTAGAGAATAACACTTCATCCTTTCTCTCAACCTTAATGAGTGCTTGGCCAAAATTGTCTTCCTCATACCTTTTCACAAGCACCTGCAAATCTGCCCCTTCCTCATGGCTCTCCTCCACATGAGGTTCCTCCATTAAACCCAAAACATTTCCTTCCATGCAACATCAAAAGGGGTGACACCTTCAAATCCCTTTGAAGTTTATATATCTCCAACTTTGAATATTGAGGGGATCTCTTTGTTCTCTTCAATAATTCATTAGCGATCTCTAACTTATTATTAAGCCTTTCTAATTCTTCTTCTCCCTTCTTGACTGCACAGTGATATATTTCAGCCATTATGAGGAGATGATCTCTGTCAAACAATAGGTTCATATAGTTCTCCTTCATCTTTGCCATGCCTTCTTTTAGTGCTATGCACTACTCTAGAAAGGATTCTCCTTTCATTTCTCCTCCAGAAGCTTTCCAACAACATCTGGCCACCAAGGCATTGATGTCAATAAGGTTTTCAAGGCCTCCTTAAGCTTTTCTCTGTCCTCCTTAAGTGGTCCACTCAAATGATGTGGCTCACAAAGAATATCCTACACCAAGGTTTCTTCCTCTAACATCTAACATATAATACTACTTTTCTTGTGGCATGGATCCACAACACAAAACTCATTCTCATCATACAAGTCAGCCTTTGAATTTTCTGCAAAATCACTTCCATGGTGTGAAGTGGAGGGTTTCTCCAAAGGCTAGAATGACATGTGATCTATACAAAATTTAGAAAGTGTGTCATGCCTTGGCATTTAAACTTCATCATGTTGTAGGAAAGTCCGAAATTCTAAACTGTGTTCATCTGTCTACACCAGAGTTTTCTCCTTCAATTTTCCTAGTTCACACCCGACTGGCGGGGGCTTGTATTCCACTTCATTGGGAAGTTCATATGATGTATTTATATATGATATATGTTATTCTTTTGGATCTGATACAAAATATCCCGCATCACCATTGACAACATCACCCTCCTTTTCCATGGTTTTGTGATCACCTACAGAAAAGCTAGGAGTAATTTCATCTCCATCACAATTGTCCTTCATCTTGCAGTCCAAAGATTTAAGTGAAGACTTTTTATCCTCCCAAGGATCAGATTGTTGCAGGTGTACATGGATGCTGCAAAAATTAGAGATTTTAATGTCCATGTTTTTAACCTGATCATATTTCTATATAGATACTTTGGTGGCTTGCTCCTCCACCAAATTTTTTTGTTCACACCTGAGCGGTGTGGCCTTGTTTTCTTCTTCATTCTGTGGCTCAGGAGGTGACTGTAAATATGATTTGTGTACCACTTTTGTGTTGATGTAATTGTAAATTTGGAATGTATTCACTTGTATTTATTATGTATTGTAACCCGATGTTTATTCTGGGATGTGTCTGTAATGTAATTGAGTCATGGCATGCCTCAATGTTCCGATCAGGAGTTTCTATAATGTAAATAATTCATGTCAAGTCATTGTGGGTAACCCTCCTATTGGTCAAGAGTTAAAGTCCTCGCAGTTCTGGGGCACTAGGGTTATTAGACTCTCCTAGAGAAGTCAGCCCTAGTAGGTTATTGGCAAGTCGGGAATTAGTATAAATAGAGAGTGAGCCTCTCTATTTATCACACACTCACTCACACTCAGTTGTAACGCATAGCTGAGGAAGAAGAATACACTAGGTCTAGGAAGAAAGAGGCTACTACTGTCGGGAGATCATCTTACTATTTTGGGGTTTTAATTTTGGTGCTAATTCTATCTTTGAGGAAGTTGTGGGTTTTTCTCCATTTATGGTTTCCTCAAGGAAAAACACTGTGTTCATTGTCTCTTGTGTTTGATTGATGTGGTTGTTATTATCTTAGTTAAAAAATCCTAATATAATGATAGCTTAATGTTAAAAATATAACATGGTATTAGAGCTAACTTGAGAAGAAGACACTATGCAGCTGTGGAAACTAGGGATTCCTACTTTTTGGATCTCTCTCCACATATTTTCAAAAAATGAAGGTTGTACTAACTCTCCTCCCTAGGGCCCATCTTTCTGTCGAAGCAGAATTCAATTCTAATCTTTTTCAATTTTAGACCCGACACTACTGCCGAAAATTATGGCTTTCCACAGAAGTGGAATTTTTTAGTGATCCCAGGCTTGGATTGATCTCCTCCTCAAAATAAAAGTTTAGAAATCAAGATCAAAGCATTTGGTTGGACAGAAGTCCAAAAAATTCAAACCCTAATCTGCTCTTGAACCAGCACTGCAGAAATTCAGCTCCAAATCCAAATCCAACATTTTGACCTGGTAAGATCTAAATATTTTGTATTTCCATTTGAGGTTCTTAGTTAATATGTCTCATCATACCAAGCTTGATGAAAAGCTTGAGGGAGCTGATAACTTCCGAGCCTGGAAGTATAGGATCTCCCTGGTCCTGGAAGAAAATGAGTTGGACTCCTACATCAATGAGGAGGTTCCAGTTCCAAAGGAAGATGAGTCTAAGGCCTTACACAAGAAGAAGTTGGTTATGGAAAAGAGGATTAGTGCTGATTTAATCAAGGATCACCTCATACCACAGGTGTCCTCAGTAAAGACACCTAAAGCTATGTTTGATGCCCTAACCAAACTGTTTGAAGGAAAGAACATAAATAGGAAAATGACTTTAAGGAACCAGTTGAACAATGTGAAGATTCAAAATGCAGAGACCATCCAGTCTTACTTCACAAGAGTCTCTCAGATCAAGGAACAGCTGGAAGTAGTAGATGAAGAAGTGGAAAATGTAGAGATTGTAATGACCACCTTTAATGGTCTCCCTAGGACATGGGACTCTTTCATTCAAGGGATCTGTTCCAGACAGAAATTAGTCAAGTTCAACAAAATTTGGGAAGAATGCTCACAAGAAGAGGCTCGGATAACAACTCGAGAAGAAAATATGGGAAGTGAAGATCAAGCTCTCATAGTTCAATCCAAGAAACCCAGAAGGGATCATCATCATCATCATTCTAAAGGTAAGCACTCCTCCGACAATAAATCTCAACTCAGATGTTATACTTGTGATGAAATAGGGTACTTTGCCAGAGATTGTCCTAGAAAAAAAAGAAACTCTCACAAGAAGAAAAACAACAATATAAGACATCATGCTCATGCTGCGGAAGATGATGAACCTTCCTCAAAGAGAAACAAGCAAGAAAGTGATGATTCTTCAAGTGATGAAGAATATGTTTTGATTTCTGCTCTCACAGGAAACATCACACATGGAAGCAATGATTGGCTTATAGATAGTGGGGCTTCCAAACATATGACGGGATTTAATGAGTCTTTTGTGATACTTTCAGAACATGAATCACCTCACAAGGTGAAGCTCGGAGATGACTACTAGTATCCAATAAAAGGTAGTGGGGAATCCTCCTATAAGCTAGACTCTGGAAATTGCATGAAGATGAAGGATGTATTGTTTGTACTGGGACTGAAGAAGAACCTCCTCTCCATATCTTCATTATATGCAAAAGGAATGAGGGTTTCATTTGTATATGGCCAAGTTCTCATGTGGCCAAAAGGAAAGACCTTCGATGATGCAGTAGTGATTGGGGAACAAGAGAGAGGTCTGTACAAATTGAAGGGCCATCTAGAACAAGCCTTGATCCATGACACAGTAAATCCAAATGAGATTTTGCATAGAAGGCTTGCACATGTGCATTACAGAGCACTACTACTTCCAATCAAATTTGTTGAAGGTCTTCCAGAAATTCAAGAAAAACATGATGGAATCTACAAAGGATGTGCGAAAGGAAAGAATACAAAGAAGACATTTCCAAGTAGCGAGAGCAAGGAAAAAGGAATCTTGGAAATCATCCACTCTGATGTATGCAGACCAATGTCATCAAGTTCACTAAGAGGGTATGTATACTATGTTTCTTTCATTGATGATTTTTCTAGGAAGACATGGATTTACTTCATGAAGAAAAAAGATGAAGTTTTCAACAAGTTCAAAGAATTCAAAGCCTTGATCGAGAACCACAATCTATAAAAAAAAACAAGATCTTTCGATCAGATAATGGCAGAGAATTCACATCAAATGAATTCAAAGAGTTATGCAAAGACTCAGAGATTAAGAGGGAGTTTTCCACTCCATATAATCCACAACAAAATGGGATTATAGAAAGGAAGAACAGAACTATCATGGAAGCTGCAAGAGCTATGCTTCATGATCAAGATCTTCCCATGCATTTATGGGAGGAAGCTGCAAGAACAACGGTGTATGTACAGAACTATACTCCACATAGATTACTCAACAACAAGACACCTGAAGAAGTCTTTTCTAGCAAGAAACCAAAAGTCAGCCATCTCAAAATATTCAGCTGTCCAGTCTACATACACATTCCAAAAGAGAAGAGGACACAATTAGATCCTTTAGGAAAGAAGGGTATATTTGTGGGATACTCTAAAAGCTCGAAGGCTTACAGAATATACTTCCCAGGATTCAAGAAGATCAACATCAGCAGGGATGTGACATTTGATGAAGACTTAGCTTACAACAAATCCAAAAAGAGACCTGCTGAAGAACCTAAAGTAGCAGAAGCACCCAGAATTCATGATACAACCATGACCGAAGAAACTCAAGAAGAAGATCGAGAATTTGAAGAACCTCAAGAACCTATAGATCCACCTCAGGAGAAGAATCCTCATAAGAGGAAACCTACTTAGGTACGAGAAGCTATCCAAGGTGCATAAATATATGGGGCTCCAGAAGAGAATCACAGAGAAAGAAAGAGAACCAACTCTTGCTCTGGTTATGTAGCATTATTATGTGATTTTATCGATAAAGAACCTTCCAATTATGAAGAAGCGACAGAATGGAAATAATGGAAGGATGTTATGAACGAAGAGTATCAATTGATCATGAAGAATGATGTTTGGGATGTTGTCCCAAGGCCAGAAAGGAAGTCTGTAGTAACTTCCAAATGGATCTACAAGATCAAGCATGCTGCAGACGGTAGCATAGAAAAATATAAAGCAAGATTTGTTGCTTGTGGTTTCTCCCAGAAAGAAGGAATAGATTATGAAGAAACTTTTGCACCTGTAGCCAGATACACTTCCATGAGATGAGTACTTGCTCTAGCTGTAGCACTGAAATGGAAGATACACCAAATGGATGTCAAGACTGCTTTCTTGAATGGTGTAGCGGAAGAGGAAGTGTATGTGGAGCAGCCACTCGGTTTTGAGACACATGACAAGGAGTCTCATGTATGTAGATTGAACAAAGCCCTGTACGGTTTGAAATAGGAACCTAGTACATGGTACTGTAGAATTGACAGGTTTCTATCCAGTTTGGGATTTACCAAGAGTAAAGCAAATTCCAACCTTTACTACAAGGTTGAAGATGGCAACCCAGTGATGCTCCTACTATATGTAGATGATATGTTTGTAACAAGTATGGATGGGTTGATTGTTGATATGAAGAGGAAGCTTGCTACTGAGTTTGAAATGAAGGAATTGGGTATGATGCATTATTTTCTAGGCATGGAGGTGTGGAAAAATGCGGATGGAATTTACCTAGGACAAGGGAAATATACGATAGAGATCCTGAAGAGATTCGAGATGATGGACTGCAAGGCCATGACCACACCTATGGCATCAAACCTGAAGCTATTGAGTGATGCTTCATCAGAAGTAGTTGATGCTACGATTTATCATCAAATGATTGAGTCCTTGATGTACCTGACGAACACGAGACTAGATATTTGCTTTGTTATGAACACATTTAGCCAGTTACTGACAGATCCGAGACATGTTCACTTGATTGCTGCAAAGCATATTTTGAGGTACCTGAGGGGTACAGTTGATTATGGGCTCAAGTATGAGGTGAGTCAGAATATTAACCTAGAGGGTTATGTTGATTCAGATTGGGCAGGAAATGCCATTGATAGGAAGAGAACTTCTGGGTGTTTCTTCAATATGGGATCAGGTGTGATCTCTTGGTTGAGTAGGAAGCAATCCTATGTGGCACTGAGTGCAGCTGAAGCAGAGTATGTCACAGCTTGTTTAGCTTGTTGCGAGGCAGTATGGATAAGGAAGCTACTGTCTAATTTATTTGATCTCCAGTTGGATGCTACTTGTATATATTGCAACAACCAAAGTTGTGTGAAGTTGTCGGAGAACCCGTTGTTCAATGACAAGTCGAAGCATATCGAGATCAAATATCACTATATCAGGGATATGGTACAGAGAGGAGTAGTGAAGCTCCAGTATGTTGTGATGGACGAACAGATAGCTGATGTGTTGACAAATCCATTAGCCAGAGTGAAGTTTGAGTACTTCAAGGAGAAGCTTGGTGTTCTCTAGATCAAGGTTCCTTCCAAGGGGAAGTGATGAGTCCGTGAGCCACTTTGACATGGTGAGAGGATTGGTTCCTTCCATGGTCAGATGTAAGGGATGACCCATTCTGTCATGGTGAGAGGATTGGTTCCTTCCATGTCAGATATGAGTGGTGAGCCATTCTGATATGAATATGAGATGTAGTCTTACATGATCATATGTGAGTGCATGGCCATTCTGATGTGATTGAGGGATTGGTTCCCACTTGATCAGATATAAGGGCTGATGGCACCTGGTCAGTTACCAGGAAATCTCAGTTTGGGACTGAGGGCCATTATGATATGATTGTGGGATGTGTTCTCACATTATCAGATATGAGTGTTGGGCCATTCTGACGAGTCAAGGTTAGATGTAAGGGTTGGGCCATTCTGATGAGTCAAGGTCAGACGTAATGGCTAGGCCATTATGACAAGTCAATGTCAGATGTAAGGGCTGAGCCATTCTAATGAGTCAAGGTCAAATGTAAGGGCTGGGCCATTCTAAAGAGTCAAGGTCAGATGTAAGGGCTGGGCCATTCTGACATGGTGAGAGGATGAAGTTCCTTCCATGGTCAGACGTAAGGGCTGGACCATTTTGACATGGTGAGGGGATCAATTTCCTCTCATGGTCAGATGTGAGTGCTGGGTGTGCCTTTCTAATGATTCAAGGTTAGATGTAAGTACTAGAAAGGACATTCTGACTTAGGGTTAGATATAAGTGCTGAAGAAGACCTACATGGAGGCTAGGCCTACACCTAGCATGAAAAAGGGCTGGCTCTGTAGAACTTCCTGTGACGAGAAGAATCGTGAGATAGCACCCATGATGTTCCAATGATGATCTAGATCCGAAGATGAAGATGACTTGAAGATGAATATAACTTGAATATGAAGATGAATTGAAGATGATGAGGACTCGAGGATGATCCAGATGATATTGAGAAGAAGACTTGTGCTGATAAATTGTGTCGAGAGAATACCTTCCTAGTTAAGAGGGAGTGTTGATGTAATTGTAACTTCGGAATGTATTCACTTGTATTTATTATGTATTGTAATCCAATGTTTATTTTTGGATGTGTCTATAATGTAATTGAGTCATGTCATGCCCCGATGTTCTGATCGGGAGTTTCTATAATCTAAACAAGTCATGTCAAATCATTGTGGGTAACCCTGCTATTGGTCAAGGGTTAAAGTCCCTGCAATTCCAGGGCACTAGGGTTATTAGACTCTCCTAGAGAATTCAGCCCTAGTAGGTTATTGTCAGGTCGAGAATTAGTATAAATAGAGAGTGAGCCTCTCTATTTATCTAACACTCTCTCAAACTTAGTTGTAGAGCATAGCTGAGGAAGAAGAAGACAGTGGGGATAGGAAGAAAGAGGCTACTACTGTCGGGAGATCATCTTACTATTTTGGGGTTTTACTTTTGGTCATGATTCTATCTCTGAGGAAGTGACGAGGTTTTCTCCATTTATGGTTTCCCCGAGGAAAAACATTATGTTCATTGTCTCTTGTGTTTGATTGCTGTGCTTGTTATTCTCTCAGTTAAAAGATCCTAATATAATCCTAGCTTAATGTTAAAAATCTAATATTTTGGATCTAATCCAAATACTTCTCACCACCCATACATGAGCCAAAACCTTGAGCAGTGATCTGGAGATCACCCACCCAAAAACATGAAGTGCCTTCATCTTCAACTCCTTCACCTATGCAACCACCTTGTGGTGATTTGCAGTTCACCTCATGGATATTTTATTTTCCTTGATCACTTGAATAACTAATTGAATCATATCCTTTTTACAAGATTGAGAATGGATTTGGGAACTCATCCACTTCTTCATCCTTCCCATCCAGATGGTTTGGATCAACAGACCCTTCTTCTTTTTCCTCATCAATACTTCCATTAGAAGCACTACATGTTTCTTCCTCTCGAAATTTCATGACCTTCTCCTTTGAAGGGTGGTTTGTCAGTGGATCCTGCTTTTCCAAGCAAGTTGATGAAACTTCATTCTTTGGAATAGTACTCCTATCACCACTTTTGGAACATATACTAAAAGAAAGAACACCCAAACAATCTCATAATGCTTCAACCAACAGATGTCTTTGTTGCATCTTCTCTTTTGGATTTTCTTTCTTCTTCCTTACTCACATAGTTGGAACAACTTGGTTCCTCTACGGATGATTTGCTGCCATTCAAAGAATGCTCATCCACATCCTTGGGATCAAATCCAAATCTAAAATAAAAATAATCTTTGAAAGGAATAAATTTACAAATATTTTCCCCCAATGGAAGATACTCTTTGTAGTGGTGGGGTAAGTTTTCACTGACATCTACCATCTTTGCTAAATCCTTCTTAGGATTAGCCAGTGGTGGTTCAACCATTATGTATTCATACTCCTCATTTTCACAAAAGTAAAGATCATGGTCTCTTGAAATTTGAAATCCATCATTAACACAGATCACCTCTTCTTCTTCAATCATTGGTAGCAACGTCATGGTTGCAATTTTGACTTATTGATATGCAATGTTAGTCAACAGAGAGCCTTCTTTCCATGGGAGTGGAGGAAAGTGATTTGATACCACTGTGATGTACCAAGTCTGGTGTGCAAAACTAAACACTCTATTAATTATGTAATTTAAATTAAAAATTTTGAATTTGAATTACTCCAGTGGTATCATTGGTATCATGTCCCCTCAAAGTGGTCATTAAAATCTAGGCATATGATGCACTACTTTCTAGGCATGGAGGTTGTTAACACAGTTATTTAGCTGGAGAATGAAAAAACCATGCTGAAGGAGAAATAATAAGTTGTTTGTCGAACCTTGGTTAAAAGATAGATTCTAAGAGCATGATGATAGGCAAAAAATCGATCGTGTTATCAAAGATCTAATGGTGCGGAATTAAAAGTTGAAAATCAATGGCCTAATACGATGTCCGCTATCTAAAAGTGCGAGGAAGATAAAGTATGTCCGGGCGTTTAATAAGGTACATATATCAATGGTTGTCGATCCTTTTCGAGCAGATGCACGGTTTATAATTAATCCGCCTTGTGAAGTCGCATGTTGATTAAGGAAATAGAGCCCGGCGGAATCGAGTACATACCACTTGATCCAATGGTGGCGAGATGAAGGCATATCACATCGATGGTCGGGGGTAATTCCAGAGCCAAAACTTGCACGGCAGATATATCCAAAGAGCTTCGTGGGATTAGTTATGTGGCGATTAATCTGATGGCTGAAAATTAAAGGCGAAGTGGATCAACGGCAGTGGAGAATTCCGGAACATAAACTTGCGCGATGGTTAAAATAACGGAGCCTAGCGGAATTTGGTAGGTGTCACCCGATCTGATGGCTGAAAAATAAGGGTCAATCACATCGACGGCCGTGGTTGATTCCGGAGCATCAAGTTGCGCGAAGGTTAATATCGAGAAGCTCAGTGGAATCGAGTATTCATTTCTAGATCTAACGATGGAGAGATAAGGTCGATTTCATCGACGGCTGGGGGTGACTCCGCTGGGGAGACTTGCACGTTGTTTACTACCAAGACACCAAGCAAAACAAGGTACGTGGCACGTGATCCAAGGGTTGTAAATTAAAGAGGAAACAGATCAATAGCCTTGAATGAATCCGGAGAATGGAAGTGCGCGGTAGATAGAAATAGATGGTGGTCGCGGAGTATAAACCATTGGTCCATGTGGCTGAACGTGATAGACTCCGAAGATGAAAGTGGTTATGGAAAACCGCTTGAAGCATATTCAAGAGTGGGTCCTATAAAAGCAAGGTTGACTTCTCTCGTGGTTATTTTATCCACTCGGGAAGGGTCAAGCCTGATCTTTAAGTCAAAGGAAGAACTCAAAGCAAGCTATATGGAGAAGAGAAAAAAGTCTCTAGAAGAGACCAGAAATTTGCTCCCCCGGGTGAGAAGTTTGTACAGTTCAAAAACCTCTCTAGTTTCTGCCAGAGATGCTGAGAGAAATACATTTAAGATGGCTGTGGTAAACGACAAGAAGATGTCTGAAATGGAGATCCGAATGGACAAAATCAGTACTCCGGATAAGATACAACTTCACAAATAAACCAGTGATATCATTTACTCAGACTTATTACAAGCTATGATAAGGATTAATAAGTTGCAAGTTTTGATAGACAAATTAGAAATTCAATTGAAGCATGAAAGAGTTGAGAATAAAGCCAATGTTATTCAGATCAAGAAGCTACAGACAGATATTGTCAGTTCTGACAATACCCAGGCAGTTAGAAGGATGTTAGAAGAAAAAGACAATGCACTCCAGGTCCTAAAGAAGAAGCTGAAGATCCCAGGTGCTGAACATGTTCAGTCTTCTGAGTTATTGGCTCTCCAAGAAGAGAAAGATAAGGTCCATCAAGAGATGATGGAGTACAAAGGAAGAGCTGGGAAGCTACAGGAAGAAAAAGACGGGTGGGAGGCTGAATGAAGTGAACTATTGTCTCAAATTTCCTTAATGAAAAAATATCAAAATGATGAGAAGGAAATTATGGAGGAGTTAATGAGTCAGACCCCCACTGGTGAAGATTTGTCCATTGTGAATATCGAAAAACCATTGGATGATTTCTCTGTAGATGATTTGTTAGTGCCTATGTCCTAGGTGAGCTTGAAAGATGAAGCAATTAAAGAATTGAAGGTAGAGAATCAAAAGATAAAAGCTGAATTGGCCAAGGTAAATGAAATTAAAAAACAAATATTGCAGGACAAGAACCAGTTGCAGAAAAAGCTAAATGAATTGAAGGAGAAAAACATAGGTAAAGGTCCCCTGCAAGGAGCAAAACACACTATTTGGGACATGTTATCTATAGAAATTACCAAATTCAGACACCATCTGAATTTTATTGATGATCAGTGCATTCTGATCAATTTGGCCCACCAAAGGTTAAAGCTAGTGAATGAACACATGGCAAAAAGACCTCTCTCCACAGCTCAAAATGCACTGAAATTTTTAAACTCATTGACATATCAGAAACTACATGATCTGGGGATAAAATATAGAATATCTATAGTGCTGTGGGTTAAAAATTTTATCTAAAAACATGATTTAATGAAGACAGTCCAAGACGAAGCTGATGAAATGGCTGCACCGGTTGACAACTTCAAGCAAGTTTTCAAGGAGCTGTTCGAAGAGGGACTGACTTCCTTTTGGGATTTAGAGGGGCGACTATTTCCTCAGGAACATTATCACAACCTGCTTGTTCAAAGCCGCATGGACCACTCCAAATTTAATGATTTGGAGAAAAGATTAACAGGGAAAACTATTGTGGATATGTTAACAGAGGATTTCCAGATTCTCCAAAAATTCCTGCTTATCAAAAAGGGGTTTCCCAAAGTATCATACGAGGCCTACATGGAGCTTGAAGTATCAATTTAGGAAATGATGGAGTGTGATAACCCAAGCGTAGAATAGTGGAAAGCCATGGAGCGGTTTGGAAAGACAAATTACATCCTTCATTCCTAAAGAAAAGCGACATACAACAAGGAGTTGACTGGGCAAACACATGGAGCTGAATGGGCGAACACATGGAACTGACTGGGTGAAAGGAGTTTTACCAAGTTGATTTTTTATGATCTGTTAGGATTGGAGCAGTAATTTATTCCTAGAAGTTAGGGATATAGTTACAAAACTCTAAATTAAGCCGATCATTCAGTTATCGATCTTCTTGGAAGATCTATTATTTTTTGTATATATTGGTATCTTTTTTATGAGATGGGGGTTGGAACCCATCGTGTTGTGGAATAATTTTGGAGAACATATCTATTTTTTGAATAACAAAGCAAATGCATGAGTTTTTCCAGAGATTCCTGTGTCATTGATATTACAGTCTGTGCTTCTTTCTTTGTGTAATCGTATTTTCCCAGTGTAACACTTCATTTTGTTTCTTCCTCGTATCTGAAATACAACGTTAGATGATTGGAATTCATATGTTTATGCTCTAGTCATCATTTCAGATATTTTATACATTTATACTAAATTTGATATAGAACCCATCCTTGTTGGTGCTCTGTATTAATGGGTTGTTTCCTCATCTCTTCTATTTCACCTGGATTAATTTGAATGACTGTGATGATGTGATTATCTTGCCTTTGATGAATCTCATGTGCATGTCTTTGTGATACCTTTATATTATATATGAATCCATGACCAATGGTTATGTGATTGTTTCAGCCATACATACAAATATTTAAATGTTATTTATATCTGGTCCTGTTAAATCTTTATAGAGAGATCCCTCTTTGGAAGAAAATACCAGTTTCTTTCTAAAGTGGTTTTGATGTTACCTTGGAGTTTACCTTTTGCAACGTGGGTACATTCTGAGTGCTAACAAACTAGTGCCATTGCCGAGGACACGAATGAGCATATTTGCTCTGGGAGAACGACAAAGTTAAGAAAGATTTCTGTGGGAAAACAGGAATTTTGAAAAGAAAAGAAGGTTGTACATTTTCCCTGGTGACTCCATTGTGAGAATTTTCTGCTGAAATTACAAGAGTCATTCTGGCTTTGAGAAGACACATGCAAGGTAACTCTGATACTGAAGTTTTGAAAAGTTTTGAAGATTCAGAAAAGTTGTTTAAGAGAAAAAATAAAGAAAATCTATATTTTCCTTTGTTTGGCCCATCATCATCACAAGTTTCTTATATTAATCTAGAATGGGAAGTTGATACTGCAAAAAACCTGTTGAGGACTAAATCTGAATCTGACCTTAAAAATACTGAGTTTAATCCTTGTAGGTTAGAGTCTTATCTGTTAGATTCCCTCTGGAGGGACTTGCAACAAACCACTAAAGTTGAAACCTCCACCTCATGAAGTACTCAAAGTTCTTCACTTCCTGTGAATCCACCTAGACCAATGGCCGCTAGATTTGCTCCCTTGCGTCTGCCTGCTGTATTACATGACCTCCCTCAGAACTATTCCCAGAGAATTTCCTTATTTGATGGAGAGGGTGATATAACTGCAAAACAACATGTTACCAAATTTGAGGATTTTATTGACCTAGAAGAAGTTGATTATCCTGATGTTAAAATGCGGTTATTTGCCCAAAGTTTGTCAGGAGAAGTAAAGAAATGGTTCAAAGATTTGCCAAATGGGTCCATATTGAATTTTCAGGCTTTCCAAACTGCCTTCTTGGATAGGTGGGATGATAAATAGAATCCTCTGCAGCTTTTATCTCAGTATAACAGTCTTAAAAAAGGGGGTTTCGAGTCTGTTCATGAATTCTCAAGTAGATTCATGAGGGCTTACAACTCTATTCCAGAAGATATAAAACCTTCTCCTGCAGCTGCCAAACTACATTATGATGGGGCTTTTGATAATGATTTTTCATTCTCATTGCGGGAGAGGAAATCGGCAACTCTTGCTACCATGTTTACTGATGCCCTAGAAGTGGAAGCTAACATGATGGCAAGTGGGAAAATGAAACATAGGGACTTGGATAGGAGGAGAAAAGAAGAGAATTTGCCTTCTACTTCATCCTCTTCTGCTGATGCTAAATTTGAAATGATGTTGAAAACCATGGAAAAGTTGATGGATAGGTTAACCATGGATACTAGGCCTTTCAACAGAGAGCAAGGGGAGCCCCAAATCAGGAATCCAAATTTCAGAAGACCAAATCCCCCTGTTCCTCCCCAAAATAGACAGAGAGACCAGAGAAATCTAAGGAACCAAGAAGAACAGCCCATTCGTCCCCCTTTCCCTGAAAATTATGTTGCTGATGAAGAAGATCCTCCTGAAAATGAGATTCACCTGTTTGGGGAGCAGGATACAGAGATATATCTTACTGAAGAGGAACATAACTTGTTTGAACGGGAAGGTGGAAATGAAGAATTTGAAAAGGAGAACGAACTGTATCAAAGAGGATATTTACATGCTATGGATGATGTGCAGAGGAAAATCATATTGAGGAACAGGGATGTCCTCATAAATAAGGGGAAGGCAAATCCAAATCAGCCTTCCTCTAGTTCTTTAAATGTAGAAAAAGGAAAAGAATCACAAAAAGAGCCTTTTGTAAACAAAGAAGTTGAAAATGATGTACAAAGGGATAAAATAATAAAGAAGGTGACTCCGGTTGACGTGGAAAAGATTGGTGCTAGTTTTAATTTACAGAATGAGCTTTCAAAGCTAAAAATCTCCCTTCCGTTCAATGAATTGTTGAAGAACACTGAATACAGGGATACCATCATGAAAATGGTTAGGAATCAAGGAAAATGGTAGTCTGACATTTTGAAACTGAATGATGACAGTCCAACTATTTCATTCGGACCAAAAGTTGAAAATATGGAAGGTGAAGAGGTTCCTCCTTTCTATTTGAGCCTGAATGTGCATGACAAAGTGGTCCATAATGCTATGTTGGATTCTGGGGCATCACACAATCTAATGCCCAAAGGAGTGGTGGAAAGTTTGGGATTAGAGGTAACAAGACCTTATAAATATCTGTATTACTTTGATTCTAAAAGAGTAAAATGCCTTGGGTTAATTAAAGACATGGTGGTAACCCTAAATAAATTGCCTTCTAAAACTATAGTTATGGATGTGGTGGTAGCAGATATCCCACCAAAGTTCGGGGTCCTATTGTCAAGATCCTGGAATTCCAAATTGAAGGGAAGTTTGCAGATGGATATGTCGTATGCCACGATCCCTATCCAAGATGGAAGCAAAAGATTATATAGTGAAAAGAGAACTCCATATGTAGTAAGCAGTCAGGATAAACCTGAGATTCATCACATTTATGCTGTTGACACTGATTTGGGGTCCTCCATTTTCTTTAATGATGTTGTTCCACATGATGTAGAAGAAGCCTTGCAGAAAATTTTTGAGGAGAATAAAGAAAAAGAAGGGACAGAACAGGATGCTTTGGAGGCAAAGCAAAAAAGAGAAGGGCAGTGGATTATGTATTTTGATGGATCTGTTGCAAAAACTGGTGTTGGAGCTGGTGTGTACATAATTTCCCCTATTCATGATTTCAAAGCTTTGTCATATAAGTT
This sequence comes from Pseudotsuga menziesii, assembly GCA_001517045.1. Taxonomy (NCBI): domain Eukaryota; kingdom Viridiplantae; phylum Streptophyta; class Pinopsida; order Pinales; family Pinaceae; genus Pseudotsuga; species Pseudotsuga menziesii. Next base: position 217,929 of record LPNX010364969.1, read on the forward strand.
GATGTTTGAATGTACAAATAATGTGGCCGAATACGAAGCTTTGTTACTTGGATTGCACGCTTTGAAGGACTTGGGAGCTCAAAAAATAAAGGTCTTGGGAGATTCAGAATTGGTAATAAATCAAGTAAATGATAGCTATCAAACCAGGAATCCATGTATGAGGGCTTACAGAAATGAAGTATGGGATATGTTGGGAAATTTTTTTACAAAGCATATAGTTCAGGTGGTTCCCAGACTTGACAATTTGGTAGCCGATTCTTTGGCCGTGGCTGCTGGAAAATTTGATACTCCTATGGCTAGTCAGAAGGAATACCAGATTGAAATGGTGAATAGACCATCTATTCCGGATAATTCCAAATATTGGTAGGTGTTTGAAGATGGCATGCAGATCAGAAGATTTTTAGAATTATCAGGAGAATTCATCAATACTCATTTTGACACTGAAAATGATAATGATGAAACCCTTGAGGATGATGGAGAAAATGAGATAGAAGAAGAAGATGGTAAAAATTTAAAGAAAACCCTGGGAGGTAAGGATATTATCCAACTGAAAAATAATTTCAAACCAAGAGGCCTAATCCCTTTAGAAAAGCTTTTTGATCAAAATGACGTTGCCAAGAATCCCAAAGTAAAACCTGTTGGAGATGCTATAGAGGATATGAATATTGGTATTGAAGAAAATCCTAAAAACATAAAATTGTCCAAGAAACTACCTGAAAGGGAGAAAGAAGAGTATGTGAAGCTAATGAAGAAGTATACAAATGTGTTTGCTTGGATTTATGAAGACCTTAAAGAATATGATACATCTATCATACAGCACACTATTCCTATAAAGCCTGGGGAAAAACCTTTCAAACAGAAACTCAGGAGGATAAATCCTAAATTGCTCCCTGTCATTGAGAAGGAAATAAAGAAGTTGTTTGATACTAAGATCATTGTAACACTCAGGTTTTCTAAATGGGTTGCAAACCTGGTACCTATCAGAAAGAAGAATGGAGAGATAAGACTGTGTATAGACTTCCGTAATTTGAATAAGGTCTCTATGAAAGATAATTATCCTTTACCAAAAATGGATCATATACTACAGCAGGTGGTAGGAGCTGAGAGGATTTCAATGTTGGATGGTTTCTCTGGTTATAATCAAATCAAGGTACTACCTGAAGACCAAGAGAAGACTGCTTTCACCACACCTTGGGGCACTTTCATGTATGCAAAAATGCCTTTCGGACTGATGAATGCAGGAGCTACTTTCCAAAGAGCTATGGACATTGCCTTTGCGGGAGAAATTGGTATTTCTGTGGTAATTTATATGGATGATATCACATTCTATTCAAAGTCTGATAGAGAGAATTTGCATCATTTGGAGAAGGTTTTCATGAAGTGCATAAAATATGGTATATCTTTGAATCCGAAGAAATCTAATTTTGCATTAGAAGAAGAAAAACTCTTGGGGCATATAATTTCTAAAGATGGCATCAAGATTGATCCTGAATGGGTAAGTGCGATTCTGAAGGTTAGAGAGCCTAGAAGCAAAAAGGAGATACAATCATTCCTGGGGCAGGTAAATTTCTTGAGAATATTTGTACCTAGCTTTGCTGAGATTCTGATGAATATTACAAACATGTTAAAAAAGGGTCATGAAATAAAGTGGAATACAGAAGCTAGGGAATCTTTTTGGGAAATCAAGAAAGCAATTTCAGAAGCTCCTATGTTGGTAAGTCTAGACTTTACCAAAGACTTTTCAGTATTCTCATATGCCTCGGAACATACCATAGCAGCAGTACTATTGCAGAAAAATGATGAAAATCTGGAACAACCCATAGCCTTTTTCAGTAAAATGTTACGGGACGGAGAATTGAAATATGACATCATGGAAAAGCAGGAATATGCTTTAGTCAAAGCATTAAAATATTTCAGGATATATGTTCTGCATTCACATATAATTGCGCACATTTCGACTACTGCAGTGAAAGAAATTTTGACACAACCAGATCCAGAAGGCAGGAGGGCAAGATGGATTGCTACATTACTTGAGTATGATATAGAAATAAAGCCCACAAAGCTGGTTAAAGGACAAGGTTTGGCAAAAATGATGACAAATTCAAATTGTGAATCTTTGCAAATCAATTTTTTGTCACACCAGTCTAATCAGTTGGATATGGAGATAGATGTAATGGTTGAATTCGTAGCATCTCCATGGTATTCTAACATTGTGTATGTCCTCTGAAATTTGCAAGCACCAGAAGGATTAAGTAAATCAAGAGCGAGATCTGTAAAGTTAAAATCTACTAAGTTCTGCATCATAAATCGATATCTTTATTGGAAAGATCCTGGAGGAGTGTTGCTGAATTGTCTTTTGGAGGATGAAGCTCAGCAAATTACTAAAGAATTTCATCAGGGAGATTGTGGAGGGAATCATTCTTGGAAGGTGACTGCGAACAAAATCCTAAGAGCAGGTTATTACTGGCCTACACTATTTCTAGATGTCTATAAAGAAATTAGTAAATGTCATCAATGCCAAATTTTTGATGGTAAGAGAAAGGTATTACCTCTCCCTTTGAACCCAATCACAGTTGAAGCTCCATTCCAGTAGTGGGGATTGGATTTTATTGGTGAAATAAATCCCAATTCATCAGGTCAGCACAAGTGGATTTTGACAGCTACAAACTATTTTACTAAATGGATAGAAGCAATTCCTACCAGGAGAGCCACTGAAAATGTAATTATGGAGTTTCTTGAAGACAACATCTTGGCTCAATTCGGGTGCCCAAAAAGGATAGTGACAGATAATGCAGCTACTTTCAAATCCAAGAAAATGATAAATTTTTGTCATAAGTATCACATAAGTCTCAATCATTCAACGGCCTATTATCCTCAAGGAAATGGGTTAGCTGAATCTTCAAATAAAATCCTGGCAAGGATCATTAAGAAGCTGTTGGAAGATAATAAGAGGTCCTGGCACACCAAACTAAAATATGCTCTATGGGCTGACAGAATTAGTACTAAAAGGGCGATTGGCATGTCTCCTTTCCAAATGGTGTATGGGGCTGAAGTGGTTTTTCCGACATCACTAGGGGTACCATTCATGAGATATTTCCAAGATCAGCAAGAAGAACCAAATCACATACAACGAAGGATAAATCAGATCATCGAATTGGAGGAACGAAGAAATAAAGCTTATGAAAAAGTGCAGTCACATCAAGAGAAAATGAAAAATACTTTCGACAGAAGAGTCAAGGAAGAGCAGTTTCGGATTGATGACCTGGTTTTAAAGTGGGATGCTCCTAATGAAGATGAGCACAGAAAATTTGATCCTATGTGGGTAGGACCTTATGTTGTGGTTGGATACAGAGGGAAAAATGCATTTCTACTGGAATATACAAATGGGGTTCTTTTGGAAAGCAACCCTGTAAATGGACAGGTATCTGAAGCACTACCTATCCTGAGGGAGAAGGTAAAATTTGTATCATAGATTGTACATATTTATTTTCCTTCACAAGTCATTTTGAATGGTAAGCCGAGTGTTTTTGAAGCTTGCAGTGAAAGCCCTAAGATTCAGGAGGCTTACCATTCCTTTTCTAAAAATGCATAAAAATGATATATCTACAAAAAGCAAAAGATGAGTTTCATACAAGTTATTATGAAAAATCAAAAGAAGGCAACTGGTCTATGAGTCCTTTGATACCTCACAAGGAGGATATCATCCCCAGATGGAGCCAGTTGTTAACAATTATTTAGTTGGAGGATGAAAAAACCATGATGAAGGAGAAATAATAAATTGTTTGTCGAACCTTGGTTAAAAGATATATTCTAAGAGCATGATGATAGGAAAAAAATCAATCGTGTTATCAAAGATCTAATGGTGTGGAATGAAAAGTCGAAAATCAATGGCCTAATACTATGTCTGCTATCTAAAAGTGTGAGGAAGATAAAGTATGTCTGGGCGTTTAATAAGGTACACAGATCAATGGCTGTCGATCCTTTTCGAGCAGATACACGGTCTATAATTAATCCGCCTTGTGAAGTCGCATGTTGAATAAGGAAATAGAGCCCGGCGGAATCGAGTACATACCACTCGATCCAATGGTGGCGAGATGAAGGCATATCACATCGATGGTCGGGGGTAATTCCGGAGCCAAATCTTGCACGACAAATATATCCAAAGCGCTCGGCGGAATTAGTTATGTGGCGATTGATCTAACGACTGAAAATTAAAGGTGAAGTGGATCAATGGCGGTGGACAATTCCGGAACATAAACTTGCACGATGGTTAAAATAATGGAGCCCAGCGGAATTTGGTAGGTGTCACCCGATCTGACGGCTGACAAATAAGGGTCAATCACATCGACGACTGTGGTCAATTCCGGAGCATCAAGTTGCGCGAAGGTTAATATCAAGAAGCTCAGTGGAATCGAGTATTCATTTCTAGATCTAACGGTGGAGAGATAAGGTCAATTTCATCGACGGCTGGGGGTCACTCCGCTGGGGAGACCTGGACGTTGTTTACTACCAAGACGTTGGGCGGAACAAGGTACGTGGCACGTGATCCAAGGGTTGTAAATTAAAGAGGAAACAGATCAATAGCCTTGAATGAATCTGGAGAATGGAAGTGCGCGGTAGATAGAAATAGATGGTGGTCGCGGAGTATAAACCATTGGTCAATGTGGCTGAACGTGATAGACTCCGAAGACGAAAGTGGTTATGGAAAACTGCTCTAAGAATATTCCAGAGTGGGTCCTATAAAAGCAAGGTTGACTTCTCTCGTGGTTATTTTATCCACTCGGGAAGGGTGAAAAGGACTGGTCAATTCATCAGCTTCCATTTGTCAGTTTCAAACACGCTTCAAGCACGCACCTCTATAGTCAATCAAGGTAAGGCTTAAACCCTGTATTTCCCCCGTTCGAACTACCATTTTTAAGTAATGGACCAGGGGATAGAAATTCAAGTGTCTGGTCAAGTTGTAGACAACAGAGAAGAGTTTTTAGTGGACAGAGATAGGAGTGTGTGCGACCCCTTCCTATCCATAGGGAGCGTGTCTATCAGTAAGGAGAAATTGTGGTATTATAACTCATAGGGGAACGATGTATTAAATGTCTGTAAATCTTTCCTGTATTACTTCGCTCTTGAGCAAACCCTCCATTTCCCAGAATTTGCAGAGTGTTGTGCTGTAAACTACTCTCCCTCCCAGAGAATAATTGTGAGTCGATCTGCGTCTAGAATACTTTGTAAAATTGATGCCACAGTCATCAAAGAAAATCTCAGTTTGCCTGAAAATTACCCTGTTAATCATGAGTCGATAAGTGAGTCGGTCCTTGCTGATTTTTACAAGAATTGTGAAACTGAGAATCGTTGTCATTTCCTCTCTAATATTTTAAAAGAAGGTCAATCCCTTGATGGTTTTTTCCTGCCCTACCCTGTGCACATTTTCAAAAATGAAGTCCAAATGGTCGTATCTCTGGTTTGTCAAGTATTGGGTCTGGTTGATGATTGTCGGGTAGGCGATGTCATCCTTGGTTTTTTATTAAGAATAAGTTCCTTGAGCCCTGAATCCCAGCCAATTCATGTGTTTAATTTTGATGAGTATCTCGCTGAAGCAATCCATCTTCAGTTAACTGAGTTTCCAAAAGTTTGGTTCTTTAGGTTTCAGACCTACTTGCTCAATATTCTGTTATGCTCCAATGTCACTGAGTTGAAGTTTTTAAGTACTCTATGCTCTTCTGATTTGCCCAAGCAAATCAACATGTTCGAATTTGCTAATTCGATCATGTTGGAAATGTACAAAATGTTGTTTGATGAGGATTTGCCCCGTGTTCTGGATGAAATGAAATGTTTAATGCAGTCTTCACCCAAAGATCGGGTTGGATAATGGTTTCTGTACAGGGATTACACTATGTTAAGAATATATGGGTTTACAAGTCAGCCTTATAGGTTACCTGCCTTTTTAACTCAAAGGATTTTCGCACTTGAATTTATGAGGCAGAGGTTGCTGTCTGAAGAAGAGCATTTTGGGGCTTTCAAAAAGTCTTCAAACATTAAATTTCCACTTAAAGTCGGCTCTTTCATTTTTAAAAGCAAAGGCGCCTTAGTATTCATAGAGAAATTGCTGGAGAATATGGATTTCCAAAGGGAATCAAAAGTGAATTATGATCCACATCATGTTATATCCCTAAGGAAACAAGCCAACAAGAATAAGCCATTTGAGCACCAGTCTGTTGAAAATGTAGCTGAAATAGCCAATCTGTTACAGCTCAAAGAAGATCCACATGCTGCACCAATTACAGTATCAGAAAATACTAACATTGTAATTAAAAGAAGTCTCTCTGAGATTGAGGATATGGAATTGGATGAAGATGGATCCCACAAAAAAGCAAAGCTACTTGAAGGTGGTGAAATTGTAAATGATGAAATCTCTGATGGTTTAAAAAAGGTTGTCGTAATTCCGATGAAAGCTGTGCAACTAAATTAGTTCTCCTTTAAAAATGTGGAAGGTGATATAGACATTTGAGAGTCAAGCCCGATCTTTAAGTCAAAGGAAGAACTCAAAGCCAGCTATATGGAGAAGAGAAAACAGTCTCTGGAAGAGACCAGAAATTTGCTCCCCCACGTGAGAAGTTTGTATAGTTCAAAAACCTCTCTAGTTTCTGCCAGATATGATGAGAGAAATACATTTAAGATGGCTGTGGTAAACGACAAGAAGATGTCTGAAATGGAGATCCGACTGGACAAAATGAGTACTCCGGATAAGATACAACTTCACAAACAAACCAGTGATATCATTTACTCAGACTTATTACAAGCTATGGTAAGGATTAATAAGTTGCAAGTTTTGATAGACAAATTAGAAATTCAATTGAAGCATGAAAGAGTTGAGAATAAAGCCAATCTTATTCAGATCAAGAAGCTACAGACAAATATTGTCAGTTCTGACAATACCCAGGCAGTTAGAAGGATGTTAGAAGAAAAAGACAATGCACTCCAGGTCCTAAAGAAAAAGCTGAAGATCCCAGGTGCTGAACATGTTCAGTATTCTGAGTTATTGGCTCTCCAAGAAGAGAAATATAAGGTCCATCAAGAGATGATGGAGTACAAAGGAAGAGCTGGGAAGCTACAGGAAGAAAAAGACAGGTGGGAGGCTGAACGAAGTGAACTGTTGTCTCAAATTTCCTTAATGAAAAAAGATCAAAATGATGAGAAGGAAATTATGGAGTTAATGAGTCAGACCCCCACCGGTGAAGATTTGTCCATTGTGAATATTGAAAAACCATTGGATGATTTCTCTGCAGATGATTTGTTGGTCCCTATGTCCCAGGTGAGCTTGAAAGATGAAGCAATTAAAGAATTGAAGGCAGAGAATGAAAAGATAAAAGCTGAATTGGCCAAGGTAAATGAAATTAAAAAACAAATATTGCAGGACAGGAACCAGTTGCAGAAAAAGCTAAATGAATTGAATGAGAAAAACATAGGTAAAGGTCCCCTGCAAGGAGCAAAACACATTATTTGGGACACGTTATCTATAGAAATTACCAAATTCAGACACCATCTGAATTTTATTGATGATCAGTGCATTTTGATCAATTTGGCCCACCAAAGGTTAAATCTAGTGAATGAACACATGGAAAAAAGACCTCTCTCCACAGCTCAAAATGCACTGAACTTTTTAAACTCATTGACATATCAGAAACTACATGATCTGGGGATAAAAGATAGAATATCTATAGTGCCGTGGGCTAAAAAATTTATCCAAAAACATGATTTAATGAAGACAGTCCAAGACCGAGCTGATGAAATCGCTGCACTGGTTGACAACTTCAAGCAAGTTTTCAAGGAGCTGTTTGAAGACGGACTGCCTTCGTTTTGGGATTCAGAGGGGCGACTGTTTCCTTAGGAACATTATCACAACCTGCTTGTTCAAAGCCGCATGGACCACTCCAAATTTAACGATTTGGAGAAAAGCTTAACAGCGAAAACTATTATGGATATGTTAACAGAGGATTTCCAGATTTTCCAAAAAGTCATGCTTATCAGAAAGGGGTTGCCCAAAGTATCATACGAGACCTACATGGAGCTCAAAGTATCAATTCGGGAAATGATGGAGTGTGATACCCCAAGCGTAGAATAGTGGAAATCCGTGGAGCGGTTTGGAAAGACAAAGTACATCCTTCATTCCTAAAGAAAAGCGGCATACAACAAGGAGCTGACTGGGTGAACACATGGATCTGACTGGGCGAACACATGGAACTGACTAGGAGAAAGGAGTTTTACCAAGTTTATTTTACCTTTATGATCTGTTAGGATTGGAGGAGTAATTTATTCCTAGAATTTAGGGATATAGTTACAAAACTCTAAATTAAGCCGATCATTCAGTTATCGATCTTCTTGGAAGATCTATTATTTTTTGTATTTATTGGTATCTTTTTTATGAGATGGGGGTTGGAACCCATCGTGTTGTGGAATAATTTTGGAGAACATGTCTATTTTTTGAATAACAAAGCAAATGCATGAGTTTTGCCAGAGATTCCTGTGTCATTGATATTACAGTTTGTGCTTCTTTCTTTGTGTAATCGTATTTTCCCAGTGTAACACTTCATTTTGTTTCTTCCTCATATTTGAAATACAGCGTTAGATGATTGGAATTCATATGTTTATGCTCTAGTCATCATTTCAGATATTTTATACATTTCTACTAAAGTTGATATAGAACTCATCCTTGTTGGTGCTCTGTATTAATGGGCTATTTCCTCATCTCTTCTGTTTCACCTGGATTAATTTGAATGACTGTGATGATGTGATTATCTTGCCTTTGATGAATCTCATGTACATGTCTTTATGATACCTTTGTATTATATATGACTCCATGCCCAATGGTTATGTGATTGTTTCAGCCATACATACAAATCTTTAAATGTTATTTTATATCTAGTCCTGTCAAATCTTTATTGAGAGATCCCTCTCTGGATGAAAATACTAGTTTCTTTCTAAAGTGGTTTTGCTGTTACCTTGGAGTTTACATTTTGCAACCTGGGTACATTCTGAGTGCTAACAGAGGTGTTGCAGAATCTCCCTGGAACAAGGGAAGTATGCAATAGAGAGGTACAGGATGATGGGTTGCAAGGCCATGACCACACTTATCAGTGCTCTGATACCCTGTAATATCCCTTATATGATGTATAGATAAGAATATTAACTTGTCGTGATTTTTAATTTAAAAACACTGAAATTGAATTAATTCACACAAAGCCTTCTCGGACTAAGCAAATCATGGATTTCTTTTGGGAAATTTTGCAAGAAAAAGGAGTGAGCAGTGGGAAGAAACCAATATAGTTTAGACATAGAATTTCCTCTTCCCTAACAAATTTATATGTAATGACATTTACGGTTCATATTCCGCTCCATGGAAACCTACTGACACGCTTCTGGGCAGTCAAATCGTGAAACTAGGAAGAGTAGTTTGGTCTGTTTCAACTAGGGGATTCTCGAAACTTGTAGAGGGTTTTTACAGCATTCATTTAAAATAATAAACATTTTTGGATAGTTTTCAGAAGTTTTGGAAATTTCTGAGTAGCTTCAGAGAAATGTTGGTTTTTCCGATAGTTTTGTCCTAGTTAAACCCGACATATTGGAGGATCCAAAAATGAATTAAGGTCCCAAATAAAATTGGTTCTGGAGGTAGTGAATGGAATGTGGGTCTGTCAGTGACCCATAGGAACTAACGTGGATCCGTTTGAGTTAGAAGAACTCATTTTACATCAAATTTGGCAAGACTAGTCATTGAAAGCTAGCAATCTAGCTAGGGTCTAAATTTAAGCAGTTAATTCGTGTCAATTTAATTTCTGAGATACATATGAATTATGAAAGAGATAAATAAAATCCCACTGAATATATAAAATATCTTTAGACAGTCCCCCAACCTTGCATATTTCTCATAGCACTCAGATTCATCAATTTTCCACCATACATTGATAAAATAAGCTTTTTTGAGGAAACTAAAGACAGAATTCTTTATGGAGAGATATTTTTCAACCTGATATAGATAAATTAAAAATTAATATGCTTCTAAATATAAAAAATCATATACTAAACTGACCATTACAGGGAGACTCCAAAATAAGGGACGGGAGGCCCAGAACATGACTGGAAAAAGGGGTTGTGAGCATAGGTGAAACATGGGATTCACTAGAGCTCAACCTGAAATTGATGGAGACTGAAAATGGATCTGATTATCCTCCAATTTCTGCAACCTAGTGCTACATACCTGCAATGGAAGAGAAGGGGATGGAAGGAGAGGGAAATGGAAGGCTGGGGTTCATCTCCCAGTAGTCTAAGGCACAACACTCAGAAGTAATGCTCACATAAGCATTAAGGAATCAAATAGTCAACCAAATGGATTCAATGGGGTTGAATTCTCCTTTAATAGAGTGCTGAGTAACCTTCTTAACAAGTGGGGATTCAATGTGACCTATGAGAGTAAGTCAACCCTCAAGAAACGCTAACCCTAGCCACATAGGCACCTCCTTTGGGAAATTTAGCAAGTAGGACCATGTGGAATTGTTTCCAAGTCAAAATCATCCTTCACAATTAGAAACTGCACCCTCTCTTAGTCAAAATTTGCTTCTTTTGAGTTATGACACCTTTCTGCTTTTCCAGACTTATAAAGAAATCTTTCTTTCCTTTGAAAACTTTCTTGCTTTCCTCTTACATCTTTTTTGAGCTCCATAAGAGGAAAATGCCCCCTCCTTTGAAAAACATGCCTACTTTGTCCTTGACTACTATTTTTATGCTTTTAGGTACTTTCCTCTTTGTTTCCTATGACAGCTTTTGTCATAGTGTTTCCTCTTTCCTTCTTTGGCTAATAGACTTTCCCAATGTGCCCCACTTGACTAGGAAGCTTATTTACACCTCATTAATTAGAATAAATAATTTGAATAAAAAATAGAGCTTAGATACATGCCTTACTTAATTAATTATTACAAAATTTCCCTAGGGGGAATGATTAATGCCAAATTGAGCCCCTCCTAGGAGTCCAATATGGTCAACACTTTAATGGCCACTTTGAGGGGACATGACAGTCCTCCCCTCCCAAATCTGCTTGTCCTCAAGTAGAAGCAAATCTGGATGCTATAATATCTACTCACCCTCCCAAGTGGCATCTTCACTAAGGAAACCTTTCCATTGTATCAAATATTCTCTTATTGTTCTGTTCCTTAATTTATTTTCTCTGCTCATTAGCACTTTCTCTGGTACCAAGACCAAGTGGCCTTCATCATCCAATGGTGGAAGTTCTTCAAAAACCACTACCTGTTGACCCACTTCCTTTTTCAGACAAGAGACATGAAACACATTATGGATTCTGCTGCTTGCTGGAAAATTCAACTCATAAGCTACTTCTCCAACTTTTCTGCTAATTTTGTAGGGGCCATAAAATCTGGGTTGAAGTTTTGTTTCCTTGTTCTTCTTCAACAAAGACTATCCATAAGGTTGCAACCTTAAATACACTAAGTATCCCACCTAAAACACTTTATCTATTATGTGCTTATCTGCAAAAATATTTTGTTGATTCTGTGCCATCTGCAGATTGTCTTTCAGTGTCCTTAAAATGTCTTGGTTGTCCTGCAACCAATATTTAGCTTTCTGAGCCTTACAGTATCCAAATGTTAAGTCTACAAAATTTGGAGCTTCATACCCATATAAAGCCATAAAGGGGGTCATTCTGATAGAAACATTAAATGTGGTGTTTTAACAGAACTCACCCAAGTGGAGCCAAGTTTCCCAATGTCCTTGTTGTCTCGTAACATAGTTACGGAGGTATCCCTTCAGCCATTGGTTCACCCTCTCTATTTTCCCATCTATCTCGGGGTGATAGCTTGTACTCATGTTCATTTTTTTTTAGGCAGACCAAACAGTGTCTGCCAAAAGGCACCAGTAAACTTCCTCTCTCTGTCACTCATTATGACCTTGGGCAGCCCATGCAATCTGAAGATATCCTTAAAGAATAGTGCAGCAACCTCACTAGTTGAAATAGTGGATACTACTACAAAGAAATGTGCTTACTTTTTCAACCTATCAACCACTACAAAAATATTGTCCTCCCCCTGTGACTTTGGCAGCCCCATCATAAATTCCATTGATACACTTTCCCATTTTTTATCTGGAATCGGGAGAGGCTGGAGGAGTTTAGCAGGGTGTGAGTGCTCAACTTTATTCTACTAACATGCAAAACATTCCTTCACATACATGAGTACATCATCTTTAAGACCTTTCCCAGTAAATATCTCCCTTACCTTACGGTAAGTCTTCAGAAAACCAGGGTGACCAACCACTGGTGCATCATGTGCAACTCCTAAGATTTTCCTCTTTAGTGCAGATCCTAGCACTAAGAAAATTCTATTTTTGTAATAAATGAGGTTCTTATGGACTTTGTAATATTCGTTATGGTTCACTCCATCCAACACATCACATGCAAACTCATATTTAGAGTATTCAGTAGCCAACTGGATCTTCCAATCCTTACATATTTGCAGCAAAGAGAATGTGGCCCAACAGGAGAGCGCATCAAACACAACATTCTTTTTTCCCTTTTTATACTCAATGTCAAAATCAAAAGATTGAACTTTTCTCACCCATTTTTCGTTTCTATCATTGAGTTCCTTTTGGGTAAGGAAATGTCTAAGACTGTTGTGATTAGTCTTCATAATGAACTTACTTCCCACTAGGTATTGCCTGAATTTGGCCAAGGCATGCATGATGGCCAACATCTCCTTATCATATATAAAGTACAGCCTTTCATGTGACCGCAATTTTCTGCTCTCAAAAGTAATAGGATGCCTATCTTGGATTAGGACAGCTCCAATTCTTACCGCAGAGGTATCACACTCCAACACAAAATATTTAGAAAAATATGGTAAGGCAAGTACTAGACAACTTCTCATTATCTCTTTCATTTTTTGACAAGATTTTTCGGCCTTCTCACTCCAACTAAATGCACCCTTCTTAGTCAAATATGCCAAGGGTGCAGTGTATAGGGAGTATCCTTTGACAAATCTGTGGTAGCAGTTACACAGGCCAATGAAACCTCTCAACTCAGTGAGGTTCCTTGGGATGGCCCATTCCAATATGGCCTTTAGTTTTTTGGGATCTACCTTAACCCCTTCTTGGCAGATCACATGGCCCAGATACAATAGTTCTATCATACCAAATTCACACTTAGAAATTTTGGCAAAAAATGATAAATCTACAAGCATAGTAACTACCTCCTCCAAGTGTTGTAAATGCTCCTCCCATGTCATATTGTAGATTAGAATATCATCAACAGACAGAAGGACATACTTACGGATTTGTTTGCCGAATACCTTATTCATGCATCACTGGAAAGTTGCTAGTGCATTAGTCAAGCCAAATGGCATGACCAGAAATTCGAAGTGGCCAAAATCATAGCGGAAGACTGTCTTTTGTATGTCTTACTCCCTCATTCTGATTTGATGGTAACCTGACCATAGATCTATTTTGGAGAAAAACTTGGCCCCATGCAGCTCATGAATTCTAGGAATTAGGTACCTGTTCTTTATTGTCTTTTTGTTCAAAGCTTGATAATCTATACACATCTAGAAAGTCCCATCCTTCTTTTTCACCAGAACCACTAAAGAAGAAAAGGGGATGGAACTTGGTCTGATGAGGCCCATCTCAAGGAGCTCCTTGATGGCCTTCTCAATTTCATCCTTAAATCTCTTTGGATTCTTATAGGGGTGTATTTTTATTGGAAGTGTGCCAGCTTCCAACTCGATCTTGTGTTCAATGCCATGGTCTGGTGGCCTGCCATGTGGAAGGTCTTCAAAACCCTCTTATGCTTCTGCAACAATTTTTTAATATCTTTGGTTCGGGAGGAAACCTTGGTAGTTGTTCCCTCAGTGGGGATTTGGCATTCAACAACCCACTCAATGTCTCCATGCCTCATAACAGATCTCATACATTTTGTAGAAATTACTTGGCTACGATAAGTATTTATACCTTTCAATACCACTGAATTTCCTTCAGCGTCCTTGAAAATTATTTGTGGTATCTGGTAATTTACAAAGTGCTCTCCAATAGAGTACAACCATTTCACCCCCAACACCATGTTGGTGTCTGCCACAATGCCAACATAAAATTTGTCTTTCACAGTATAGTCACTTATGTTTACTTGGAGATCTCGGATCCATCTATTACACTCCATGGTATGGTTACTATGAATGACCACAGTGAATCCTTCAAATGGCTCAATAGGTAATTTTCTACTCTCCACCAAGGCTGAATCAATAAAATTATGAGTGGCACCCCCATCAACAAGAACTGTAATTTTCTACCCTTGCAGAAGTCCTTTCAGCCTTAAAGTGTGGAACCTAGGAACTCCACTAAGCACAACAATTTTGATGTTGTTTTGTTGAGGCTTCTCCTCTTCTTCAGTTGTTTCATACTCTCCATCCCCCAACTTAGCTTCTTCTACCCATTCTTCATCACTTTCAGAAAATACTTCAATATAATGAGATTTTCCTTTCACACATTTGTGGCCGGGAGCCCACTGTTCTTGGCAGGAAAAACACAGTTTCTTCCTCCTCATTTCATACCTATCCTTATAGGAATAATCTTTCTTGGCAGGGGCAGGAAAGTTTATTATAGGAGGTTTCTGGTTCTGAAATTTATGTGGTAGGGGAGTTCTAGGAAGATACTTGGTCCTCAGGATTGCATCTTCCAGGTCTCTAGTCCTGCTCACAACTACCTGCAAAGTGGTAGGTCAGCAGGCCTTCGCCAACCCCTTCAATGGTTCAGCCAGTCCTTGTGTAAACAAAAGGATCAGGTTTGATTCTGATATGTCAGTGACCATTACATCCACCCTTTGGAACTCTAAGATGTATGCTTCTGGAGTTCCAACTTGTCTTATGTGTTCCAAATCCTGGAAAGAGATGTCCGGATCTCTTCTATCAAATATTTCTATCAGTTTTCTGGTGAACTCCTCGTAGGTGACTACTTGGTCATGGCCTAATGTTTTCATGCCATGAAACCACCATTCAATGGCCTCCCAATCAATATGTAGGGCTTCCAACTTAATAGCATCCTTTTCTGCCATAGGATTTAGCTAAAAATATGTATCAATTTTTTGAATCCAAGAACTCACCGAGCAATTTGAAGTGCCATCAAAATATGGCAACGTGATTTTCCCAATGGCATTCTTTAATTCATAATTATTATATGAATTCCTTGCATCCCCTCTTGGAAGCCCCCTAAATTGAGTTTCAGATAAATATAGGAATGGCAGAGCCCTTCTCCATACCTCACTCAAAGATTGGTAGACCAAAAGCTTCTCTTCCCATGTAGCAATAGTTTCAGCCTCGACTTTTGGATCTTCTTTAGGGGTTTCTACAAATTTGGGCATGGTAGGTCTTGGCTGCAATTTTGGTTCCTCTCTAAATTCAAGTGGCCTATTGTGAGGTCTAGTCTTGGAAAAACACTCCCCCCCATGACCTTTCTTTCTGCATATTGGGAGCCAATACTGCTCCCTTCCCCATCTTTCACTCCCAGCTATTTAGCCAAGAATTCTCTGGTATCTTGACCAGAATGTATGATTTTTTTGGATATTTCTTGAAGAACTATCAGTATACTATTAAAAAAATTATGAAATTCATCTTTTTCATCCCTTTCTTCATGAAATATCGCATCCCCGGATTCTACTTCCTCCTCTTGAGGAATCTTTCTTTTGGTGTCGGAATTGTATTTTGGGCCCATTATGTAATATAAAGAGAAGGTATGGAGGACCATGCTCTGACACCACTGTAATATCCTTTATATTATGTACAGATAAGAATATTAACTTGCTGCAATTTTTTAAATTAAAAATTATGAAATTGAATTAATTCACACAAAGCCTCCTCGAACTGGGCAAATCAGGGATTTCTTCTGGGAAAATTTTCAAGAAAAAGGAGTGAGAAATGGGAATCAACCAAAGCTATTTCATAAAAATAATTTCCTCTTCCCTAACACATTTATATCTGATGCCATTTAGGGTTTAGAGTCCGCTCCACGAAAACCTACTACCACGCTTCTGGGCAGTAAAACCATGAAACTAGGAAGAGTAGTTCGGTCTGTTTCAAACAAGGGATTATGGAAACTTAAAAAAGGTTGTTACATAATTATTCTAACATAATAAATAGTTTTGGATAGTTTTCAAAATTTCTGGAAAGTTCTGAGTAGTTTCGGAGAAATGTTGGATTTTTCGACAGTTTCGTCCTAGTTAAACCTGATGCAGTGGAGGATGCCAAAAGGAATTAACATCCCAAAAAAAAATGTTTATGAATGTATTTAATGGAATTCGGTTCTTTCAGTGACCCACGGGAACTGACGAGGCTCAATTTGAGTTAGCAAAACTCATTTTACATCAATTTTTGCAATACTAGTCATTGAAAGATAACAATCTAGCTAAGGTCTAAATTTAAGCAGTTAATTTGTGTCAAATTAATTTCTAAGATACATATGAATTATGATAGAGATAAATAAAATCTCACTGAATATATAAAATCTCTTCATATAGTCACCCAACCTTGCATATTTCTCATAGCACTTAGATTCATCAATTTTCTCCCATACATTGATAAAATAAGCTTTTGAGGAAACTGAAGACATAATTCTTTATGGACAGATATGTTTCGACCTGATATAGATAAATTACAGAGTAATATTCTTCTACATATCATAAATCATATACTAAAGTGACCATTACAAGGAGACTCCAAAATAAGGGACAGGAGGCCCAGAACATGACCGACCAAAGGGGTTGTGAGCATAGGTGAAGCATGGGCTTCAATAGAGCTCGAACTAAACTTGATGGAGATTGAAAATGGCTCTGATTATCCTCCAATTTCTGCAAGCAAGCACTCCATACTTGAAATGCAAGAGAAGGGTATGGAAGGAGAGGGAAATGGAAGGCTCGGGTTCATCTCCTAGTAGTCTGAGCCACAACACTCAGAAGTAATGCTCACATAAGAATTCATCAATCAAATCATCAACCAAACTGAGTCAATGTGGTCAAATTCACCTTTAATAGAGTGTTGAGTGACCTTCTTAGCAAGTGGGGATCCAAGGTGACCTATGAGAGCAAGTCAAACCTCAACAAACCCTAACCCTAGCCACATAGGCGCCTCCTTTGGGAAATTTAGCAAGTAGGACCATGTGCAATTGTTTCCAAGTCTAAATAATCCTTCACAATTAGAAACTATGCCCTCTCATAGTCAAAATTTGATTCTTTTGAGTTATGACACCTTTCTGCTTTTCCAAACTCATAAAGAAACTATTCTTTCCTTTGAAAACTTTCCTGCTTTTCTCTTACAGCTTTCTGAGCTCCATAAGAGGCAACTGTGCCCTCCCTTGAAAAACTTGACTGTTTTTTTTTTCTACTTTTAGGTACTTTCCTCTTTGTTTCTTATGACATCTTTTTTCATAGTTTTTCCTCTTTCCTTCCTTGGCTAATAGACTTTCCCAATGTGCCCCACCTGACTAGGTAGCTTATTTACACCTCATTAATTAGCATAAATAATTTAAATGGAAAATAAAACTTAGATACATGCCTTAATTAATTATTACAAAATTTCCCTAGTTAGAATGATTAATGTCAAATTGAGCCCCTTCTAGGAGTCCAGTATGGTTAACACTTTAATGGCCACTTTGAGGGGACATGATACCACTGTAATTTGGTCATGGCTTTGTCTGAATTAATTTAATTTCAGAATTTTTAATTTCAAAAATTGCAGCAAGTTAATATTCTTATCTGTACATCATATAAGGGATATTAAAGTGTATCAGAGCACTAATAGGTGTGTTCATGGCCTTGCATCCCATCATCCTAAACCTCTTCAGGATCTCTACTACATACTTCCCTTGTCCCAGGGAGATTCTGCCACACCTCCATTCCTAGAAAGTAGTGCATCATATCCAAGTCCTTCATCTCGAAATTGGCAGCAAGTCTCCTTCTTGCAACTTCTATCAAGAATAATTCATCGACATATAACAGGAGCATCACTAGTCTTCTACCTTCAACCTTGAAGCAAAGGTTGGAATACACTTTATTCTCAGTAAAGCCTAGAGTCATCAGTAATCTGTCCATCCTGTCATACCATGTCGAACCTTAGGATCTTCTGCAGTCACTCGCTCTAAAGGAGAGCATTATTCTTCCTCTGTCTTTCATACTTTATGCATTGAAACATTATGTACTGAAGTGACAAGTAGCTTCCTCTGCTACTAATATTCTATGTATCCATCTAGGGTCACTGGATACCAAGATCCTCTATATCAAACCTTTTCAAAATTTCTTCTCGCACCCATATGTGAGCTTCTCATACTCTATAGGATTTCATCTTCAGCCTTGTAGCAAAGGTTGAAATCTTCATCACTCGAGGTGATCTTCAAGCTCCTCATGTATGTATTCTCCCATGCGTGCCTTCTGAACTTGTACAATGCCTTCTTTAATTTGTACACATGAATCTTTGTGTCATGTCTCTTCACTTCCAGTGGGTGAAAATGTCTCTTCGTAGTCTATGCATTATTTCCGTGAGAAGTCTTGTGCTACGAATCTTACCTTGTATCCCATAGACTCCTCTGTTTCCTAGACATCATGATGTCTCTCAACAATGTCACATAACTGGAGTGTCTCTGAGGCCTCTTTCTTTCTTTTAAAGTATCATCATATTATTCTTCATCTAGGATTCTTTCTTGAACTGTCGTCACTTGTTCTTCAGAACAAGTCTCCTCCTTATTTTCATGTAGGTGATTTTACGCAATCTTTCCTACAAGTCAAATGCATTAGTTGTATGGATAGAAACATTTCATAAGGTATATCCATAATGAAAGATTCATTTTCATTAAGACATAATCATGCAACTATTTTAGCCAATACAACATTCATTGGAAACTTTCCAGATTCCTTCCATCTCTACCAGGACAACATTGAGATTGTGCACTAATCCGATATGTCAGCAAAGAGGTTTCATTATAGATAAGTAGAAATGGAGAGTTTTATAGAACCATGAGCTACTTACCCATCACATGCATATTAGTAGTATACTGTCATTAATGCAAACATTCTATCATGAATAATACATAAACTGAATATAAACAAATGCATAACAAAACAATATCATGAAATGGCAATTGAATACTTATCTTTATTTGTTTCATGTGTAGACTCCTTTCAGCTTCATCATCTTCTTCATTCATAATAGCATCATTTCTTATCCAAATGCTCAATATGGATAAGAGGCTCTTCAAGAATTGAGTTCTTCATATTCCTCATCACTTGAGGGATCTTCTTTGAATCGTGAGCGCTTGATCTTCAATTGCTCCCATCTTCTTTTTCTTATTATGAGTCGAGCTTCTTCTCATGTGAACTCTTCCCAAAGTCTGCTAAAAGTAATCACTTCCTTCTGGCATACATTCCTCGAATGAATGAATCCCATGATCTTGGGAGGCCATTCAAGGTGGTTATCACAACTTCTGCATTCTCCACTTCTTCTTCTACTGCTTCAGGTTGTTCTTTGAGAGACCCTTGTAAAGTATGACTGTATGGTCTTAGCATTCTCGATCTTCACATTCTTCAACTAGTTTATCGAAGTCATCTTCTGATTTATGTTCTTCCCTTTAAATAGCTTCATCAAGGAATCAAACATCTCTTTTGGTGTCTTTAAAGAAGACACTTATGGTATAAGGTGATCCTTGATTGAATCAATAATTGTCTTCTTGGCCTTGACCAACTCCTTCTTGTGTAAGGATTTTAGCCTCATCTCCCTCTAGAACTGGAACCTCTCCACTTATGTAGGTGTCCAATTCATTTTCTTCAAGAACCATTGAGATCCAATACTTCCATGCTTGGAATTTGTCAGTTTCACCAAACTTGTCATCAATCTGGTGTGACTAGTCATTTAGAAATGAAAACCTCAAATGTAAATAGAAAAGGATTAGATCTTACTGATTTGAGGTGTCTGTCCTAGATCTAGAGCTAGCCGATCCAAGGTTTGTCAAAGAAACCCTAATTTCAAAACTTGGAATCTTTCAGATCTGATTGAATAGAAATATAGACCTATTCAAGGTGATATGTCCAATGTACTCCTTTTCTGACAATAGTGGAGGGAAGCACCCAGAACAAGAAGCTCTAGTTTACCAATTTCTTCTACAGAAATTCCTGATACTATTTCTGTGGTATCTCCAAAATTGATGCTCCTCTATGTCCAAAATTTTGTAATAAGGTGTCCACGTTTGTCCTTATTCCAACACCATAGGTTTCATTAGAATTGGTTTCATCCATTGGTACTTATGATAGGTTTCCCAAGGTGACCTGTTTCAGGACTGTTCAGCATGGCGAAGTTGTACGGACTGCCACGTCTCATTGTTTCATATTTGGGGTTTGAAACTTTTACCACATATAGTAAATTCTATTTAATTTCCAAAACATTTTGATAAATTTCATTTGGACCTTTGTAGTCTGGGATATAACAATTCTCCCTAGGTGTCTTGTTTGGGGAAGAATCATGGGAGAGGTTGGAATCCTAACTTGGAGGAATCATATCTCCTAGAATATAGTGAATCTGAGGTTGAAACTTGGACACAGTGTACATCAGGAATTTATATTTGACCTACAAAAGTTTTGGCACTTGATCCCTCTCCAATCTTGAGATATAGCGAATATACAAAAACTATCAGTTTCAGTATTTTAGGGTTTCTCAAGCCCAGGGTCAAACTAAGGTTTGCCTTTCCCAGAGTTTTACCCAACCAAAAATCTCAACCCAAGTCTCTAAACTTCAATTTTGATGAGGATATTAATCATATGCCGGTCTCACTCAAAAATTTCTCTTCTGATAAAATACCTAATTTCCCGCAGCAAAAACTAAAAATGCTTGGAATCAACTTCTACTTCAATAGAAAGATGCGCCCTTCAATGGAGAGTTAGCCTAGCATACTTTTTTTGATGGATTACAGAGAGAGACCCAAAAAGTAAGAATCACTAGCTTCTACAGCTGCACAATGTCTTCTTCTCAGGTTAGCTCTGATACCGTGTTAGATTTTTATCATTTAAGCAATATGATCTTAGGATCTTATCTGAGAGAACAACATGCACAACAATAATCACAAGAGACAAGAGACACAAAAACTTTTCCTCGGGCAAACCATAAAGGAGAAACCCCCCAATTTTCTCAGAGATAGAATGAGTACAAATAGAAAAATTAAAACCTGAAAACATAAAGATGATCTCCAACAGTAGTTGTCTCTTTCTCTGATCCCAACTTCTTCTCTCTCACTCATGCGCCCCAGTTGAGTGAGTGTGTATGTGATAAATAGAGAGTCTCACTCTATTTATATTCTTTTGTTCACTTAACCTTTAACCTAGTTATGTAGGCTCGAGTAATCCTAACTCAATTATGTAGGCCCGAGTAACCACAACTAGGGTACTAATGACCTGACTTGATAATAACTCACTGGGGCTGACTTCTCTAAGAGAGTCTAATAACCCTAGGGCCCCACAACTGCGGGGAATTTAACCCTTAATCAATAGGAAGAGTTACCCTCTATGACTTTACATGACTTGTTTACATTATTGAATCTCCCGATAGAAACATCGGCGCATGACATGACTCAATTACATTACAGATACTTCTCGGAATAAACATCGAGGTACAATACATAAAATATACAAGTGAATACATTTTGAATTTACAAATACATCAACAATTGGAGTGCAACTCTTAATTAAAGTGGTTTCGGTGCTGCAAGTTGTCCATGAGGACCAACAAGATGCCACTGCCAAGATTGTTGAGCATCCCTTGGAGCGCAAAGTGACATAATGCAAGGAGATCAGCGACAAAGTGAAAGAACAGGTCAAAGAGGTCACCCAATAGTATGAATATTTCAAGGTAAATATCAATGGTTACATTATTTGCAGCTAATGTGGCTCGAGGGAGAGCCACAAGATTGTGTTGGGGGCCTGTTGGCAGGCAATTTTGGAGATAACTAGTTTCACAACATCAGGAATGTTGCACAAAGTCAAAGTTGTTGTAGAAGGTGAAAGATGGCGCACAATGCAGATTGACCACATTTTTTTATATTTTGGTCATATTTTGTAGTTTTTGGTCATTATTTTGTATATTTTGGTCCAAGTAGTTAGGAATTTGAATTAAGTGGACCACCAATGTAAAGGCGCAAGACTATAAATAGATCCAGATTTGTAATTGTTAATTTTCCTTCGGGGACGAGATATTGTGATGGGATATCAAGTTTGATCTTGAACTAATCTTCGATCTATCTGTGATGCAAGATATGAATTGAAGAATTCTTTTATGAATCTACAATTTTGATGCAAAGATTAATATGACATGACAGAGATTAGACATAAACATTGTGTATTTTTGAATCTTCATGTTTTCTTGTTTTCTGTGATCTGAATGTGAATAAATACTGCATTACTATGTGTATCTCTGAATGATGCGATGCTTTCTTGTTATGAATGATGATATATTGATAGATATGTTTGTGCATCGATATTTATGTTGCAATCTAAGTATGTTAATCTGATCAACTGAATATGAATCTATTAATATATAAACTAATGCTTGGATCTGCTAAGTAATTCTACGATACGTTTGACAGTAGATGCGCAATCGTCCTTCTTACTGCAGAAACTTGGTTATGATATTTCTCCCTTGAACATATTGGGTGATACCTCATATTCTCTATAGGTGTTGCTGGACAGGGTAAAAACTGTCTAGGTCGGTGCTCAGGGAGATCGTTGTGTTATTGGTGTCGACAGAGAGTGAACCCCTGTCGACGAATACGTGTTAACATGCATGCCTTATATGTAAACTGATCCATTAAATATTTTTCATGTGTCTTCATGGTGATTGCAGCATCACCATATGTTGCTTCATCTTCTCGCTTTTCCATGCTCTCTTTCTTGATTGTTTTCTACCATGCTCTTTTTGTACCTATATCAAACCTTCTCATTGACGTCCATATAAAAAAAAAATCCATATATCAGATTACATGGGTCATAAATCACTATAACCACCAGTTCTCTAGGAATTATCTTCACATACATGGTTCATCTATATTGGTCCCACAACTGAGATTAAACCATCTCACATTCCTCCTGCAATTGAAGGCTCACCTTTCCGATCTACATCAAGCTAGGTCATGAGTACACCTTCCACCCTCGTACCTACCCAATGGTTCATTCCACACTTGATGCAACATACCATCTCTAAACATAAGAGTGATACCTTGTGCTTCTAGCACCCGAGGAAATTACATTCTAACCGGGAACCCAAAAATACTTCTAGGGTGTCGAGTACCACTGAACATGCACCTCACAATTAATTCAAAACTAGGTACAACACAACGAGCACAACTATAATACAAAGCTTGGATCTATTACCACTTATTAGGATTTCAACAAGCATACATATAATTAATAACGAGAGAACACAATTCCACATAGAAACAATTTAAGATAGACACACAATATTTACGTGGAAAACCCAAAACCCAGAAAAAACACCATAATATATATATTATCTCTCTTGACCTAAACCAACCAAGATGGGCCAAGTGAGCTAGCCACCACTCAGCTCTAGGCTACTTTACAATGGATCCTCCTCAAGCCTTATAAGGGCTTCTTTACATGAAATACCATGGGCCACCAAATACCACTGGCCATCAGTACCATGGAAAATACCATGGGCTACAAAAAATCATGTTCCTAAAAGCTATGTTCTAGAACTCAACCAACTTTGATTCATTCCCAAGTCAAGGTTATTTCTAACACGGAGTTTGAGAATAGTGAACATAATACATATCTAGCCACAGGCCACGTAAAGATTCAAGCCATATAAACTAGGCAAAAGGTTTGAAAACAATGAACAAAATACTTATTCTAGCTACATACTATGTAAAGATTCACGCCATATAAACTTGGCTCTATACATACTATCGAAGATGCAATCATTAGTATGCAAAATTCAAACAAGTATGTTGTTTGAGAAACTAACTAGAAGTAACGAATATTATTGGCAAAAAAACTAGGATTTTTTTTTTTTTCTTGCAGCCTATCATTGTCAATTTTTGTTATGATGTTATATGCATCAAGTGAAATCAAATGAAATCAAAGGTGTTTGTAAATATTTTTGCTTCAATATATCAAGGTTCTTAGCTCAGTCGTAATCCATGGAATCACAATCAATTATATTATAACACTGAAAATAGAACCTTAATTGTAAAGTATTTTCAAGCAATTTCAAGGAGGGGAGTCTGCCTTTGTTTTTTATTGCATTAGCACACGAAGTTGTGCCTTCACATAGTCATCATTCAACAGATCAATCAATGTGGCTTGAGAAATACACAAAACCTGAGAAACTTTTGTAACATTTCTAACAATGTTATTGAACAGGTACATGTACATGGATGGAACATCTGGTATCAGTTCCTATTGTATCTTTGAAAAAAGGTTCTTGTGGCTTCTAAGCAATTGCAACTACAAAAAAATGGTGTTTGTTGCAGAAATTTAGCAAGAGCATAGGTATGGGAAAGTGAATTTTCCAAAAGTAAAATCTAATAGATGGTGCACAATAGTTATGATATTGATTCGAATCATAGAGTTGTAGTATCTTCTATCTTTTCTCCATGTTTTATACAAAGCTCAAAGTTATTAATGTCTTGTTCATAGGTAATAACAAGTTCTATGACAGACCCAATAGAGTAAGCATTTGTTGAAATTGATATAGCACATATTGTTGTGTCTGGTGCAAGCTTGCGTTGGAAAACTTGGGGAATTTTTTCCAGAGTGGTTTGATTATGCAGTACAACGCATTGTTTCACATCTGCTCTTTCATAAATTCCTTTGTTCTTAGTTCTGAAGTTTGCAATCCACACACCGCTCCCAAATGTGAAGCACTTCATGAATCATGACACAAGATTATTATTCACGTTTACTATTATTGTTAGCCGACCATCTGTACGCACAAGATTAGCATGTGCTAACTCTGCTTTGTTCGATGAACCTTGATTCTTGATGCATGCTGGTCCATACAAGGTCAGCACATCGCCTTCAAATACATTTGAATGTATAGGCGATGAAAGATCCATAATAGTCGATGATGTTCTTGGAATTTGTTTTTCTCTGCAACAATTGACGAAATGACAAATTATTTCCAGATACATTGATTGCAGGAAAAGAGCGAAAAGAGAGGAAAAAAACTTTGATTTTTTTTTGGCAGGATTGACCTTTTTGAGCTACAGCGGAAAGGAAGCCTAGAAATATTGGCTTTAGAATTATTTATGGTATTTCTATTTGCGGCATGGCATGAGAGGTAGTTTTTTTGTAACAACTGCAAACACATTTTTTCAAAGAATAATTTGCATATGTGATTATAGGTAAAATGTTTTAGAACAAAACGCGTTTTTTCATTAGTTTATTTGCAAAACAACAAGCCAGAGTAGAAGCAAGGATGGCGATGCATTGGACCAATCATGGAATATGAAAATGTTTTATTTTTTGAAATTAAAATGCATGTTTGTTCTAGAGAATTGAAAGATAGATAGCATGATGATTTGTCCAGTAAGATTCAGGAAATTGATATTTTCACATGGTCAGGTTTGTCTAGAAGTGGTCGAGCAAGGAGCCATATTTTGTTTTTTCAGGAAAATGCATTACGGTTATTGCAATCTTGCAACATGTCAAATGTTTAATTTGGATTTACAAAGTCTGTTGAAAATGTTTCAATTAGATTTACAATGCGACACATATAATTATTGACTCAATTTCTGAAATGGTGCCTATTTTCCAACTAGGTGTACCAATATAAGTAAAAAGTCTTGAATGGTTGTGAAACATAGATAAGCCATTTAAAAAAAATGAAATTGGCGTACCCATTGAAAAGATGAGGAGATGTCTCGTGAATCTATACAATAAATAAAGTTTGACCTTACAAAATTAATTTGTATATGGTTAGTGCCTAAGCATTCCAATAATACTAATTTTCTATTATTTGTATTCAGATAACAACATAAATTAACAAGAAGGAAAACATGGTTTTTGTTTTTCATTCAATGGTAGGAAGCAACTAATATACAAGAATGCATTTAAAAAAGTATTGTTCAACATGAAAAAAAAACATGGAGTGCTCTGAATTGATTATGTTTATTCTAGTAGCAATCAAATCGATTTTCAATTGGTCATACAAGCCATACAATTGATTTCCAATTGGCCATGCAAATGATACAATAGACGCGTCATAGCACATGCCATGATAAATATCATAGCAAAGCATTTGTTCTTGCACAACATGATCCATCCAAACCATTCAACACACATAGATATATAACACTATGCAATATACAATAATAGTCAATATGTAATTCGATGCAATAGTTGTCAAGTCTTTAACTAATCAATAAGAAAGAAATCCAACATACGCAACAATCGGACCTTGATCCAAGATTCAACCATATAACTATCATAATAGGAAATCCTATAAAACTAAAATCATCTTCGAAATGACCAAAAATAAGGTCAAAGTTTGTTGAATCAAAACCATTATTTCATTTTTCAAGTCACATGAGCAAGTCCATGGTTGATATGGTGTGAAACTATGGAAATTGGGTAGAGTCAGGATCTTTGTGCTTATGCCCAGAAATCTAGATATGCATATGGATTTAACCATATTATTTAAGAAAGAACAAGCTGTTTTGTAGGCATACAAGATCAAAATCCAAAGAGATACCATACAAGAACAATTGGCAACAACACTTCCATGAATCAGAAAGATATTTGTACATAAGAATAAACATAAGACAAAAAAACCATATTTTTTATTTATGGATACAGATAGCAGTGACATACAACAAGGTTTGATATTTATATATATCATCATCCACAATAGCAACATGTATAGGCATAGTGTCTGAGAACAGTGAACCAAATACATATCTAGCCATAGGCCATGTAAATATTCAAGCCATATAAACTATGGATAGATTCTAATAACAATGAATACAAAACTTATTCGAGCTACATGCTATGTAAAGATTCAATCCATATAAACTTGGTTCTATACATACTATAGAGTATACAATCTTTAGTATGCAAAATATGCTAGCCATCAATAACAGTTGTAGGGTTTCACAATACTAGTTTTTAAACCTTATATGGACATTCTTGAAAAATTGTAATGCAATGGCCACCCAAAAACCATAAGCTTCATATTTCCTAAAGCACAACATACAATAAAAAATCCAAGAAACATTCATAGAGACAACACTATATGCATGTCCTTGGACAATTAGCAAAGGAAACTATGCATGCAACCAAGACACACCATCTATATATGTATATGTACACATGCACAGACAAAGACAATTATGGAAATACCCTTTACTATATGTCAAGCAAATCCTAATAACATTTAAGGGGTTTTCTATTTCCAGCATGTACACATAGCATTTGTTTCTATCCAAATATATAATCTTCCACATAAAACTTCATTCAAACCATTCTACACATCGACATACAACCAAAAGTATTATGTATAGACTAGCATTCAACATGTACTTCAATGCATTACTTGTCAAGCCTTCAACCAATTAAATAGAAGGAAATCTAACCTATACTCCATATCAATAAACTATCACAAACATAAACCAACAAATGCATGGATCGCAGATTGAACCAAGGTTCAGTTATTCGTAAGAACAATACATATTATTTCTTTCCAATATCCACTAACAAACCATCCATAATTTGCAGTCCTAGAACCACCACAATAGAAAAGTCCACAAAAATATAAACAAAATCAATGTGGCCACCAATTACACTATTAAGAGTAGAGTCCCATCATATTTTTTACATATAGCACTATGCACTATTCTATGCTATCATTAAGACTAACAGCCTTGAAGTCCCATTACCAAATGCGGACAATTCAATCACAACGCAAAAGAGTGAAGTCAAAATGACCAATGAGGCAAGGGTAAGTTCCATTGAGATCAAGATCTTGAATGCCCATATTTAGAGCAAGTTCTAGGGTTATCAACCTTGACATAGTCTTCAACTATATCATTAAAAGTAGAATTCCACCATGATTTTTACAAACAATTCTATACAGTATTCTATGCTATCATCAAGACTATCAATCCTTGACTAAAACCACCAAGCCAAAGGAATCAAACCCACACCCAAATCAATATCGATTTTTTCTGGGATTCTACAAAGTTTGTTTGCAAATTTTTCAATTTCAAAATGTAGAGGCAATTTGGAACAAGAGTGTCTTTGGTGTTTAACTATTGCACACAAATTCAAAGGGAAATGGCTCTAACCCACAATAGACAGGTTTGAATTTGTTTATCCCAATCATATTGCACTAAGATATGCCCCACAATCCTATATCCAACTAATCATGAGACCAAAAACACCAATGTGACAAGGACCTCAATCTACATCGGAAGGTAATTTTAACTCAAAGTTTAGCCCCCCTTCAAGATAGTGTCAACTTGAAGTATATTTCTATCCAACAACATTGGATCTTTAGTACAGGATATTTCAGTATCTTAGCTACTGTTACACAATTTCTACACATATCATCAATTCCTATGCACAACAGTTATAGTATAAATATGGGCAGACACATTTTAACCCAATGACATCACCATCAATCAACCACTTATAAAAAATACCATCACACGGTATTATAAATCTCACCACAACTTTATAGTTTTTTTATAAACTACATTTCTTTATTCTATATGGATTTTAACCTATTTCACATTTCACAATGAATGAACATTGATCAACTAACTTTAACATCGTCTTCTAGTTTTTTCCACACTCTATTCTCAAAGTTTCTTTGAAAGCTAGTACTTGACCAATTCCTTAACACTATCCTTTTGTTCATTCGTTTCCAACATTTTTTTTCCAAGCTAGACATGATCGTAAACTTTGGCAACACCAACTCTTATAGTTTCTTTGAAAACTTAAAAAGTGTGCTAAATTGAATGAAAACAAAGTTTGAAAGAAGACTACAACAAAATGAACCAAAATAAACCAAAGATCACAAGCCAGAAACCTCTGCACATGGATTGCCATTCTATTTAGAAGCCACAACCAGTGTTTTTCAAACTTTCAAGGTTTTGTTGCTAGTTATCAATTTCAAGGTTTATGCTGACTACACAAGAACTAATAAAAAATATAATTATGTTCCCAAGCAATCATGGAAACATACCATCTAGAACCATGAGACTATCAGATGAAATGTATTTGAACAAGACAATGGCTAGAGCATACACAACCCCTGTAAAATGAATGGTCATTAAAATGTATATGTTTTGTTCACATCAAGTAGAATCATGTTGAAATATGGACCAAATCACATGTGTGACATGATGTTCTTACTTCTATGTCAACCACTTCCCAAAATACTTGCCAGAGGAAAATTGGAATAAAAGAACACTTCCATCTAGCGAGGAAATGAGGGCATGTTTCTAAAACCCTGCCAAACATAGACATAGATTCTCTTACTAGAATAGAGGAAAAAAACACAAAACAAGATTTAACCAGTGATGGATGTATGGAAATACTCTTACTATCCAATGCACACACCATCACCACAACAATAGTAACCAATATAGGAAAACCAATGAGGATAATTTGGAAATCATAGAAACTCAAAAAATCAACAATAGATACATGCAAGGAATATCCTCAGTTGCATCTTAACTAGGAAAACTGATTCCTGAATCCAAATTCCTATGGCTCTAGCCAGAAAGACAAAAAAATAGCCCAATTACTAGTTTAAGCATGTACGAAAACTCAAGACGGACCCTATTCCCCCACGTGTTGAAGACACCGAAAAAATGTACATTCAATGCAAACACATTTGTTTTTCCCAATAAACAAGCAAGCAACTCACTTTTTAATCCAATTGTCCTGTTCTTGTTTCAGAGAGACTATAAACCCAAAACCAAACATGTTTTTTTTTATAGAATCCCCGCAATGACACAGCCATCCAAAATGCAGAACCATAAAAAAAATTAAAAACTCTAAGCTTGTTAGAGTAGATAATAGCCAGAATACAAAGAGGGTTTAAGTCCAAGCATTGTATAGTCGATAACCAAGGGTGTAAACCCAAACATTCCATTACATGACAAAACCATAGCCACACACATTCCCTGACAAAAAAGGTTCAAAGAAAGTGGAAACACTGTGCATACCTGAAAAATTCACATGCCCTTTCCATTGCCGCAACAGTATTCACCAAGAGAAATTGTCCTGGAACAACAAATCAGGCCCGTAGGTCGCCAAGAACATCCTCGTCATTGCTGTTAGAGAATGCACCAACACCCAAATCAAAGAATAGAAACTGAGACCAATAGATAAGAACACGAAAACACTAGTGAATCCCCTTCAAATAACAAACCCACTAGCACATTCCACATGAATTAGCATTAACAACCATCTCTGGATCAATAACCCAACCCAATCGTCGAACATCACATTCCACTAGAAAACCACCCTTGTAACTCCCTACCGGTACAAGTAAATCATCTTCTTTTCAATATAGGGACAATACAATGACCAAGACACATGCTTTCAACTCGCCCAACACCACGAGTTCGAGAAATCCATGCATTGCAAACAAGGCTATCCACTGAGCATTAAACCTTGTCGTGGAGATGATCATGCTACTATGATTTTGGAGCAATCAAAACATAGGCTCACTCATTAGGACCTTTGACCACCCAAGAAAAATTAAATGCAGCATTAAACGAAGACACAAGAATAATGGCCAAAACGAAACACCTATTATGATAACACGACCACACTGATATAACAAGGGCAAAGTGTCCTACGAGATCACCTGCTCCAGATTACGAGGAAGATAACTTATAAATCAAAACTTTACAAAACATTGTGTGAATGCCTCTCATAACAACACCTTTTTACTCAGGACAAGTCTCCACCAAGACCTCGACCACACTGCACTTTACAAGGAAATTTTATAGAAAAACTTTAGAGAACATTGCACTTGCACTTGGAAAAAAACGTTTCCTTAAATTCCATGCAAGTGGATTAATACTTTTGGAAAATAACACCACTATGTGAGAGACCTAACAAATTAATAAAGAAAACATTAAATAATAAATAACAACCCATTTGGAGCCTCGTTCATTTGATGCAAATGCATCTTATTATCTCCATAATGCACACCACCGTTTAGAATAGAAATAGAAGTCATTCGACTAGCATAGATTCATATCTATTAAACCTAGAGAGATCCAATTTTTTGAGGTGTACATTTTTTTATCCTTTGGATCCTTCTCGGTACTTAATAGATCTTAGATCTGGGTTTAAAATGGATTTATAGTAGTTTAATTTTTTTTCTATTTTACTTAAGTCGATATATAATTTATATTTTTTAAATATAAAATAATGAAAATGATAAGATCTTCTATATATATATCTCATGATGAAAATATATACACAACCTCATTAATATAGTCACATAGCACCGATTAATAGATAAAAGAAAAATATGCTAATAAAGATAAAAAACAAAGACGCTACCCTAATTTCTGTTCATATTGCTTTCAGACAAACATTTCTATCAAATTATATAAGCAAATGATATGGTCACAGTCGTAGGTGAGCAGACTCGCTGTCAGAGAAACTGGCTAACAGAAATTATGTCAATTATAATGCCACTGTAGCGGGTCACAGACTGCTTCAAGTGACAGTGGCTATTGAACAAGCCAATATTTCTCCTGCCATGCAGAATTTATGAAAGAATATTCATACAAAAGAAACATGTTCCCTGCGAGAAAATTAAGACGTGACGCGTGCTCCGATTTACATGCATGCCAAGAACATGTCAACACTGGGATGCAATCGTTGGAAAATCATACTTCATTAAGAAGATTTACGCAAAAGACCTGATTCTAGTTCTGATTTCCCAATCGGTTTCTAAAGATTCTTGCAGATTTGGAAACCGCTAGTACAGTTCTAAATAACCTTCGTTGTCGAATAGATCGTGCGTTGGCGTGAAAACCATATGCTAGGGACTCGACTGGTATTCCGCGAGATCCAATACAGATGACAAAACACGAGCATGATATCGATATCTTATATAATTAATATAAGTGACCGTTGGGCTTAGGTATCTTCTGCTATAAGGAACTACTACTCTTATGTATTCACGTCTGCTTACAATCCTACAGAAGAGGCAGAGACACACGGAGACCAGATATTGCAAATGCAATGAAGTGCGGGGTGGGAAAATCCAAGTCTATAATGAAGCGATTATTAAATCGATTCTCCAAAAGGAAAAGCTGCAAAGATCAACAGTACTCGTCACAAGCTCAATCCACAATTCCATACCAGCTATCGCAGGCGTGGGAGACAGCCAGGCCATACAAGCCAAGCCTGGTTCTCAGCTTGGAGACGATCAGGGAGGCGGAAGATGAGGAAGAACGCTCCAAAACGCACTTCTGGGAAGACCCAACAAGGACTCGCTACTTCAACGATGGCACACACACCAAACGAACCAGAACCAGAACCAAAGTTTTCAATTTCTTTTTTAAACCATGCTTATAGTTGTAAAATTGTTAGGGGGCAATAATGCCCTAGACCTGTTCAGAGTGGAAGAATCTTGGCATCCAGGCTGAGCATAGTTTTAGGATGGAAATACTCTAGATATTTATCATAGTTTATAGTATCATAGAATTCTTCTTCATAGATCTCACAAGGGAGAATGTTGGATTATAGCTCTGTAGTTGTGCCTGTAACGATTTTTGTGGCATTCTAAACAGGTAGAAGAATTGTGACTATCATAGTATGAACTTTGAAGCATCAAACTGGCAATATGATGCCAACCTACGGACTGTTGCGGTATTTCTTGATATATAAATAAAATATTGTGTTTGACTTCATTTTCATCAGACAAAAAGTATACCCATTTTGAGTATTCTTCCTTTAAGTTCAATACAGTCACGATAGAACAATTACAAAACGAAAATAGCTCATATCATGTAGCAGGATAGGATAAACTAGTTCAACTGCTATGAAAAAATAATGATTCATACCAAATAAAACAAAAAAACAGATCTACAGCTCTCTTAAATATTTAAGAATCTCAAATTATGAATTAATATATGGACGTGAGGAGAAAGCAAGAGGACTTTTTACCTAGATATTCATGGGTGAAATGATTGTTTTGGCAAGAAAGCCGCAGGGTTTAAGCGCATCGAAGAACAGATGCAAAGTGTAAAATGTGGAGAAATACAAACGAAATGGAGAGCCAGGATTTGTATAGTATACATGTAAAACAGGGTTCAATTTGAAGATTTCTCACCCAAAAAAATGTGGGGAAATGCAAAGGAAAAGGAGAGCAAGGATTTGTAGGGAAATGTTTAAAATCAAGGAAGAGGTGATGGCCATCTATTAGTTCTCTTCGAGTCTCTCTTTCACCTATAACATCTCCATCTCATTTTATAGCCCTATGGAGAGAGTGTCCTGTTTTTTTGTTTGTCTGTAAACTTTGTGGTTGCGGGTTTATTAATCTATTTCATCTTCATTCTAACTACTTTTAAGGCTATTTCAAATGATCCCCCAAGGGGGTTATCTCTCTTTTGAACATCATGCATCCAAAATTGAGCTTGTTCATAAGTTTTTACCTCATCTAGTTCACTACAACAAATTTGACTTAAAATTTTTTATATTTAGGAGGGATTCTAGAAGCGATCAAAACCGCCCCAAAAAGTGACTTTCGAGAGCAATTCTAACCCCCCCGCCCAAAAGTGACTTTTGGAAGTGGTTCTAAACCCCCCCGCCCCCCCAAAGTGACTTTTAAGGGAGGTTCGAAACCCCCCTCATAGACACCTATGGGGGCGGTTTCAATCCCTGCCAAATGTCCTTATTACAAACCTTTGGGGGCGGTTACAAACCCCCCTCGTAGGTATGTACGGGGGCAGTTCAAAACCCCCCACGCAGGTACCTATAGGGTAGTTCAAAACCTCCTCCTAAAAGTCTTTATTACAAACCTTTGGGGGTGGCTATAAACCCCCCTCGTAGGTACCTACGGGGACAGCTCAAAGCCCCCCTTAAAAGTCTTTGTTACAAAACTTTGGGGGCAGTTATAAACCCCCCTCATAGGTACCTACGAAAGCGGTTCAAACCCCACCCTAAAACTCTTTACAATCCTTTGGGGGAGGTTATAAACCACCCTCGTAGGTACCTATGGAGGTGGTTCAAAACCCCCCCTAAAATTCTTTACAAACCTTTGCGGGTGGTTATAACCCCCCCTCGTACATACCTACGGAAGTGGTTCGAAACCCCCCTTAAAACTCTTTACAAAGCTTTGGGGGTGGTTATGAACCCCCCTCGTAGGTACCTATGGAGGCGATTCGAACCGCCCCCACCCCCCCCCCTAAAATTCTTTACAAACCTTTGGGGGGGGTTTTGAACCCCCCTCATAGAGACATATGAAGTCAGTTTAGAACCCCCTCGTAGCCACAATAAATCATAATAAATATATTTTATTTAAAATATCAATCTTGCAATATCATTAGGGAACAAAGGAATCAAACCTTCAACCTCCTGCTTGTAAAGCAAGCGCTCTTCCATTGAGCCAGAACCCTTTAAGAATTGGGGAAAGTGACAATTTTAAGACAAAGCTTGCATCATTTGTAATTATAATAAGAGACTAATAATCCCCACATTGTTTTTGACATGAGAGACCTAAGAAAGTAGTATCAATGGATCTGGCCTTAGTTAGATATATGTTAACCACTTCAAATCACATGCTAACCACTTCAAGTCATATGGATCTAACCTTCTTTAGATATATGCTAACCACTTCAAATCATATGGATCTAACATTCTTTAGATATATGCTAACCACTTCAAATCCTATTATGTAATCAAGATAATGTAGATGTATGTTAGGAAATTCACATTTAGACTCTTAAACATATAATTATGCATCGAATTGACCTCAAGTTGGCATTTAAAAAGAAGAATAGTATGCAACCCAGGAAGACACTCAGTTTGCTTGATTATGATCATGCCACTGTACAACACACAAAGTAACAACAAATAAATGTTTTTTGGAGCTATGTATGTTTGAATCTTATGTTGTTTTATGACAAAAAGTTGTATATAATTATACCTTTTGTGTAGCAGGCTTAAGCTGGGAAAAATAGGGGGACTGGTGCAATGAAAAGTGGAAAAATAAGGGGTGTTACAAAACATGCATTTGCAATTCTCCTACTCTCATTACACTTGATAAACAAACATCCAATAGTGTACCAATAACATGTACATGAAAACTTGGTGGACCACTACAGAAAATGGGCTTCTAAGTTGAATCAGTTCTTACACAGGCTCTCAGAATTTCATTTGCGTGGTGTTTAACTGCAACTCCTAGAAGAGCATATTCGTCGGGAACCAAAGAGAACACAACAAAAGGGTGGATTGCCTCTCCCAATGGAGGTATTTCCACTTCAATTCCACTCAAAACACCATCCTAGAGGACAGTTTCCTTGCCACCATCAGAGCAATTTTCTCGAGCTACATCTCGGAAAGTGATACTAAGGATCATCCCGATTGCCTCCTTTGTGTTATTATGAATGAGGATCTCCAAAGGTGTCAAGTCATGAGCTAATATAGAACCCTTTGGTTGACCTTTTCTATGAAAATCAGAATGACGACTTGTCTCAGTTAATGTATAATCCTTGGGCGGGCATGCAGGAATACATTACAAGAGTGGACCACAATTGTACCTCTTGGGGGGTAGGTATATGAGTACTCAAGTGTGAGTATTACATGATACAATCTTAATGCTCGGTGATTCTAATTAGTAGGACTTAATCATATCGATTACATTGTTGATTTTCTTCTTTCCTTTTTCTCCATCACTCACTGAATTTGAAGCCTAATTTGAAGCCTATATATGTCAGTTTCCATTGGTGCTTTGAATTGTTATCCATTGCATGCTAAACAAAAATTGCTTAGTTGGAGAGATGGTGTATAATTGGGAGCAGAGAGTATTTGGATTAAGAAGAGGACACACTTGGAGTGAGAGAGGGTGTCTTGTATAGCACAAGTTGCAACGAATGAGTAAGTTCACCAGCAACAAACTCAGTGCATCATACATGCAACCTAGATTCCTTGCCTTGGTTCCTGATACTTATTTTCAATTAAATGGGAAATTGAGTGAAGGTGCAACGTAAAGAGTGTCTTGTAGGGTGTGTAACATAAATAAACAATGGTAGAGGGTTCATGCATGAAAGAAAGTTTCTAGTTTTAGTTATTTCAAGAATACCTTGAGAGAGGAAAATAAATATTCTTGACTAAAATAGTCTAGGAGAGAGAGTGGAAACAGCACAGGTCAGGCTTAGCGGTTCAACAAGACCTAGTCACCAAGAGTGAAAATCCTGGCAGTGATACTGAGTCTCAAACATTGTTAAGCAACCTTAAAAGATCACAACTTCCTTTAACAGTTTTAACATGATCAAGGACCAGCCTTCTAGGAATTAACACAACTACAACTATATCCAGGAGGGATGCAAACAATCACGACTGGTCAAAGGGAGATTCAAGAATCCCACATGCTCATAAGATAAAGTTCAAGCAACCCATTGACTAGCAAGAGGAGGTGGCATACAGTCACGACTCGGATGGGAAGGTCACGATTGAGCAAAGGGAGATTCAAGTAGCCCACGACCAAGAAGGAGAAAGACAAAACAATCACAGTTTATCCCTATGAGATTCCAACAAGTCATGGCCCAGCTAGGAGAGAGACAATATAGCCATAGACTAGCCCAAGGGTAATCAAAACAGCCACGAACTACTAAGAGAAGAAATTCCCAGTCACGGCTATCCCAAAAAGGCTCCAAAATAATCACGATTTTCTTGTAGAAGGTATCCACAGTCACAACCAGCCCTAAGGAGGTCAGAAGTAGTGCACAACCTACTAGGAGTGATCAATCATATTCACAACCAATCCTCAAGTAGATCAAAGCAGCAAATTCCAAAAATGTCCACTCAAAATATTAGTAACCCTAGGCATCAAGATTCAACCAGCAGTAGACAATCAATGATAAGATCTGGATTTCTCTTATGTCAAGCTGCATTGAAGAAATGGAGAAGTGAAACTTAATTTATAATCTTAACAAGCCGTCTAGATAGGTCACTTATGAAACCCCTAATTTTTAGGATAGTTACCTAAAAAACCTAATAAACACACCCTTCCCATCCATTCCCATTAGGTGTGGCTCTGGACATGGGACTTTCTCTGCAGCACGAACTGTTTCACACTCTAGGATATTTTCTCCTATTGTTGGCTCCATCATGACATTTTGAGGAGTCTCTTCCACTGTAATTTCTCCACTAGAAATTGGTGGAGTAGAGATATTCAGGGATAAAGATGAATCGTATACACCCTCAACATCCATTTCATTAAAACCCAAAGGACCATACAATGGTAGAGGTGGGAGAACACTGGTAGAATAAACTACCATAAATTTAAATTGTTAAATGGAAAATATGTGGAAATTAATCTCATAAAATACAAACAATAATAGAGGATGCATACCCAATCCCTCATCTAATGGGAAAATGAATTAAAATAAAATATTCAATAATATATATTGTCACAAAATGAAACTTAAATACATGACGATGAATTAATTATTTACTCCTCTTCCAAGAATTATGTCAGGGTTTGTAGTTTCTAGATGAAAAGAAGATAGCTTCCTTTTGGCTTCCAGAATCCTTCAAGTCATTGAAAATAAATAAATAATACATATTTAGCTCGTAAATTTGATATATATTTGTCTCCAACTCGTACATATGTATGTACAAATAAAGAAGGTATAGTGTACTTGCATATGGACATCAGACACTACCATTCCAATGCTCAAGAAGAAGAAAAAAAAGTATTTCAATTATATAAGATCAAATGTACAAAAAGAAAGGTACTATTCAGTATATGCTAAGGGATCGAAACTTCATTGAAGTCTAACATTGTATAGGCGTTTCCAGCACCTGTATCACACTCTGTATTCTCAAGAAATTAAAATTTGACAAATTTTAAAACCTTAAACTTTATAATACTAAGACAAAAACCTAAACTATGACAAAGTAATCAATTGTCACATTAGTATCTCACCATCAAACCTAAACCTAACACGAGATGCAAAATATCGATGCTGTTCATGCAATGTGATTTGGTCATGAGTGCTAACATGAGGATCTGAATCGCTACGACAAACATAAATATATGTGAATCAATGAATATATGCATCAAAATTGTGCATAATATTCCCACTTCCCAAACATACCATAGTAATATGGGAAAATTTACTCCCTTGGTACTTGGAAACATACATCATCCAACTCCATATATTTGAATTTAGAAATCTCGAAAAAACTTATTAAATGAAATGGTACTAAATTGGAAGCATACCCAAGAACTCAAACCTGGAGTCATTACATTCTTTGCATGTAATCTGCCATCCAAAGCAATTTTATGATCAAAAGGAGATAATCTAGAATTCAGTATTGCTAGTGACATTTCCTTTGTTAGAATGTTAACATTTCCAACAGCGAAAAGATGTATGTGTTTTCCATCTTTAATCTAGATAAATCAAATTGAAATTGCATCAAATATCACGTCCCATAAACAAAACGGTTATGTTAGACAATAAACAAAATACCCTAATTAGAATCAGTTCAAACCCAACAACAAACATACAAGGATCTATAATTACATATTTTTGAACCATGGTCAGGTTGGGAACATCTACATTATGCAAAGGAACACACCAAATTATAGTTTTATTTTTCCATATGCTTCTCACCAATCTCTTCCCGAAAATTATGCTACTAGTAATGGCCTAAATCAATGCCTTCTCTTCTAGCTTGTAGGTTATGATAGTGTGCCATGTTTATAAGTGCTGAAAATAGGCATGTGATATGCCTTCTCTTGCTGGAATACATGAAGAGAATGCATAGCCATTAATACCTGCAGGGATGCTAAAACAAATTTCATCGTAATCTACTTTCCATATGTTGTTTTTGCTTTCATTTAATGCTTGTATTTTGCTTGAACTTATTGAAACAACAATAAACCCTTATATTTCAGCCCATGGTCAGTCCTATGCTTATGTATTCTACCTCCACTCAATTACCTAGGGAAATTTGATGGGTAACACAATCCAAATTTGGAAAATTATATCCCTAAAAAATGTGCCCGGACTTGTAGTGGCGATTTCTCCCCAGCTACGTGCAGAAGCACCAACCTTAGATCGTTGTGATCGTAAGGAAGAGTTCAATGGAAAAGAAAACAACAAGTTAAACTAATAATAGAAAACAAATATTTTTTAACAATTTTCAACATATATCGGCTAAACTAAACTAATGCAAATAAATAAAAACACACATCTTTTCCTATAGAATGGGCTAACATAGCCATCTTTGTAAGCGGTTCCGCATCTTCACAGGTTGGCTCTCCAATGGTCTCCATGGAAAGTTGTGAAATGGATCCAAGATGGGTACGGACGATGCATCAACATACAATGTGGGAATGGTATGGAAACGAAATTGGTTTCAAGGGAGTATGTGAATACCTGAGAGAAAAAGTGTCACAGCATACCCATAGATAGAAATGAGAAAAAAGGTTCAAATGTGCTTTTGGAATGGCCAAAAGTGTTTTGGGAGAGTCCTTCACAATGTATTTATAGTATGGTCCTAAGTTTTTTTGACCCAAGGTGGTGACCCATGGTATTTTCCTGTGATTTTCTGACCCTTTCTCTTTTTTAGGGTTTTTGAATCCTTTTTAGGGTTTTTTTACCCTTTTTGGGAGAGAGTGAGAGTAAACCATAGTAAATAATGATGTTTTGGACCATGTTTTGTGGAAATACAATTCTGAAGGTCAAAAGTAATGGAAATATGGTAGGAATATGATGTATGTATATGGTTTAGACCATGTAGAGCTAGGTGAACAATTTTTAGTGTTAACAAATTTCCCCTTGATGTGTGAGGGAAGGAGCTCATTGTATGGTCGATGGACATCATAGGATCATGGGAATAATGGTGACAACAGTGGAGAGACTAGAGAGACCTGCGGAGAAGTGGAGCTTCCTCGATCAAACTACAGTGGCTTTTGGTTTTATATTATGGGTTCTCAAAAATGGATGAGGTACATATAATGTGTGACATGTATATGGAAAAGGTGGGCATACCCATGCTTGTAACAATGTCAAAAGAATAAATAATGGGATCAAGGCTCAAAAACATGGGAGCCGATCAATACATATACAAATGATAATGCATAATGGTGGTCTCAATGGGAGGCTAAATAGAATGATGATCTAAAGAACTGATACATATGAACAATGGCATTCATGGAATACAATATCATCACAACTGATGCTCTGTTAAATATCAAGGTTTACATATATATGGAATTAATGACTGAGAGTCAGAATCTCTGTGGTACAATGTGCAGCACCAAGTATTGGAGATACATGGAAGCACAACAGTAGGGATTTCGAACACCATCGCCAACGTAGCCCATAAATCACAAGGGATAAGAAACGGTGTGGGTCCCATAGTAGACTCATGAATGTACTAGAGTCAGGTGACAACTGGGGTCTTTGACCAAATAATTAATGGACCAATACCTTGCACGAATGTTAACGGTGCGATGATGTAGTTGAACTCAAGCACATGAGACAAAACCATCCCGAGAGGAACTAATGAATCCTCTCAATGGGTCCAAGGAACTCATCAATGAGGTGGATAAAACCATGATATAGGGAGCTCTGGGTCTATCCTCTAGAATATATGTGCTCACATCGACAGAGGGAGACCTGCAACCAATGAAGAAAATGATGTGTCATTGAATAGAAGCACGAGGGGGATAACCAAAGATGTGGACCAATATGGGGACTAACACACTGAATGGGGGAACAGGGGAAGAGGAGTATGGGGGAATCAAACTTCCTTTGTTCAGAGTATGAAGACAGGGTTGACCTTGCAGCAAATGACACTGACTCATGGGAGAGGGATCATAGCTGTAATATTGGGAAGATAACTACAAATGGGAAATACTGGGGGAAGTAACTGGACTAATGATATCATAGGGGATCCAAGGAAGACTCATCGTAGAATACTCTGAACAAAGGATACCCAATTGGGGAAGATGCCATACTGTAATATCATATGTAGTGGCACCTAAAGATACCATTATGACACGATCTCTTGGATTTTTAGTGAGCCAAAGAAAGTAAATGCTCGATGGTGTTTCCATTTTTAGAGAGTCTAAAAAAAGGAAGAAGACTCCAATGGAGTCTCTTTTCCGTTGATAGTCTCCTAAGCCTGAAAAAAGATAAAAGTATACAAAGGAGAGATCTCCCAACATGTGGGGAAGGAAGATATCTTTACCATTGGTAGTCCAACTAGGATGGAAAAGGTTAAAGCTATACTGACTAGATGGTCATTCAAATAATTTTACAAAAATGAACAAAACCAAGTTTACTCAGCAATCTTTTCTTGATGAGAGGGATGGAAAAGATCTTAAAGAAAACCTATAATGATATTTTTCGTAAAGTATGGTCCCAATTTTCGAGAAAGTATAAAAGGATACAAACAGAAACGTGCCCGGATTAAGTGTGTCAGGGTGGTCCTT
This sequence comes from Pseudotsuga menziesii, assembly GCA_001517045.1. NCBI lineage: Eukaryota > Viridiplantae > Streptophyta > Pinopsida > Pinales > Pinaceae > Pseudotsuga > Pseudotsuga menziesii. The sequence goes on from LPNX010364969.1 coordinate 259,667, forward strand.
TTCTTATCATAGTTTACATAGTCCAAAAAAGGAGATAAACGAGGCTACATAGACATCCTTTCAAATACTTTACCGAGCGTGAAAGGAAGCAAGCTTGATTGACAATCTTTTCATTCTTTTAGGAGTGAGAAAAGAGCTTAACAGAAACTCCATAATGGTCAATCAAGCAAGAGGGAAGTGTTCGATATATGGAAAGAGGTTATGTTGTGAACATGGATGAGAGGAATGAATGCAGAACACTGATGGGGACCCTTGCAAGATGATGGATGGTGATTAAAGAAGGGAAACTGTGTAGTATGGAAGGAGCAGAGGGATCATGAACATGCCAATACATGAAATGGGACATTCATGTGATGGTACACAAATCAAGGAGACTTCTAGGAAATGGCCCAGAAAATCATAGTGAGAACATGAGATGAAGTTCTCGTAAAACAACAGAGGGCTAAAAACTGAACCCATTGGTTCAAACGACGTCTCAAACAGACTCCGAATGACACTGCGGTGCACGAAAGGAAAAACTATACCAAATGGAGGCCTTTGGGTACAAAGCTAGCTCCGGCGTGCAAGGTGTGATTCACATGGTCATACGCAAATCGATGTGACTTCAGGAAATGGCCCAAAGAAAGTAGGTAGGGAGTCAATCTAGTACAGTTCATCCCTTCACTTGGGAGCTCTTTTAACAATGGTGGTAGCTTCCTATCCTCATAGAGGATGATCCATACGTGAGCATGGATGATTGAGGAGATCTTCGACATGCCTCGACCTCCAGTATAGGTCTAGGGACCTGACGGTATTCTAGCATGGTGGTAGATAAATCAAACGTGTGACATCCTATGTGCATGTGCAGACATGGGATCACACCCTCCAATGGGGTACCAGGGGCGCAAGGGAAGGGTGGATTTGTTAGATCCACCCGCTCACGTGTAAACGATGTGGTAAAGTTCTACAATGGACTCACTACTGTTATACCAAAATCCTGTCACCATCATGTGATAAGAACTTTGACATACCTACTTGCCCTGAATCCCAGCTCTTGGAGTGGAAACTCATGGTTGTCATCAATATTCTATGAAAATTTCCAACACCGCACTTGCCCCTTTATCCAGAAGCGGTACCCTTGTTCGCGCCGCCCATCCCCTGTTGCCCACAAGCAGTGCCACCGCTTATGGCGCTTGGTCCATAAGCAGTTATTACCAGAACTGCTTTGTCATTGAAGGAGAAATGTAGTACCCTAGGTAAAAAGAGAAAAAGAGAAGTTTCTCGAGGCTTCTATATGATAAGCCTCGTGTCCTCCCTTATCCCTAATATTGTGGGTCAGTTGAACTCGAGATCCCTCATCCTAGGATCTTAGAGGCCACCTCACCCACTAATCTCTCAACCATCCCTATCCATTAAGCCTTATAAATACAAGATTATGGCCATGGTTGAGGGAGAGAACTCTTAAGGTATTGTTATGCTGTTGTATTGATCACTTGGCCCAAGATCATTTGGGAGAGTATAGAGAGCTAGAGTCAGATCTTTTGGGGATGAGAATGCTTGGTTTCATGGAGATGCATGTCAACACTAAGGCTTGGTTGTAAACTTATTCATATTTATTTAATGCAAGTTGATTTTTTTCCCACATACATTGTTGTTATATGATTTCACATGTATGTTGTTAGATTCATTAGTCACTAACATAGATAAGTAGATTATATTCTCGTGGTTTCAATATGTTTGTGTGTTGAAGTTTATTGCAGGTACACATGGTAATGATCGAAGCATTACATTCTAGGTATCTACGGCGTCTAGGGAGAGTCTTCAACCTCTGTCTTCTATTTGTTCTGGATCTGAACCATTTAGAATAGTGGAACACCTTGCTGTCCGCAGGAGGTGAAATATTCCATTTAACAAATATGGTGACTCCACTAGGGAATAGATATGTGTATCAATTGTTTTTATCTTCCTCAGTCTTCAACTCTTGTTTGAATCCAGGCTCCTTCTCCAACTCTCTTCAGTCAGATCTGCTATCTGACTCAATCAATTTGGGATTGAAACTTCCAGATCTATTCAATTCTGAATCATCTCGAGCTTTTATGCTCTGTTTTTATACTCAATCTATCAGCCTTTACCCTGATCTGGTCTTTTTCTAACTTGATCTATCGTTCTCTTTGTGTTTTGTATTTTTACAGGGAACCACACATGTTCTGTTGGCAAGGAGTGGTGCCACTGCCTAAGTCCAGTTAGCAATATGTGGTGCCACCACCTGAATCCAGTGAGCAAGGAGTGGTTCTGTCTCAAAACTGCCTATCAGCAGCTTCATCTATGCGGTGCCAGGTAGGCCCTGTTCCAGACTTTGTTTTTTTATTTTTGTGTGTTTTTCGCTTACTTTTTGATGAAAATGAAGTGTATTTAAAAAAAAAATGCTCCCTCATGGGTATATTCTGCAGTCGCTTTGATTGTTGTATTCTTTCTACATTCAAAGAGAGTTTGTGTTTCTTGCATTAGATTTTACATTATTTTCTTTGCTTCAAACCTCTTGCTCTTTTCTGTAGATATTATTCATTGGAATCAGGAAATATAGATTTCATTTTCATGTGTAGGCTTTGGTTTTTTTTGGACTTGGAATGCATAGGTGATCCATGTTGTTTTGAGTCTTTCTTTGCTTGGGTGATTCTTGTTTCCTTTTGCATGCTTATTTTTGCAATGCTAGGTAGGAAAGATTGGTTCTTCGTTCCCTTGTATGTTTCAAAGAAAAATTTTAGTTTTCTCTCTCTTTCGCTTTATTCGCAAGTTTGTTGAACGATTTTCTTCTTGTTTTGTGCACGATTGTTTGAAATTCTAGATCTTACTTTCATTAAGAAGAAATATCTGTTTTCAGCTTTGTGTGCATTAGAGTTAGTTTTTTTTGGAAACGTTAGTGAAATCATCTTTTCATTGAGTTTTTATGCATCTTTTTCAAGCATGAAAAGACAGGAAACATTTTGATTTATGTTATATGTTCTCTAGATCTCTTTTTTATTTGCTTTGAAGATTGTTTGGGGTGCATTGATATTTCACTTTTCATTTGAAAAGATAGAATTGCATTTGCATTTGGGTGTGCATTTTTGGAAGAAAAGTAAATCTCTCTCCCTCTCTTAGGTAGAATTTCATCGAAAAGGAAAACTTGCATTATCATATAGATCAATGTGCATCTTCTTTAATTTCAAGTTTTCACTCCATGGTTTCACCTAAACGCACAAGATAAAATTAACGGTAGTACTAGGTTAAAACTTTTAGCAATTTGAGTGATAAGTTAGAGATGTGTTTAGGCATCATTAAGCATAGGAGCTGTCGTTACTTTTCTGCATTAAGTCCAGGGACTCGCGCAGTTCTTCCACGTACCGTTAGTATATCGAATGGCCTTTCACATACCCTTGAGGTATATAGAAAGGAACTTCATGTACTCGTTGTATATCGGAAGGCCCCTTGTGTACGGTTATGCATTAGAAAACACTACTACCGATTCGAGCTCCCACATACCTTGTGTATATCATGAGACCCTTTTAGGAATCCTCAAACCATCTTATTTATCATTTTGGCCTGTCCTGTGAGGTTTCTAACTCTTATCCACTCCTTTCGCATGTTTGCCTGTTGCTTTTAGTTTGAGTAGTAGTTTCTTGTGTGTGGTAGTTAGGGGGGTATTAGAGAGTTTATAGATGGCATCCTCATTTGGGACTACTACTCAAGAGGTCCTTTTCTAAGGTGTACCTTTTGTATTACCTCTAAGTGAAGGTATTGGTCCTCCCTTTATTGCCACTCTAAATCTTCCTGTATTAACTATAGGATTACCAGTCTAGCTATTTAATCCGATAATTCCTGTTACACCTAATGTCTCAAATGTCACCTCTCCTTCAGGAGAGGATTGACCTCAACCTAATCCCTCTCCTTCTTCATCGGTTGTTGTTCCACCCCTTTCTTCTTCTTCACTTGACCAAAGCTCTATGGTTAGTAGTCATGTGGATAAGAAGAAGAAGAAAGGGAAGGGTAAGAAGAAGAAGGATAAGAAAGAGAAAAAGAAACAACCATCTGCTCTTGATGGTGCCCGTTCTAAGAGAACACCCAGAAAACCCAAGTTCCCTTGTAAGCTTTGCAAGGGGGACCACCTTCTTAAGGAGTGTTCTGGTCTCTCCCGTGTACAATAAGAGTGGTCTAAAAGATCCAAACCATCTATGTCACCAACCTCTGATCATCATGTTGACGATACTCCCTCAACCAGTGACCCATTGATAAAAGGTTGTAAGGGTAAAGTCTTATATCCTTGTTTGATATGCAAGGATATGCATCGTACTTTTCTTTGTCCAAGCATGGATGAAGCTTTGCGTTGGTTGGAAAATATCATTGATAATCAACAGGTGATTCCAGCAAGTGATAGTAAGTTATCCCTCGATCCCCCACTAGTTGACCAAGTGGTCAATTCGGATTTATCTGTGGTTGATCCCACTCTTCCTTTGGAGAGTGAAGTTAAAGTGGTCGAGTCAGTGTCATTTCCACCCGATCCCACTCTTTCATCAAAGAGTGTTGAGATTGAAGTAGTCTCTTTGGCCAAATATTTGTCTTGGTAATCTCTTCCAGTAGAGAATGAACTAAAACCCGTCGAAGTTTTTTTGCTTTGTTCTGATTGTTCTCGACAAGAGGAAATTTTGTCTGTTTTGACAGAACCCTCTCTGAGTAGTGAGGTTATTTCCTTTAACTGGAGTAACCTAACAGAGTCTCATCTTCATTCGAGTGTCCCTTTCCAGATAATTGTGAATGTTACTGCTAGGCGGATTCTTCGCACTATTGTTGACGAAGGGGCTTCTGTTAATATTCTATCCTCAACTACTTGGAAAGCTTTAGGTCACCTCATCTTGTGTCAGCCACTGATTAGATACTAGCTTTTAATCACATGCCTACTGCACCTTTGCAGATCCTTCCTCATTTTCCTATTACATTAGGAGGGAAAACTGTCTGTATTGATGTTATAGTGGTCCAAGGTCCTTTAGATTTCATTCTGCTCCTTGGACGCGATTATGTTTATGCCATGAAGGCTATTGTGTCCACACTATTTACAGTTATGCATTTTCCCCATGATGGGAATATTGTGACCATTGATTATCTTTCCTTTGTTACACCAGACCATCACATTACTCCTATTAATCAAATTGCCATGAATGTGTCGCATGTTCTTATGGTTCCTTCCCCTTCTTCTAGTTAGCTTCTTCCCATCATAGGTTAAATGGGGGGCATGGCTCTGGTCTATGGACATCATAATGGAGCTAAGCTGCTAGCTTTTATGTTGGGGGCAACCTACCAACCTCTGGATATCATGTTGGATAGGAGCAAGTTTTAGAGCATAGTTTACTTTTGGTTTCAAGCTCGTTAAAAAATAAAACCACTCCTTAAGCATAGTTTACCCTATTGGTTTCAAGCTTTCATAAAAATGAAACCATGTCTTGAGCAAAGTTCCCATTCTATGTCAAGCTCGTTAAAAAATGAAATGGATCTCCTCAAGCATATTTTACCTTTTGGTTTCAAGCTTGCATAAAAATGAAATCATGCTCCAAGCATAGTTTCCTTCTGTTTCAAGCTTGTGTAAAAATGAAATAGATCCCCTTCCCTTGAGTCGAGTCTTCACTGTAGTGTTAGAACTTGAACCTTCTTTTCGCCTGCCCGATTCTCATTCTTCCTACCCCCCTGGTGAACATTTTCACATTAGTAACCAGGTTTTTTAGGTTGGGTATGGAAGAAGAATCGACGTTAAATGAAACAAAGCTTGGGTGCATGTCAAGCTGCTAGCAACCATTCTAGGGGTAAGCTTCGCTAGCAATCATGCTAGGGGAAAGATTCCAACCTCTGTATATCATGTTAATGGGATTTTTCAAACATAGTTTACCCATTGGTTTCAATCTTGCGTAAAAATGAAACCAATCCCTGAGCATTCTTTCAACTGATCTTTGAGCTCGTTAAAAATAGTAAGATGGTGTTGAGCTTACTTTTCATTTTTCGTGCTCTAGTTAAAACATGAAAAGTGGTTTGAGCTTAGTTTATTACTTTTTCATGCTCTGGATTCAAACATGAAAAAGGTTAATGGAGCTCTGTTTAAACTCTTTTCAAGATCCCTAAATATGAAAATATCGTCGAGCAATCTTGTCTTCTTCATGCTCGTTAAAGTATTTGAAGAGTCATCCATCCGATGGTAGGTCATCCCTTTTTCGATTTAGATAGGACTATTTACAAAAAATGAACACTCCAGCCAATCATGACTGGAAGAGTTCTCTAAGGTATGATTTTACACTTTTTCGGGCCTTAGAGACTAAATCATACAAAAAAGGAACCCTTTGGAGTCTTCTTCCCTATTCGTTCAAACTCTCTAAACATGAATGATACGGAGTTTCCTTTCAGTGGACTCATTAAATTAAACATTGAGAGGCCCATTTTGGGAATGAACCCCTCCTCTCTCAAGTTCGTAAAACATATGAGTCTGGACTTGTCTTCTGACAAGCTATATCGAGTGTTTGTTACCCTCTTTGAACTCGTAAAACCGAAAACAGGCACTCATTTTGCAAATAATGGAAGTTGTTTGTCGTTACCTTTGAACATGGAACTTGTCTATACAATCATGTCATTCAATTGGGTATTTAGCTGATCTCGATGACAATCCACTTTCATGAGTCATGTTGATCCTTTGAGTCTTTCAAAAGAATGAATTGCCCACTGTTGCATTGTGTGTCTATCTCGTTTAGTCATGCTGCCAAGTATTTTGTCATGCCACTCGATGTTCAAAGGGGATTTGAAAAAGCTTTACCTCTGCAGTCTACACAGTCTCTGTGTCAGTATCTTTGAGTTAGTCATATGGTTACTATATTCACATAATTCTAGAATTATGTTCCGAGTTTCATGTCGTCGATGTGGGATTCATCATGGCCCTCCTTTGATGAGACTTTTCCCGTTGACATCATCTTATCATCCAGGAAATAGTCTTAGAAACAATATTTAGTACCTTGAGATATGTATTCCTTAATGATAGATTATCTTAATTTCGACATAGGTTCACATCATTGACCTTTGATAGATAGAATCGACTGGGTGTTCGACATCAGGACATCTATTCGCACTAAGTAGATTGTACTAGGGTACCTTGGGAATCATTGACATTAATGGTGATCTCCCTCGCACTTTTTAACAGATCACATCATTGGCCGGTAATCAAGTGGTTTCTACCATGTTCGACTTCAAATCATTTTAATCACATGGATAGAATCGTACTTTGTGGAAGACGAGACGAAGACCCTGGGTATTTGTTTAAATCTCTCATTGCTTTTCCCCAGGTTCCGATGGAGTTTTGTATATCTAGCATGGATCCACATTTGTATGGTCATGGCTATGCTCAAATTTGTGTCTGTATGACATAGATCTATGTTGTATGTCTGGTAGCTATGTCCAAGTTTGAGTCCTCTATCACATGGATCTACACTGTAATCTAGTAGCCATGCTTGTTTATTCCTCTCATGGATCTGCCTTGTATTGGTATGCAGCCATGAGTTTGGTTACTTGTGTCTATAAGTCAACATACTAATGTACTACAGATTCCTACTTGACAACATGCTCCGATCAAGCCAACATTTTCATCTCTTGGAAACGACTTGTTCTCTCAAAGCTCTTGTTTATCGTATCCCTCTAAGACTCATGCTTTGGGGGGCATCCTGTTATACCAAAATCCTGTCACCATCATGTGATAAGAACTTTGACATACCTACTTGCCCTGAATCCTAGCTCTTGGAGTGGAAACTCATGGTTATCATCAATCTTCTATGAAAATTCCCAGCATCAAGCTTTCCCCTTTATCCAAAAGAAGTACCCTTGTTCACACCACCCATCCCCTGTTTCCCACAAGTGGTGCCACCGCTTATGGCGCTTGGTCCATAAGTGGTTATTACCAAAACCGCTCTGTCATTGAAGGACAAATGCGGTACCCTAGGTAAAAAGGGAAAAAGAGAAGTTTCTCGAGGATTCTAGATGATAAGCCTTGTGTTCTCCCTTATCCCTACTGTTGTGGGTTAGTTGAGCTCGAGATCCCTCATCCTACGATCTTAGAAGCCACCTCACCCACTAATATCTCAACCATCCCTATCCATTAATCCTTATAAATACAAGCTTATGGCCATGGTTGAGGGAGAGAACTCTTAAGGTATTGTTATACTGTTGGATTGATCACTTGGCCCAAGATCATTTGGGAGAGTATAGAGAGCTAGAGTCAGAGCTTTTGGGGATGAGAATGCTTGGTTTCATGGAGATGCATGTCAACACTAAGGCTTGGTTGTAAAATTATTCATATTTCTTTAATGCAAGTTGATTTCTGTCGCACATATATTGTTGTTATATGATTTCACATGTATGTTGTTAGATTCCTTAGTCACTAACATAGATTAGTAGATTATATTCTGGTGGTTTTGATATGTTTGCGTGTTGAAGATTATTGCAGGTACACATGGAAACAATCAAAGCATTACATTCCAGGTATCTATGGCATCTAGGGAGAGTCTTCAACCTCTCTCTTCTATTTGTTCTGGATCTGAACCATTCAGACCAATGGAACACCTTGCCGTCCGTAGGAGGTGAAATATTCCAGCTAACAACTATGAATAGACCTGGAGAAATTGCTGGAGAGGGTCATCAACACATGATAAAAACAATGAAAAGGAAAAAAAAAAACTACGACACAACTGTACTACATGGTGAGCGTCTTCGGGCATAGAGCCTCTTGAGATAGAGCCCGTTGCAAGGATTCTTCAAGAGCTAGCCATCAGAGTCAATGAGGATGTATGCCCCCTTGCTAAGGTACCGATGGATGACATATGGGTCGTGCCACATGGAATCAAACTTCCCTTTCCCTAAGTTATCATTGGCTTGGTCATAGATCATATCTCCCTCGCTAAAGGTGCGAGGGTGCACATGGGAGTCATAATGGGACTTCGACTAAGTCTCATCTGCTTCAATCATTTGGAGAGTAGCACGACAGTCCTCATTGGTTTGTTTAAGCATAATTTAGGGTTCTTCTAATGGTTAAGTAGTAGGTAGAAGTTCGGTGGCAAGGAAGGGTGATGAAATTTGGCATTCAATGGGAAGAATCAATGCCACACCATGGACTAAGTGGAATGGGGTAAAACTGGTGGCAGTCTTAGAGATCTCTCCAACGTCATGAGAGTGGTGTCAGGATAGATCGGGTGGATGTTTTGTGATCAATGAGGAGGAAGGACTACTAGAAGTAGAGATCATGTAAATGGTGTTCATTGTGTCAGAGGAAGAAACTGGAGGGTGGATATCCTTAAGGACAACAACATCGGATTCATGGGATTGTTTCCGGAGATCGCGAAGGGCTAACCGATACTCAGGAAAGTTAGGGAAATGGTGAGAGTAATTACCATACAAGACATAAACTACACAAGGATGGTTGGTTCACAATGACTTTTTCTTAACCATTGGAGGATCCAGGATGGTGACTACTGGAGCACCCTCGGTTTCATCCATAGCGTCTATGTGGGTGCGAAGGAGAGGAAACTCTGGAAATTTTTGTGTCATATGACCTTGAATATTGCACAATGCACAAGTGGGAGCCGAACGAGGTTCAAGCATTTCTTTGGTATTCTCGTCCCCGTAATTTTTTGGAGAAGGAGGGGAAGACGTTGAGATAGGAGTAGTTTTTGATGGACCAGGAGGTGGAAGACACACCGTCTTAATAGGTTGGATGGGATTCATCATAACCTAGGGAACTGGGAGTTGGGTGGGTGGATCAAGGTACCACACAGGAATTCCTAGTGTGAAATTAGGTAAGCTAAGAGTAGCCATGACAGGATTTCTCATGATGCTAGATGGTTGAAAAAGGAACAGAATCGTGTGGATCAGGAATGAACCCCAATAATTCCCGGGTGACTGTGGCTGGGGTTGCGACTGATGTTGCGGTGTGGCCAGGATAATACAGTATGTGATAGTTCATAAATATGATACGTGAATTGGTGTAGGTGGAGGTGGTAAGGACAAAAAGGTGTCCATCATAGGAGTGTTGGAAAATAAGCCTAGGAAAACAACAGATAAGGATGAAATGGACGCGTTGTCAATGGAAATATCGATAGAAGGAAGGACATGTTTCGGTGTGGCCAGCCCCTTCATATCATAGTATGTTAATTGGTCAAGGGCCATGATCTTCCCATTGTGAGGGAGCATCAGGAGTCGAAATATGGTAGAGGCCACGACTCACATGGCATACAGGTAGCTACGCCCTAGGAGGAGGTTGTAACCAAGTTGGGCGTTGACAACCTCAATGTCAATAAAAACCATTTTACTTGACAACTCAACAGGGACATTTGTGAGAATCCCTTGGGGCTGAGTAGAGCGGCCATCATAGGCACGAAGAGCGATGGTGGAAGGTTGAAGGGTAGGGGACCCAATTTTCTTCCAAACAAAAGTTGACGTAATGTAAGTGGATGCCGCCTCATCAATAATGCATTGATGTACGAAAAAAATATGAATTGTGATCGGAACTTGGCAGGCAACGGTTGAAGACATCCTCGATTCTCCTTGATACAGGTCGAAGGTAATCAACCTAGAATCATAGGGATAAATGAAACCTAGCATGGACAAGAATGTTTTACGCTATGATGGGAAAGTTTTAAGTACTTCCAAAGTGTACATGGTTGTAGTATATTGGTCCAAGTCTTCAACTATACTATAGTTCAGGGCATCTCTGGAAGTAGCATTTTTTGCGATGGGACGCATAGGGAACCTTGGGACTCCAGCTGCCCCATCTATGGGGGGTCTCAGTAAGTGCAGAGACATGTCAGAAGTTGTAGAGGTAGATGTCGTTGATGGTTCAATGACTTCTACGGTGGAGCCATACTGCCTGGGTCGAGTCTGGAGGTTGACTTTGGACGACAACGTCATAAGGTGATGGACACCATCCTTAGTAGGTGGGGTCCCAGTAGGAGCTGCGGGAGTAGATGGGGAAAAGGTTGGGTTGCAACCATTCCTTTGTATGGTAGGGGATTCTAGAGCACCATAGGTGGAGGAACTAGTGGCATTGGGTTTGTCTGATCTGTAGCAGCCGTGTTTAGATTGTGTTGATTGTCTTTTTGGAGAAGTTGTTGGACGCGGGCCATGTGAGTACATTGATGAGTGTAATTACCATAGGTGTTACAGATAACACATGGACGGTTAGTCCATAACGATGGGTTCTTCCTAGGCCGATTGGGACCCTAGGCATTCTGTGCAGGAGGTTCAACGTTGTTATTTTTTGGAGGGTTGTCTTGTTGGCTGCCTCCTTGGTCCTGTTTATTGCCTCAATTTCTTCCTCTCTTGTTCTTTCCCTGGCCTTGTTGGTTATTGGGAGTGGGTTGTTTAGGAATGTTTTGGTGAACATAAAAATGTTCCATAAAAACCGAAGGATTCAGGGCCTGTTGTACAGGATAATGCACCCTTGTAACCTAGGGTCTGGGTTACCAACTTACTATTAGACTTGCAGAAAATCCGCTTTTACATAAAATGAAAGGAGAATAGGAAAATAGTTTGTCTTACCTGGGTTATGACGATTGATCCAAGATTGATCTTCTCTCACTTCAATATTCTCCAAAGCTTCTAGGGATGCTTTATCTTCACCTTCAAATAGCCAATTCTTCAAGCAATATCTCATACATATATATATCATAGGCTAGATGAAACACCTATTAATAATATAAATAGCATCATTCATTAACCAATATACATGAGAAAAGCACACTACAAATATTGGAAGAATAATTCTCTTGATTAACAAATAGTGAATAGGTGAGAATGCAACCCAACTTCTGACACAAGGACTCCTATGCAACCGAGGACTCTGAGTTCTGCTACTCCAAGACTCTGAAGTTATACCACCAACATAACTTTACTCTTCCAAAATTGATTAATTAGCCCCATTCCCAAGGCCTCTATTTATACATTGGGAAATAGAGTGGTTTCAAAGGTTAGGATGGTTGAGACACTTGGGATAGTTATGGATTAATGCCCAACTAATCTAATCTAATCACGATTTATATTTTTTAAGTTCGAACTAAGGAACCCACGAGTATTTGTTAAGAAAGGAGCGTATGACACGCTTGTTGCTCATAGGTAACTCGCGTGTTCAAGGTACACGCAGGTTGCAATGCACATAGTCACATGTGACACTCGAGTTGCAATGCACATAGTCATGTGTGCAACCCTAGACTTAGAATAAAAACATATCAAGCTGGTCTAGAGATCATGCATCAATGATCATGCACATCTATAGTGTTTTGGCCACTTCAATCCTAATTGTCCTTTTGTGTGTGGACATAATGCATGTCAACAATCAAATGGACAAGTGCCATTTTGGATGATAAAATATGCTCCCTAATGTGTAAGGTCATAGGGAAGCAATGGCCAAAATACATTATAATCTTTATCTTAGAGAACTCAGAAATACAAGGTAGCAGAGGAAGTACCTAAAACAAATGCATATCAATGTCATATACAAAATTATATCTGAGGATGCGATGTTCAATATACTGGAACGCTAGCTCCTTTACAATATTTGATTACATCATATGATACGGGTATGAGACAATGTATATTACAAAGTTGGATCGAAGCCACAGTATACAATGACGAGTCTTCAAAATCTAGAAACTGTGTAATTGATCATAACATAGTCTTGAAAAACTTAGGTTATAGAAGTGAACCTAAGGTCTTCATCAGAATCCAAAGGAACCAGTACAATCCTAGCCATGTGAATAAGTGTGCTGAAGTCGAACATGGAAAGGAATCAACATATTGTCAATCAATAGGTGAAAATTAAAAATGAAGCAAAGGAGTTCACCAATAATGATAATGAATCCTAAGGTACTATCGTCAAAACTCAAGGTCTTTGTCTTCAAGAAATATTGATGATCAAACCATACTGTGATGAGGAAGGTAATAAATCCTCCAACAGATTAGAAGAGTGACTAGGAACTAGATGCAGAAGGTAGACTCAAGTAATACTTAGATAAGATAATGATGGAATCAGGATAATAATCAGAGGAAGGGATAAATCCTTGAATAGTGAGCACGACACAGAGATAACCCAAGGCAAATTTTAACTTACAGATAGCACAACTAGACTTATCTGATATGTAGGAGACATGTGCAGATTCCCCATGTATAAATAACTACTGGAGGACTAAAGACTCGAAGTGAGATGGAAGGATAAACTGAAACATGAGTATCAGAAAGTTCAAAAGTGCTATGTTCAAGGATGACATGCTGCCACTTTTTATAACCCAAAGAGAAAACTTCTCCCTTATATTTTCAGTTAAATTTTAACGAGTTCAGGAAAGTCAACTCAGGTCTCTCTTCATTTTTGACAATCTTGAAGAGGAGAGAGAATAATGCTTGATAATGTCACTGATTCGTGCATTTTACGAGCCCAAACTAGTACATGCTCATTGGTGTTTTCATGTTTAGAGAGTCTAAAAACTCTGAAGAAGACTCCAGGGAGGTGCTTTTTTGTCCAATTTAGTCTCCTGAGGCTGGAAAAGTATAAAACATACCATAGAAGAACTCTCTTAGCTTCCGAAGAAGTAAGTTGCACCTTTTTCATACTTAGTCATGGAGGTCTGAAAAAACTTAAATTACCACCTACCCAACGCCCCTTCAAAAGCATCTTATAGCTTGGGTTTTACGAGTGTGGAGGAAACCAAGATCACTCGGAAAGATCCATTTGGTTATGAGAAATGGGGCTTACAACAGTAAACTCAATGCTTTGTTCTTTAGTGTTTAATGAGCATGACAAAGGCATAAAGTACACTCAAAATTGTTTTCATGTTTTGGTCCAGAGCACGAAAAAGAGAAAACTAAGCTCATACCGGACGCTCCTTTTCTGTAAATTTAGTCCCTCGGGTCCGAAAAAGTGATAAACCTATATCTGAAAATACTCTTCTCAATTCCGTAGAAAAGAGGGTGTTCCTTTCTCATATTATTCAACATGGTCCAAGAAAGTGATAACCTATCACCAATGTGGATGCCCATTCACATATTCTTAATGATCCTGAATGGACAAGTTTACTTGGCAGTCAAATCCATTTTGAGGAGTTAGATCTGGGCCTAAAGAAACTCCATAAGGGCATGGAGCCTTATAAAGGGGATAGATTATAAAAAGAGACCAAAATGAGGCTCAATTTGGCATGAAAAGCAGCTAAAAAGGCTCCCCTAAACCTATGACAAATGCGGCATGAGTACCAAAAGACAACAATGTGTTCTAAACTAGGGTATTTATGGAAAAAAGGCCCTATCCATGGAAGAACAATGGTATAGACAAGGTAATAATGGTTGAACACCATAGTCCATGGTCAAAGTAGTGATCTTAGGGTTAAAATGGATTAGGTCTAGATTCAAAAATGCATATGAATGGCCAAAATCCTATCCTATATGAGTGAATAACTAATTTAAGTGACCTTGAACCTGTTGCATTAGGAAAACATGAAACCCCACATTTTGAAATTATTTCTATATATAGTCCAAAAATAGAAATCAAAACATACCATTTCATATTTTTACCCAATATAGGAAATTTTTACCTCTGACTTCAATCGCTCAGTATGGACAAACCAGTGGACAATTTTTGATTCCGCAAGCACCAGGTAAGCTGGCTCTTCATTCTCTTCCATTTTAACTGTTTACATTTTCAATTTCATGCAAAATTTGATGTTTTAAACCTATCATAAGGTGGTCACATGGTACATGTGGGTAGGTGACTTACACAATCACGTACACTTGTTTTACACTCGACCTGCACAAAGGAAACTCATGTGTCACACGCGACCTGTCTAAAAGACAGATGCATGTACTGTGTGACATAGGAAAAATGAAATATGGCCAAAAATTAAAGAATTCTCATGGATTCTAATGTTAAATCTTGGTCTAATGGATAGGTTTGAACATGTTGTTGGAGTGGAGGGAATGAGAACATGTAGATATGGACCAAGTCCCACTCTCCAGTCCCCCCATTGTGCAAGCTTTGCGGCAAAGTGGGTTATTTAAGTTATTTTGTACTTCACCTATGTGGTCCTATGTCTGCTTGCTAGATTTTTTGATTAGCTAATGGGACCATGACCTCGGGGCCTTTGAACTTCAGGGTGAAATCTTAGAGGTGGCATTAGAAGACATATACTTCATTGTGGGCTTGTCTAGACAGGGGACACCTGTCAACCTTGAGGGTACTGGAAGGGGTGGTGACCCTATGAGTGTTCAGGATTACATAAACACTTACTGCACACTCGACAGTCATGAAAAGGGATCATGCATCCCTATTGTACATATTAGTAAATTCATGCTCCAAGTTCTAGTGAGTACTATAGTGAGGGTTGTGAGATCATCATCGCTTCATCTTGCTACTCAGAACCAAATGAGAAGTGTTGTAGAGTGCCTATAGAAAACTGTGTTTCACTGGTGCTCAGGTGCTCAGGAATAATCCTGATAATGAAAAAACAACTCTCTGACTGCAAGAGAGGTCGACGAAATAATTTTGGATATTCTAGTGTATTGGTGGCCTTGTTTTTTGAGAGAGTGCCCGCAATCAACCCTACGATACGAATTCCAGATTTCTCTCCTCGTCAGCCTAGACTCACTAGGTGGGGAGATATTTCCTTCGCCAGGGAAATGATGGATCATTTCAGAGTGTATATGACGATGATTTCTACTTATGGTGGGGGCGACAGTTGCTAGCACTGGAGCAGTTTCCCTATGTTGGTTTAGACTTTAAAGGTGACAATGATCTCTTCCTCCCTCTTGGAGGAGTATGGGGAATGCTAGGTATTTTGATTTTTCAAGTTTTTAAATTTTTATGAATTTTTATCATAAAGGTGTATGCATATGTATAAGAGTTTTTAATCCATTTAATGTTTAAAATGCAGATATTGGACCTATCCGCCCTGATGGGAATCCTAGGATGTATGTACGATCGATGGCAGGGGAAGATCAGGGTTTGATCAGGGAACTTGAGCAGAAACTAGCCAGGCTTACCCAAAGAGTCCCAACCATATGCATTGAGCAGATCCCTTCCATCATGCAGGAACTTGTTGTCGGGATTCCACCCACCTGAATACGCCTTATGAGAAGGGTATCCAGGGCTGTACTTATCTACATAGAGGCCATGGCGGTTGCTGCAGCTGAAGAAGTTGAGGAGGTTGGTGATCAGGATGACCAGGGTGGTCAAGAATAGATCTAGGGTTATTTTATGGATTGCGATCCAAATTTTGTATATTTTTATATATGTACAAATGTATGACTGGATCTTAGGATAAAAACTTAACCTATCTTATGGAGAGATATTCACACACACACACACACACACACACATATATATTGTTGGTTTATTTGCATGTATTCACAATGAATCTGTTATGTATTTTTATGAAATGTGTGTTGAGTGTCAATATAATATATAGTTCACATATGCATCAGTTAATGAATTTTTATTCTTGGAATATGATTAAATGAAATAAAATTGAAGTTTCTTTCCAATAGCCTAAATTGCAAAAACTGATGTAACAAAATAGGGTTTTGCACCTAATAAGCTCAATTGAGCTAGAAAACCACCAGTTGAGAATCAAGTCTAACTTCCAACTAGGTGATGCCACATGACAAGGCATTCCATAAAAGCTCAATGACGACCCTGTATTCGGCTACATTATTGGTATCAGTACCTATGCAAGTGCCTCTAGAGGAAACTAGATGTCCTGAGGGTGAGTAAATAAACCATGCGGCTGAAGCCAAGTTGTAAGTGCGATGACTAGCACCATCTGCAAAACCTATGAACCACTCAGAAGACATCTGTAAAAACCAACAGATGACATAAGAACACAAACCAGCTAACTATTGTACACAAATTTACATACAAGAAAAATACAAGAAAAAGTGTTAGGCCTAAGCATAGTACTTCTTCAGGTAGAGCCCATTTCTAGGCTCCAGTAGCTTATTCCTTTCGAAATCGGGTAATTCATATGCTCATTTCTTCAAAAAAATTTGACACGACATAGGATCCTAACCACATAGATCTGAATTTTCCTGCCCCCAGGGGTTCTTTGCCCTGATCCTAGAGCAAGACAAGTTCCCCTTCATAAAAAACCCCAGGTTTGATCGATTTACCATATTGATTTTTAACCCTATTTTTATGAGTCTTGTTTGTTGTCAACGCATCTCTACGTTGTTCATCTAGATGTTCTAAATGTAGAAAACGTTCTTCTAGTTCAGTCGTATCAGTTAACACATGAATGGCAATTTTTACTTATGGGATTTCACATTCAACCGAGGTTACTGCTTCCACCCCATGAACGAATTGGAAAGGTGAGAACCCCCTGGCAATTTTCACATTGGTTCGATAAGACCAAAGTGCAGGATATAGCATGATGTGCTAATTTGACTGGTTTGCATTAATAGTACGCTTGAGAATATTCTTCAAGGTATTATTCACTGCCTCAACTTGACCATTCGCTTGTGGGTAAAAAAGAAGACGAATGTTCTTGTTTAAACCCTAGCATAGTAGCTAATTCGGTCATTATGTTTTTTTGGAAATGTCTGCCATGGTCAGTGACAATCTCTTTAGGAATACCAAAACGTGTGATAATCTAGTTCAAAACAAAAAAAGCTTCAGTTTCCCCATTAGCCTTGAAGGTTGGCATTTCCTTTTCCCATTTTGTAAAGTAATCCACAGCAACAATGATTTATTTGTGCCCCCCAGTTGAGACTAAACTTCACGTCATGTAATCTATCCCCCACTTGGTGAAGGGGCCCACTGCAATGATGGGAAACAATGGAGCTGGATGCAACTGCATCTTTCTGGTGTAAAGCTGACAATCATAAAATGCTTAACGGCTTCCACACAATCTTTAAATATTATAGGGTAGAAATAACCGGCACACAAAATATTCTAGGTCGTTGCTAACCAAGATAAATGACCCCCACATGCTCCACTATAGGCATCATTTAGGACACTCTCGGCCTCTTAGTGGGTGAGGCACTGATGCAAAACAGATTCTACCCCTCTACGATATAAAGTATCCCCAACGATGAGGTAGTTTTTTGCATGTATGTATAGTTTGTCCCATTCTTCCCGCAAAAAGATTGCAAGACACTTCAGAGTCTGGAGATAGACAAGTATATCTCCATGCCAAGGGTCATAGGTGGAAATCAGAAAATGTGCTCATCTGGGAATGAGTCTTCTTCAATTGCTGCATCTTCTTCTACTAGAAATTCTACAATAAGATCTGCAAAAACTAAAAAAAATTTCGATTTGGCGGATTGAAAATCCAAGTAAAACTCCTAAAGAATGACTATCCATTTGTTTAATTTTCCTCCAACTATGCGTCGGGACAAGACATACTAGAAAGGATTGACATCTACCACTACTGCCGTAGTTTTTATTAATATGTAGTGACGTAATCTCTGAACAACATACATAGTTTCTAAAGGAAACTTTTCAACGTGTGAGTAGCAAAGTTATGGGATAGCTAAAGCATGGCTAAGATAATAGACAACATGCTCTTGGAGCTTATCATATTCCTAGATTAGCAAATACCCCAATGGTCGACTTGGATGCGGCCAGATACAATATGAAATCATGATATTAATCTGGAGGATGCAACAAGGGGTTCAACAACAAAGCTTTCTTTAATGCCTCGAACGCAAGTTGTGCAGTTTCATCCCATACAAATGGGGTGTCCTGCTTCAACAGGTGCATGAAACCTTTGGTGATCTTGGAATAATTCATGATAAAACATTGAATAAAGTTAGAGTTTCCTTGTAGGCTCTAAAGTTTCCTGATGGAACGAGGAGGAGGCATATTTACAATGGCCTCAATTTTCAAAGGACCCACCTGGATAACTTTGTTAGAAATGATGAACCTTAGCAACCTACCTGAATCAACACATAAAACACACTTGTTGGGATTCAAGCGTATTTTTTAATCCCTGAATCATTCAAAAATTAAGCATAAGTAATATGGATGATCGACCCTCTTACGAGAATGCGTAGGAAGGTGGCAGGAAGATCATCTAGGTAGGGTTCAACAATAGTCTTTATGTCATGGAAGGAAAAATTCATTGCCCGCTGAAAGGTATCCCCTGCATTTTTCAATCCAAAAGGAATTTTCTTGTATGCAAATGTACCCCAAGGACAAATGAAAGTCATTTTATGTTGGTCTTCTAGCTTGATTTGAACCTGAATGTACCCAGAAAAACCATCCATAAACAAAAAAAACTCACTCCTCACACAAGCATCATTGATTTTATCTATGAATGGTGTGGGATAGTTATCCTTAGGACAAGCTTTGTTTAAATCGTGAAATTCAATACATAAACATATCGTCCCTTGCTTTTTATCAATGGGAATAGGATTGGATACCCATTCTGTCAAAGCGATCAGGTAAATAAAACCAACTTTCAACATCTTTTCCACTTGAGCCTTAACGGCTGCCACTTTACGTTGATTGAAAGGTCTAATTTTTTGTCAAACTGGTTTGGCATTAGGATAGGTTTGGATTTCATGTTCGACTATCAATGGATCTATGCCCAGGAAAACACGTCGCAGAACTCCTTAAATAAGTCCGTATAGATAGAAATCTCCTTCGGAGAGCAGTTTTACCCAATATATACATTTTCCATAATGTTGGGGTTCGTAAAGATGTTGATAGGGATGGTAAAGAAAATGTTTTCCATATTCCCCTTGGCAAAGATTCCCTCCCTTGCTAAGGGATTGATCGGTATATTAGCATCGCCTGCCAGTCTCACATGGAACTCTTGACTTTCAATCTTTCTTAACTCTGGAAGAAAATAGGATCTATGGTGAAGATCTTTGTATATCTTATCTCTCCCACTCATAGCTTCCAAAATGGCTTCATTTGAAGGAAAAACCATGTCTAAGAAATCATCAGTATATAAAGATTTATCTGCCCATGCAGGAATATAGGTTTCTTTTGGCTCATCTGAGACTGTAGGAGGAACCAGAACGAGATCAACAATGGTGTTAACGATAGCTTGATAATATACTTCCACTATCGATAAGGGAACTTCAAGTTTGTAATGGGAAGGAAGGACCCAAGTATCTGTTCTATAGACAACCATTGTGATAGACTTCCCTACACTAGTAGAACCTAAGTAGTTTATTGGGGATGGGATATCGAATGTTCCCATTAACGATGAATACATTCTAGCCCCTAATATTTTTGACACATGTTTGACCTGATCAACCAATGGCATGGTGGAATCATTAGTTTCCATATGGCCCTTTCAAGTGAAACTAATTTGGTCAACAGTAATCAACTTTCCTTCGTGTGGAAACACTACCACTCGAAGAACGACCGAGGCAATTACACACATGGCATAAGTCCAACTTCTACCCAGAAGCAAGTTATAATCCAATATGGCATCAATCACCTCTACTTCAATAGACACTTCCTTCCCTGCCATCTTAATCTCAAAAGGTGGTAGGATACCATGTGGACTAAATGACCTTATATTGAAAGCAGTAAGTAGGGTGTTCGATGGAACTAGCTCTAGAGATCCAAGATCCTTCTAGCAAGACAAAGACACGACACATGTGGAAGCACCCTCGTCAACAACTGACATTCCAATGCTTTTTCCACCATGGATGGAATCTATTAACAAAGCTACATGATGCAGAAGGAGAATTTTGACATTAGACAAATTAAACTTCCCCATAAGGCTCGACAAATTCATATTACCTAAGGCTGCTAAGTGTGCATCTCGTTGGGCGGGACAACTCTGTAGCACCTCGAAAGTTGAAATCGCACAAGGGATTTGGGATAAATATTCAACTACATAGTAAATGGATGTATCCCTCATGTTGGTATTATTCAATGCTTTCGTAAATACACCTTTCGGTATCTTAGGCCTAGGTTCGGCAGGTTTTTTTATTATGAGAGGGTTAGAAGTTTAACCCATAGAATTACCCTTCTCTGGAGCCTCCATCTCATAGTTCTCATTTCTAGTCTGGAGCAAGATATGGGATCGAACCATGTTGATATAGTTTTGGTTAAGGGAATTATAAGATCCCCCAGCTACGTTAGAAACTGAAGCTGCATTCTGTCCTTGGGGAAATGGATCCTTTAGGACAGTCGGTTGTTGATTTTTTTGCAGCTTCTGAGCTTGATCTATAAGAGGGAATTGATGGATCGAGTGATCTTCCTGGCACAAATTACAGGGAAATTTCACCTTCTTATTCTCTTTTTTCCACCCATCAACATTATTCGTGGGTTTAGGCTTGTTTTGGTTTCCCTCACCTTTCTTCTCCTTTTTCTTTTTCCCACCGAGCTGTTGATTTCCCTTTTGGGAGGATTGAGAAAAAAAATTTGCATTTTGGGGTGAGGGGGAAACCTTTGCTGCTTCCACTCTAGACTATTTAACAGACAACTCATGGAGTTGTTTTTCCAAATACTCTATAGTGGTATATTTAACTAAACCAACCACACCATCACCATGGGGTCCAGGCTTAGGTTTCTCAACACTATGTGTTGGCCGCGGTGCAACAGGGATGATTTCATATAGTATCATAGACTGAGAGTATATCAAATCTAACTGTTGGGCCCTAAGGATAGCCTCCTCCTCATTAGTTACTCCTGAGGTGGATACATCCTTAGATATATATGTAAATAAGGACTTTACAAAAACTCGGGAGGGATAGTGGCCTTAATGAGCCTCTTCCATCTTCGCCACTCTTGGATGTGATCTGAAATGTGATAGCTTTATTTTTCCGAAAGGTGGACAATAAATATGTACCGACATCATATCAAACAGGAAGTCAGAAGTGGTTAAGGAAGACATTGGCTAAATCCCAAAAACTGTTAAATGCAGTAGAGGGTAATTCGATGTACCACTTTGTTGTAGCACTAGTCAGAGTTCTTTGGAACAATCTTAACCAAATGGTGTCATCGTTCAACGAGTTGGAAGAGCACCACAAGTGAAAAATGGTGATATGAGCCCCTGGGTATTCACCAACTTTTCCTTCGAATTTTGGAATGTCTGAAGGTAGCTTAGTAGGGACATGTGGCCAAGTGGCATCATGCTTCACTGAGTCATTCATTAACTTAGACAAATATGGCAAGTTTAAAGTTGCCAGGAATGGAAGTTTGGGCCTAACCAGAGCCTAAAAACTATGATCTTGGGAAGAATAAGGACTTGCCCCTTGGTTCCCAAATGTAAATGAGGGGTTGGCCCTAGCTACTGATTGTGAAGTAGTTGGACTACTTTGAAATGGATTCCACCCATAAGCTAGTGGATTTTTTGTGTGTGGTGCAGTGTTTGTGGTTTGAACCGCTCCAGTTGAGACTAGAGTCTAGAAAATAGGAGCAGGTATCCCTCCACTAAAAAGTGAAAAGGGAGAGCTCGTGAATGGAGGTGAAACCGGCATTTTGAAACCTTGACCATAAGAGTTAGTATTTCCAAACTGCATCCCCACATATGTAGGTGTAGGACCTACATAAGGAGTGGATGGGGGAATGCTCCCCCCATTCCATGGGAAACCCTGGACAAATGAAGAGTATGCAATTGGACCGCTTTGAGAAGTGTGTGCAAAAGAGGGTGAAGCAAAAGGTGCACTAGGGATCCCAGTGACCACCCCACCACAATAGCCTACTACATTTGTGGAAGTTAGTGGTTTAACCACCCGACTATCTGGAGTTAAAGGAGTAGTAGGTATATTTGTTTTAGGAGTGCCAACTGAGGGAGGTGGCACTCCTTCAGCCAGAATGGATGAGATGGGGGTAGATGGACCCTCTCTTGAGATAACCATAAGTCTACTCATGGGAACACCAATCACATGTGAATCAAATGGACGAACTTGGATGATCACAAGATTTTTTAAGTCAGTAAAATTTGAATTAAAGTTTCTTGCAAACTCATCATCCTGCAAGTCTTCTATCTCTACTGTGGTTATATCAACCTCGTTTGTCCTAAGTTTGGGTTCACCTAGAACTTCATTGATTCCTACCGGTTCAAAAGAATTATCTGTATCTAATAGCCTCCTTTGAGGTGGCTGCGGAGGATCCACTATAGCAGCTAGAGGAAGGTTTCACAACCTTCCTGATATTCTAAGAGATTGGTCCTCCATGATTGAAAATTGACTCTTCACACACCCTAGGGCAGACTAAACACAAACAAAACACATAGCAATCACTACAAAATTTCCTAAATCCAAAACAAACACAAAGGGTATAATATATTCTTTCTAAAAGAAAGCTGAGAGATAGTTACTTGGTGTCCTAGTAGATGTTCTTAGGCACAAGCGGAGGAATCAGCCATCACCCTCCCACAGCTTCTACCGAGGTTACCTTCCAAGCCCGTCCAAGGTCAATCAGAAATAGCCTTCCGGTTTACCTATGTATGAACCCTAGATGTGAAAGAGACTAAAGGTTACCACAACTATACTGACAGTCTAGGGGGACATTTGCAAGTCTGTTTCGTATGCATGGGAAGGGTATCAATGCCCGAAACCCTATCAACACCGACACTGCACGGGGCCTAAAGGGTGGTCTTGACAGAAGTCCCCAGATGTGAAAAAACCTTGTTCTATGCTTTGAAAAGGAATCTGAGGGTTCTCTCCTTAGTCCAAGCCTCCACGCGGCCTCGTTCTTAACTCTCGTTTGAGAGGAGCTTCTGAGATACAATCAACATAGAAGAGGATTTACCTATTGATTGGCCAACTACGTCTGAATTTAAACATTTGTGGAGAGTCGAAACTCACTAATCGACAAGTCTATCCTAAGCTAGTTGGTGTAGGAGCCTATAAAATAAAACTTACTAATAATTTTTAAATTATATCGCTCATTTTAGAAGGTTGTTTTTAGCCAGAGGTAAATGGCATGAAACAATGTGTTGTTATAGACTCAATAAGAAAAAAACAAAATGATGTGTAAAACAAATTTCAAAGTAAATTGTAACTACTTAAACCAAATTTCTTTTCTTTTTAAAACATAGAAGCTAATGAATTTAAAACTAAATGTGAGAAAACTAAGACTTCTTTTATAATTTTTGAATTTTATTTGAAAAATACTGAAAAGAAACAACTAGATGCAAAAGTATAAATGTTTTTCTTCACTTTTTTAAAATTTTCAAAAACTATAATGCAACTAAATGCAAGTTTTGAGCAAGTTCAAATAATCAAAGCATATAAAAAGTGAAATGAGGTATAAAGGACCCAAATGACCTACTTCAACCAATTAGGAAGAAGACTTGGAAAAAACCTAATTTGGAGAAACTATTGAACCCAAATATTCCACTAGATTCACAAAAGAATAAGTGATAAACTGATACTACAAAATGCAGTATAGAGTAAAAAACATCCAAGGACCTGATCACTGACCTAGAAAAAAGCACTCAAACTTACAGTCCAAGTAGGAGGACCACCTACACTTCACAAGATGCAAGAAAATCAAACAAAAGACTTAAAGGCTTGAAAAAACAAGAAAAAAGTGTGACACACATACTTCAGACTCACAATACCATGCCATAAATAGAAGACTTCCAAAAAAAATAAAAATCCAAAGAGACATGGACAAGCAAACCCTATCAAACTTTTAGACTACTATAGGAAACACACACCTTTGTATTCAGGAAACCTACGTACAACACGCGACTGTCTTATACAGTGACCCGTGTGTATAAGGTCATATAAGTGACTGTATTATACAGCAACTCACGTGTACTACTAAAATGTTTTCAAAGAAAAAAGATTAGCACAGAGTTCTAGGCACACTCTACTGTAAACCAGATTCAAATAAAAGGGACGACACTCAAAATCAGAATCAGAATAAAGACTAGTAAAGGGAACCTACAGGATGAACCCACAGCAGGCTGGACTCCCCAGCGAAGTCTCCAATTCTGTTGCAAAGGATAATACACCCTTGTAACCTAGGGTCTGGGGTTACCAACACACTATTAGACTTGCAGATAATTATATTTTATAGAAAATGAAAGGAGAATAGGAAGAGAGTTTTTCTTACCCAGTTTATGACTGTTGATCCAAGCTTGATCTTCTCTTGCGTCAATCTTCTCCAAAGCTTCTAGGGTTTCTTTCTCTTCACCTGCAAAGAGACAATTCTTCAAGCAATATCTCATACATATATATATCAAAGGTTAGATGAAACACATATTAGTAATATAAATAGCATCATTCATTAACCAATATACACAAGAAAAGCACAATACAAAGGTTGGAAGAATAATTATCTTTATTAACAAACAGTGAATAGGTGAGAATACAACCCAGCTTCTGACACAAGAACTCCTCTGCAACTAAGGAATCTGAGTTCTATTGATCCAAGACTCTGAAGGTATACCACCAGCATAAATTTTCTCTTCCAAAATTGATTAATTATCCCCATCCCAAGGCCTCTATTTATACATTGGGAAATAGAGTGGTTTCGAAGGTTAATATGGTTGAGATAGTTGGGATAATTATGGATTAAGGCCTAACTAATATCATCTAATCACAATTTATATTTTTTAAGGTTGAACTAAGGTACACATGAGTATTTGTTAAGCAAGGCGTGTATGATACGCTTGTTTCTCATGGGTAACTCGTGTTTTCAAGGTACACGCGGGTTGCAATGCACACAGTCACGTGTGACACGTGAGTTGCAATGCACATAGTTGTGTGTGCAACCCTAGACTCAGAATAAAAATATATCAAGTTGTTATGGAGATCATGCATCAATGATCATGCACATCTATATTGTTTTGGACACTTCAATCCTAATTGTCCTTTTGTGATTCGATAATGCATGTCAACAATCAAACGGAGAAGTGTCATTTTGGCTGATAAAAGGGTTGAAGCCAAAGTGGCTTGCATAGTTGGTGCATAATACACCGGAGGAGCTAGGGGGGATGTAAATCTAGCTGTTTGGACAGAACATGATTGTGTTGAACAAGTCAGTCCATGAACTTGAGGATTTGGTACAGGAGGTGTGTAGGATGGGGTGGCTCCAGACTGAGCCATCACACGTGAGTAATTAGGGGTGTAACTAGGGAGAGAATAAGATGAAGTAGCTCTAGGTTGAACCATCATACGTGAGTAGTCAAGGTGTAACTTGGTTGGGAAACATTGTGGATGTTTCCCGAATGGGTTGGCATCATGGGAGAGGCCACATAAAACTGAGAGTGATGGCTAATAGAGATGATAACTCCATCAGTAGCATGAGATTCCCCCAACGTGTCACGATGAGAGGTGCTGGCTCGAGAGCATTGGGTATAACGGTATATAAGTAACCGAACTGGGCATAGATCAAATCCAACTATTGAGCCTCAAGGATGGCTTCATCCTCTATATGGAGTCGCTCAGATGTAATGTCCTTGGCTATGGGGGGGAGTAGGTTTTGAGGAACTAGTCAAGGAAGATCCTATTGTCCAGATGGATCTTGCACAAGCTACGTCGACATCACTACTCATGGATATGATTCATGATGTGGGTAGTTGTGGTTTGGCGAAAGGATAAAAGGATATCCACTCCCTCTTCATAACAACTGGGTAACTGAAAATATTGAAGGAACATCGAAGCGAGTGAGGAGAAGTTGAGGTAAGTAGCATGAGGCAGCTCGATGTACCATTTGTCTGCAACACCTATGAGTGTGTGCTGGAACAACCTCAATGGAACAGTGCCATCCACAATGTTGTTAGATGAACACCACAATTGGAATGACACAATGTGATTCTGAGGGTCCTCTCCCACCTTTCCCTCAAACTTAGGGATGTCTAAAGGAATCTTTGTAGGCATAGGAGGCCATTATTGGTGGTGATGAATGGGGTCATTTGTTAACTGTTCCAAATCTGGTAGGTTGAGACTAGACAAAAAAGGTAGGCTAGAGTCAAGGTTGGCTCGAGTAGGACCAACAATGGTGTTGGTAGCTGCAGGAACGTAGCTCCCATGCATAAGTGGGGGTGGATGAGGTTGAATATCGACTATAAGAAAAGTCATTGGTATGGAAGGAATAGTTAGAATCGACATGGAAGGGCCACTGCCCCTAGGTATATAAGACATACTGGTTGTGACAACGGTGGCTCGAATGGAACCAGTAGTGAACCAACAACACTGTGTGTAGTGATAACAGGCCCAATAGGACCAGGGCCTATGGGCCCAGATGAAGGAATACCTATGATGGAAGGTTGAATGGATGTGATTCCACTACTAACAACCCCCCCTTGGAAGGGGTCAAGATGTGCACCATCCATGGGCTTAGATGGGGAAGTGAACAATTTGGGTCCAAACTAATAGGAATTTGAATTAGATTTAGAGGCCATGTGTGGCTCTAAAGGTGGTGAGTGACATCGAAGATGGCTCCGACAATGTCATTTTAGAGAACCAAATTCAGGCGTGTTCCCCCTAAGCCTATATGAGTAGGGTGGTGGAGCTGTGATGAGTAGTCAAACGGGGGCGTGTTCCCCCCAACTACAACCGAGTGTGTAGAAGGAGAGTTAACAAAAAGGCATCTCAAAAGACAACAACAACCTCTAAAACAAAACTGTGATAGAGGGTCACAAAAAGGCGAGTCTACAATAAGGGTGTCGAGAAAGCCAACAAGTAGAACTACCTATCAAAATAAAATGCCTCACTAATGTATGGGGTATGAGTGTAAGAAAGATCCTAAGTACAAGTTGGAAGCTCCTTGCAAATTGTATCCTCGGCAGGGTGATGAAATCCTAGTCAAACAATATGAAATGGAAAAACCATATAAGCTAAGATAATCCCACTACAGAAAAGGACCTCTAGGTAAAAGAGCTCTAGAAGACTGGACACTAGAATACCTCGTTCATGACACGTCCGTTCAGTTTACTAACACTTCGGCCCTTTGGACCTCGACACCCAGTATATGCTGGCATGCATGAGGAGAACTATGAAGGTTTAGCCTTCAGTGCAAGATGGAGTGTGGTATTCCACCTTGACTTTTGGAACTCCTTCATTTGCGGCTTACTCCTCCTTAGCAGGGGGGCTCCCGACAAACTGGTTATGACCATGTCAATAAATACAAGAGGGCTTTGGTTCCTTACTGGAAAACAACTATGTCTCAAAATGTTAGTGACAGAGGGGTGTTGTTTGGATGCATATCCCCAAAGTCCTAACTTAACTACAAGATTGTTTTATCCTCAAGCAAGGTTACAATGCTGGTTCAATGTATTTAAGTTGATTTTAAGGCTCTTCTCAGGGTCATGAACCGAGCGTTTCACTTAGTGGTGTGAATTGTGTGCAACTGTATATCGAACCCAGCAATCCATGGAGAAGATGTTCTAATCTCACTTTGAGGATGCAACTATAATGTAGTAAATAACAGTAATGAATAGTAAAGTAGAAAAAAAAACTTCCAATAATGAAATGATGCTTGAAACAAATGAGTAGTAAAGGAACTTTTAATCAAGCGTAGGAAACAAACATGGGGTTTCAACTATAGATCTCAACTATGGAAAATCATAAACCAAGCAGGGAGATCTCAAACATACCAAGGGGGTATGAAATATCAGATCTAGAAAGCAAAATGGGTCAAGACAAGTGTTATAGCTGATTTTACCACACATGATTGATCACACTTTTATGGCCTTCCATGCCCCTCTGTAGACTCTTTGGACCCCATGGACTATTTTTGTACCTTTATGTTTCCAAGATCATCCCTAAAAACACTCATTATTTTCTATACGCTACTTTTAATCCCTTTCTCGCGTATATACGCGGATATTACCCCTAAACCCATGTACATTGGGATGTGTGCAAAAGGCCAAATATTTTTGTAGTTTTCCTTGATGTGGATCCGAGTCACTTGCCTTTTGGCCTTCCATATGCCTTTAGATTGCTTGGATTTGACCTTCCATTACCCCATTGAATCACTATATAAGGAACCCTTTGGATACATTGAATTGGAGGAATTGAAGAGAAAGAAAGCTATAGTCCATTGTTGCCGTAGCTTGCTTATATTTGAGTCTACATCCCTTTGTCCCTTGGAGCACTTTGTGTTCTTCCCAAGATTTCCTTTTCTTGTGAGCTTGCTATCGAGAGATGTAGGATTGAGGTGGTGGAGGCTCAGGTGGAGGACTCGGTTTCTTCGGTTCGCAAACGTGACGACAGAGGTTGTCACTTATGTAATCTCTGATTTACTTAATAGAAATATCTTTTCTTGTCCAATGATGTGCATTTAAATGAATATTGAATCCATGTATGCGTTTAATTGCTTATGTATCATTGATTATATATGCTAGAGTAGACGTAACACTATATTATATATCATGCTTTCCTTGTTTACTGTTGTTGAGAGTAAATTGCTAACGCAAGTGGGATTGGAAAAAGCTAAATGGCGATATACTACAACCTTCTGGAATAAGGTATCTGTCGAGATCCTTTATTGTTAGATGTTTTATTTCTCTTGCATATGGGGAAGGGATTGATTTCTACGGTTTCTCTGTATGTTGTGATACACCCCAAGCCATAGGAAGTTTTCTCCGTAGCAGAATTGGTGACCATACTGGGGACGTTCCTTGTTTTTGTTTGGGTTTGGGGGAACAATCTGCTTGATATTATTGACTTGCTCTTTGTTTCTCCTTGTTTATGTGTTTCATTTTATAGTATGTTGATCCATTGACACTTGCCTTTATTGGTTTGACCCTTGGCCTGCTTTTTACCACTGTCTTCTCTATATATGTAGGTTTTTGGCCAAACGTCGCTTACATACGGGGATTTTTGGCCAAACGTCATGTATACATGCAGGTTTTTGGCCAAAATCTGCATATACATGCAGTGTTTTGGCCAAAATCTGTGTATACATGCAGCGTTTTGGCCAAAAGTCACGTACATACGCAGCTGTTCTTTAAACAATCGTGTACATCCTCCCTTTTGGTTGAGTTTGATGTTGTGGGAAGTTGTTGGGTGGGTTACGAGTGTCGTTGGGTATTCCTAAGTTCTAATGTTGTCAATAAGATGCTTCTTTTATGACCAGAGACCTATTTTTCATTGACTTTTCTTTGAAAGTAGTTTTAGTCATTTATCTTTATGTTTTTCCATTAGTGCATTACCCTCTTTGTTTCGGTGTCTTACTGGGCTTGTGTTTTATACTTGCTATAGAGACTGAGAATTTTAAATGACTTTTGTTGCATTTTTCATTCCTTTTTATTGAAAAATACAAAGTAGTTGTATTCTTACTTGCATCTCGCATATGGGTTTGAGGAGTTACTTGCATTGGATTGCTTGGATGAAATTTGTATTTAGGCTTTCATATAGAAAGGATTGCATTGGAATTCAGAAAGGAATATATATTTATGCATCTCATGTAGTGGCATACCCCACTTTTAATTCTACACATTGTGATTGGCATTGTTTGTTAGATGTACATATTTACTTCACTGCTGAGTCATAACTTCATTAGTTGCACGACCATTTCCCTTTGAGTAATCACAACCATTAAAATCAACGCATAATTTAAAATGAACTACACATTTTTCATTTATAGGGTTCACAAACAAGATTAGGATTTAGAGTCTTGGAATAGTTCATTGTGATTCAATTCTCCAAGACTACTAAACACCAAACCAGTAGGTGTCTGTACAGGTGAGATAGTGAAATACTTGGTATAATTAGTTTTTCTCAGGACGCTCCTCTTACACGGGAGTTAAGCATGAGGCAATGCACACGATTGTGACTGGGATGAACCCTGGTTACTTTCTATGAGCACCGAATATATTTCCAGGATCGTATTTGTATCTAGGGACTCTTTTGAGTTATGGGCTTTGCTACCCTACCCATACGGTCGATCCTGCCTGTGACTATCCACCTGAGCATTGGTTATATTGGGGTGAACTTAGTTGCCTTACCTAGGTATCACAGTGGGTACTTGCAGAGGTTATTCTATGAGTGTCCTAGCCAGCTAGAGGTCAGACAGGACAACGCTTTATGCATTGAATCTAAGGGCCACTATAATTGGTTACATACCTGTGCTTGTAGTGTATGGGAGTTTCAAGCCTCTCCTAGGCAATACATACCTACTGCATTCGGGAGCTCACATATCCTCCTCTTGGTTTGCTTGTATTTTGGCTGTATATTTTCTTAGGAGTGTGCTCTTTGTGTGCTAGTTGGCCTTTGGGATCACGGTTACTTGAGTATATTTATGCTCTCTTGAGTTTGGGTCCTTTTATATTTGGCATGCCTGGTATCCTATCACCTATCCTTGGTCCTAGTATGAAGCCTAGTGTTGGACTTGGGGGAATCACAGCCCCTTACTGTGCTCATAGATTTAGGAGTGGTCACATTCCACCCTCCACTCAATTTGTGGAGGATGTTGACTCCCTTCTCTCGATCTTTACACCGATGGTCACCCTCACGGGGGTGGTAGTGGATGCATGAACATTTGGTATACACCTCACTTTCCTTTTTATGTCCCACTGTTCACTGCATTTTTTCCTTTCGGTACAGTTGTCATGATCATTCCTCCCTATATCCTATAGTTTGGGCTCTTTATTGACTATTTTAGGTTGTTTTGGACTAATATAGTTGTCATGTAGGGTCCAATTTTTGTATGTACACTCTCTCCAAGGTTTCGACCCATTCGTGCCTATATGAGGTATTATGTCTAAACTGGCATATAGGTTAGGATTTCACATCCGCTTACATTTTGCATGACCTTATGACTGTTTCATCTTATCCCTAGGTACGAACCCATTCCATCTTGTCACTGAACCTTCTTGCTGATTTTAGAAGTGACATTATGCAAATGGTAGAGCTTTCCTATACATGGGTGTCCTAGTTAGGTCTGTTTTGCATTTGGTACCCATATTGTGAGTCCTCTCTTAGGTCCGAGAGTCCCTTTTAGTCCCACCATGTCCTTGAGCAAGAGCTTCATACTACTCTTGAACTTTATGCTGGCCATTTCCCTGGGACTCCCTTGTATATGTCAAGTTGCAATTGCATTATCATGAGTTTTGCTTGCCTTATTGAGCCTTACGTCGACTTGCTTGACTTTGATTATCATCCATATAGCCCAAGCTTGTCTCATGTCTATCCAAGCAAAGCCTTTTCATATATCATTTGTAGCTTGATTACCCATTTTTAACTGGGAGGGGAATTTCCCCTGAGTGTCGTTATCCTGCACATGTTTCCTTGCATTGAGCATAGGTATGTTCCAGTTCTTGGAACTAGTTTTTTTGCTCTATGACACTCGTCTCCTAGATTTGTAACTATAAAGCACTTTTATTCTTTTTCAAGCTTTTCAAAATATTTGAAAAAGTCCAAAAAAATCAGAAAACCAAAAAGTAGGACAGGAAAAGATGTTATCTTTGGCAGTAGTTGAGTCATGTTTCCTTCGAACAGAGCACTGTATATCACATTCGTTGGTTGGGTTAGTAGTTTGACTTTAGGAGCTGTACTCGTATCTCTGAGTTTATCTCCACCGACTGGTTAATATTTCAGTCCCTATGGAGCCTCTGTCGATGTGTCATGTGTCGCAAAGATGTCCTAGTTTTTTATATCGAGTCTATGCTGCCTACATTCAGTCACCATTCACCTTTATGATCTTGTTCAAAGGAAGTTGAAGCCTAAGTCGGCCATTCCTCAGTTGTCTTGACTTTGCATGTCGGCCATTCCTGGTACTATTACTGGTTCGTGCACATCTTGTTCGAGTCCTTACACATTATAAATCGTTGCTAAGTACCTCGTGTTGGTTGATGGGGGATGCCTTAATGCCCTCCTTCTATTGGATTCCATCCCATTGACTTCACATCATTTATTCTAGGATAGGATTATAGAGTCATTTGAGTGCCTTGAGACTTACAGTCATCAGTGGTAGCTTCTCTCGCCATCGACAGTTTTGGGAATACATCAATGTCCCCCAATCAATGGATTCTTCCAAGTGTTCAACTTCAACACATTAATTTGCACTTGTTAGATTGCACTCTAGTACCTTGATTCCCATTTTCATTATCGGTGGATGATCTCGGGTCTGTTAACGGTATACATCAATGACCGGTAATCAGACAATGGACTACTATGTTCAACCTCGACACCTCTATTAACATAGTAGGACATGTACTCGTAGTGGTTTGTGTAGAAGAATTTCCAAATCGGTGGCATTTCCTATATGTTACCTTCTTGATCGTGCTAGTCTTCATGAGATTTCAGTTCTCATGACTTGATTCCAATGTATGTTAGATATCTTCAGCCATTAGGGAGATCTTGATTCATGGTATATCTTCAGCTTTCATGGAGATGTTGGTCCTTTGTATATCTTCATCATGAGGATTCTGATCTGTTGTATATTGTACGTGGAAATGGCCAAACATGTCACAGTTTGTATATCATGCCTATGCATGGCCATTGTACTCTTATATATCCAAGACTATTATATGTATTTGCAATCATGTGCAGAGTTTGATTATTGTATTATACTGTTGGATGGCTGGTTCTTCCACCTAGTTCTTCCTCACTCCACTTCTGGGATGGATTTATAATGTATTTTTGCCATCATGTTACCCCTCTGACCTCACACATTAGGGGGCATCTGTTATAGCTGATTTTACCACACATGGTTTATCACACTTTTATTGCCTTCCCTGTCCCTCTACAAACTATTTGGACCCCATGGACTATTTTTGTACCTTTTATGTTTCCAAGATCATCCCTAAAAAACACTCATTATTTTTTGTATGCGACTTTTAATCCCTTTCTCACATATATACGTGGATATTACCCCTAAACCCGTGTACATCGAGATGTGTGCAAAATGACAAATATTTTTGGAGTTTTCCTTGATGTGGATTTGAGTCACTTGTCTTTTGGCCTTCCGTATGCCTTGAGATTTCTCGGATTTGAATTTCCATTACCCCATTTAAGCACTATATAAGAAACCCTTTGGATACATTGAAGAGGAGGAATTGAAGAGCAAGAAAACTATAGTCCATTGTTGTCGTAGCTTTCTTATACTTGAGTCTGCAACCCTTTGTCCCTTGGAGTACTTTGTGTTCTTCCCAATATTTCATTTGCTTATGAGCTTGATATCGAGAGATGGAGGAATGAGGTTGTGGAGGCCCAGGTGGAGGACTCATATTCTCCGGTTTGCAGACATGTCGACAGAGGTTGTCACTTATGTAATCTCTTATTTACTTAATAGAAATATCTTTTCATGTCCAATGATGTGCATTTAAATGAATATTGAATCCATGGATGCGTTTAATTTATTATGTATCATTGATTATATATGCTAGAGTAGGCCTAACACTATATTAGATAGCATCTTTTCCTTATTTACTGTTGTTGAGAGTAAATTTCTAACGCAAGCGGGATTGGAAAAAGCTCAACGGGGATCTACTACAACCTTCTGGAATAAGGAATGTGTCGAGATCCTTTAGTGTTAGATGTTTTATTTCTCTTGCATATGGGGAAGGGATTGATTTCTGCAGTTTCTCTGTCTATTGTGGTACACCCCAAGCCATAGGAAGTTTTATCCGTAACAACAGGTTTTGGGACAGATAAGGGGTTTGAAACAGGAACAAAATAGACTGAAAAACTGTTGGTCGCACCCATCGATGGAATAAGCATGATCCGGGTCACACGGAACCAAGGGATAGTGGCAATCTAGACAAAAAAATAGTCAAGTCACACAAAATAGAGAGTAAGACGTGACTAGGTCGCTCAAAACTAATTCACAGAAGCGACTAGGGTCACACTGTAGGCCGAAAAAGGAACGATTAGGAAAAAATAGACAAGTCGCTCAAAACAGAGGATTAAGCGCAACTAGGTCACTCAAAACTGAGTCACAGGAGTGACTAGGTTTGTAGAATAGGTTGAAATAGGAGCGATCGACAAAAAACAGACAAGTCACGCAAAATTGAGGGTTAAGCGCAACTGGGTCGCTCAAAACCGAGTCACAGAAGCGACTGAGGTCGCTCCGAAAGCCGAGACAAGAGAAATCTGAATTTTTACATCAGGTCGCTCTTATTGGGGCTATAGGTGCGACCTAGGTCGTGCTTATCGGGCGAAAAGGAGTGATCATGTCATGGCTTTCACCCAAATAAGGGTGGCTCGGCCTAAACTGGGAAAAATTTTAAAAACAGAACCGACAGGGGTTGGGGGAGTAGGCACTGATGCAACAAGGGTTCGAATCAACCGCAAGGGTGCCCGATCTATGATGGTTGATGCTATAAATTAAGGACAAATTGATGGAAACCTACAAAAAATGAGATCCAAATGGATCGATCAAGTGGAGTTGCCAAAACTATAGTGGGGATTTCCCCCCAGCTACGTGTAGAAGCACCAACCTTAGATCGTTGTGATCGTAAGGAAGAGTTCAATGGAAAAGAAAACAACAAGCTAAACTAATGACATAAAGAAAATATTTTTTAACATTTTTCAAAATATATCAGCTAAACTAAAATAATGCAAATAAATAAATAAAAACGTCTTTTTCGGTAGAATGGGTCATCGTAGTCATCCTCGGAAGTGGTTCTGCAGCTCCACGGGTTGGTTGTCCAATGGTCTCCACGGATAGTTGTTAAACAGGGAATGGATCCAAGATGGGTATGTAGGATTCCTCAACATACACCATGGGAATGGTATGGCAACAGGATTGGTGGCAAGGGAGTATGCGAATACTTGAGAGAAAAAGTGTCACAGTGTACCCACAAATGGAAATGAGAAAAGGGGTATAAATGTGCTTCTGGAATGGCCAAAAAGTGTTTTGGGAGAGTCCTTCACAATGTATTTGTAGTATGGTCCTATGGTATTTTGACCCAAGGTGGTGTCCCATGGTATTTTCCTATGGTTTTCTGACCCTTTCTCTTTTTTATGGTTTTTTAACCATTTTTATGGTTTTTTGACCCTTTTTGGGAGAGAGTGAGGTTAAACCATAGTAAATAGTGATGTTTTGGAACATTTTTGGTGGAAATACAACTATGAAGGTCAAAAGTAACCGAAATATGGTATGAATATGATGTATGTGTATGGTTTAGACCATGTAGAGTTAGGTGAACACTTTTTAGTGTTAACAGGACTATCCTTTGATTAAGATGCTGAGATGGGAATAAAATAGTGAGTTGATAGCTCTAGAAAAGTGACCAATCAGACCTGAAATTAAAATAATAATAATAATAATAATAACTTGGTTGTTGAAAATCTTGTATTTGATTTGTAAACCAGACAACTACAACAATACTCTATTTAGGTAATAAAATTGTCACATCATTCTTCAAAACAAGCTTGCACACCATATTGATACATGCATTTGACTTAGAAAGAACGTTGTTGCAAATGGTCTTGGAATAGTGCCAAAATATGGTCAAAATATTGTGTGCTCTTAACATAGTAAGCACAATTTTCCATTAATTCTTGATAGTTTTCATTCTGTTACTAGAACATTCTCTGAATTACACTATTCATGTAAGCCATTCAGAGAAGAACAAAGAAAGAAACCATGAAATCAATTACTAAATACATCATCAGCAAGTCACCCCCAAAAGTGCCTAGATTGAGGTTTACTGCTTGATATGACCTTTACAATTTTCTTAGAAATGAACCCCAAGGTGCCCAGAATCTTTTCAGTCTATTATATGGGTACTTAGAAGTGCCCAAAATTCTCATATTTACCCCTTAGATGGAACTACTTCATAGGAACTCAAATGCTTAGATATGGAAGTAGTGCTCCTATCCATGGGAAAATGCTCCTAAACATCCTCAGACAATACTCCAAAGTGTTCAGGAACCATTTCAAAAACCTTCATGAAACATCCATGAAAATAGTCGAGTAACAAGTCACAAAGAAGTGTTTGAGCAGATGGATTACTTCACAGGGAGACATGTGGCATATAGTCAGAAGATTTATATTCATGTTGTTATGAGGTTCTAGATTTTTATTTTGGATAAATACCTAAGTCCAATTTCCTAAAACCTGATTCTCTTTGCTAAGATTACTTTCTAATCATTACCAGTCAAGATTTTCAAGAGGCAACTTGTCTTACCATGGGTTGTCAAATTATAAAAGGACTACATTCAAATTCTTATTTAGAGATCTCATATTAGCGTTTTCTATACACGTTTAAAAGCCATATCACCCTTACCTAATCCACTTAATGAGGAGACCAGTTGGAGTTTCAAAGAGATCGCGCATCTCTTGTCAACTTTGGCATGAGGATAAAATTATTGAAGTTGAGAGCTTTTGCTATTTTGTTGGTCTGGAAAACCATGTTAATTATCAGATCTTAACTTTCTCATAAAAATATGACCTGTACATTGCTTAACTGCAGTTCCTTCAGTCGGTAGAAGACTCCTCCAATTGTCATGATTTGGCGATGTAGAAGTGTTGGATATGTGTGGTGACCAACCTTGTTTTTTTTCCTTTTCGGAGAAACAGATAAGAAGTAGCTCACGCTATTTTGGTAACTATCTTCTTACGCAATGGAGTGTGCCCTGTCCTTGCCTAATCTTGCATTACCTGGAGGAGATATTCCTCAGTACAGATCACGAAGAAGCTAGTTTGAAAGGGATGTTGCATTTCTCTTCTTAACTGTACTTAGCACCCCCTCAAAACTTCTTGTGTTTCTTCAAGTTCGAGACACTCTTTAATGATTAACCAAAACTGCCTCAAGGCCCACGACCTCCACTAATGATAGTGATTCCCTATTGTCTTTCATATCCGAGCATGAACATAGTAAACGGTAGTAAAGGACGTGTCTTTTATTAAAGTACATGACCTTCCTTAAACAGTGTTACCTCGATGGGTTTGAAGAGAATTGTAACTACCAATTACTTTAAAATTGTTGCAGGAAACTTTCTTCTCATCCTTTTTGTATGTGCCCCGGGCTACACTTGTTCACATTTGGCTGAATGGTGGCTCTCTTTTTGTGTTTGAGAGGATTTTTGCATTCCCCTTGGAATTTGGAGTATGATTAATTTTTAAGTGAAGCGATGAGTCCAGGAATGTTAGCAGTTCAATGGTTCCCTTGGGAAATTTGGCGTGTTAGAGTTAGTCACATCTAGGGTGCAATATTCTTCCAACCATCCTACAGTGGAAATATTTCTAGAGAAATATCAGTGGATATTGGCATGGAATAAAGTGAATGGTCTACTGGGAACATAGCTACTCCCCTTTGGCATGCTTTGGGAGGTTTTCTCACTTTTGTTATGAGCGTTTCTTCTATAAAAGGTTAACCTTTTGTTTTGGGTTAAATAACCCTTAAAGGATGATTTTGTACCATACCTTTGATGGGGCAACCTTTTCATTGAAAACTTTGGGTTCCTTGTGGGTATTGGTGACTTCATTTCTACTTTGGAACATGTATGGGAGAAAAGTAATATAGAAATAAGTCTTTGGAGGATGACATCATTTGGTTTTATAGGTTTTGGTGTGTTGAAGACCCATTAGTGCCAAAACATCATTTAGGATTCCAATAGAAATATAGTGTTTATGTATTTTAATTTTAGTAATATATCAAGATTCTAGTCTAGGTGTTGGGAACTTCATGGCATTTGTCACAATTTATGTCATTTTTTAGGGCTTTGGATCACTCAAAATACCATCAAATGGATAATGATGGAATTTGCACAATAAGTCATACTTACAAAACATTAACATAGTATCACATCATAAAAGTGAAGCTTCCCCAACCTTGAGACTACCTCAAAGGAAATATCCTTTGAAATAGGGTGGGGAAGGACATCATTCCATTAAGAAAAAAAGAGGCATGACCAATCCAAGACCAACTAACCACTAATTTGGCATCACCCAAAAAACAAAAGATAAAATAAAAGGATCCCAATGGAGTAGTTGTAAGGAAGAAATTAAGTAGAAAATAATAAAAGAACGAATAAATGGAACATAAGAGCAATCAAAATGTTTATCCTTACCAACAACAGGCCTATTTGTTTAGGGCTTGGTTCATAACTTATGCATGACAATTCAATACAAACATGTGAAATATGTGAAAAATACCCACAAAAATAATAGGGATGTCAATTAAGGAGAAATAAGTAAAAGTAAGAAAATAGTTCAATTAATAAGAAATGGGTATGAAAAAAACATTTAAGGTGCCAAGATGTCCATGGGTGTTTGAATACATGTAAAAGCACACAATCATGTTTTTAGCATCAAGGAGTTAACAAATTTAAAAAGCATGGAAGAATGGCACAAAAGGCATACAAATTAATTTCATTATTTTGTATATTTAAGTATGCACAATGGGTCTTTAAGTAAGGGAATGACTTGGAATAAAGGTATCTCATTTAGGGTAGGATCAATGACAATCATATAATTTAGATATTCTCGATGAATAAATCCTATATCAATAAGATATGAACTTGTCATGAAAATCCTTCTTGATATAACTCCAAAAGGGTGAAAAGGACTAATGCAAAAGGAATCTTTGGGTTTAACAACGATGACATCAATATCGAAGGTCATGGAGAGATTTTATAACCAAATCTCTAGGACCTATCCTAAACTATTTATTGGTTTCTTGGGAGAGTTGGGTAACACTATGCTTGATTGAGATGGCCTTCCTTCATGTAAGGTCATGATCTCTCAAATAAGTTGCATGGCATGGCCATCATGGCATTCAACCATGGACGGAATAAGTTAAAAAGGGCTAATAACAACAAGCAACATTCACTAACAAATGTAAGTATGATATTAAAGATAGCAACAAATTCAATTCTACAATTCCAAAACAAAAGATAGATCCTTATATGTGGATTTCAAATTTGTCAACTTGTACAAAATTTGTCTTTACGATCATTTTATCAAACATGATGAGTACACTCTTTCATGCATCTTACAACATCCTTTAGACTCCTTGGAAAATCATTCTTAAAAACCATTGGAGGAAATTATAAATTAAAAACGAGCATCATCTAAATTTAACAACAATAACCAAGTATAATTGACTTACCTATGCACTCTAGTCTCCTCAACTTTAACCTTGTCTTTCTCTTCTCAATTTTTATCTTTCTCCTTCTCAACATATTCCTTGTGTTCCTTCTCTTTTTGTAGGGTGAGTTTCAATGCTTCCTACACTCAATAAGCAAATGTTCTCATAGGAAATAGAGGTACCTTGATTTGCATATGGACAAGCTTGCCATAGATCCTTGAAAGTACATATACATTATTCTACCCCATCTACCAAATGGTGCTTGGACTGATAAACTTGGAATCAAATATGCCTGGTTACTAGCTTATGGTAGACTATCTTTCTTAAATTCTCAAGTACAGCCCAGCTCAACATTGCAATATCAACATGTGGACAAAACACAATTGATAGAATATTTGACAACTCAAATACATCTGCATCTAAATGTTTCATATTTTGTTACAAGGATATAATAACAAAACAATGGAATATAACTGAATAAAAAATGGAAATATTCATCCCTTTGACATATCTAAACAGACAAAAACATATAAAGAATTTTAAAAACGGGAAAATTTGAAACTTCAAATAACATTTGAGCAAATCTCAAACATTTTATCCTCTTTGATTATAACTCGGGCCATTCCATATAATTAATCAACACAAGCTATGTTATTTGTAACACTAAGGCCTTTATATATATCTTGGAACTAGTGGAATGAAATGACAAACACAAATGTCACCAAAAGAAAGGCATGCAATTCATACTAAAAACTTTGAAATGCACAACTAGAATTCTTTACTGACCTATAGAACTACCAAGCTCCTTGGAAACTTAAACATCTGAAACAAAATCTCCTTGGTTGGAGACAAAATCAGAGCCCTAACCCTACTAAAAGTAAAACCTATTAACCATGAAATATGACTTTATATCTACATTTGAACATCATAAATGTATTATAACGTAACATGATAGTTGGCAGTAGTTCCACTTGCCAACAATGATTTTTGTATGCTCTAAAAGCAACTCCCTTTCGACAAGAATTGCGGCCACATATCAGGAAAATTTTACTTCTCGCTATTGTAAAAATACAAAAATTTATGTTTGTATCCACCAACTAGTCTACACACCTCTCATTTCACTAATCAAGTTGTAACGGTCCAACATTTAGACCCATATGGATGTGTTATAACTAGATCTTGTTCTTAGTTTATTTGTTCTTTTTGTCATAATTTTCGACCGTTGGATTAAAATGATTTTACATTTTATGTTGATTTTAAGAATTTTTGACAATGAGTAATTTTGGTTGGATTTAATGTTTTTAATGATTGAATTATTTCATTATTTTAGTTCTAAGGTTTGTCTTTTGGGATTATTAGTTAATATGTATATCTTTAAAATTTCAAAAACTTATAATAAAATTTTATTCCAAGTTTTGCTTTATAATATCACCCTCATTTTTTAGTCATTTGTCAAATATTTTCATGAGGAGATTCCTGTAGCAGTGCTATTTTTCCTGTTTTTGTCATTATCATTGGGAGCATATTACGAGGTTCTAGAAACAAATTATGGAAAATTAAAAGCGGTTTTTGTCCAAAATGGTCTCATTCACAAAACCTCTCTCCATTTTGCAACAGCTGTTATCGTTTGAGAGATTTGAATTCATTTTTGTGGCCTATTTTCGGGGTTTGAATTATTTAATAATTTCTTGTTTTAGTCACAAATCCCCAGAACGTATTACGATCAATTGAAGGGGAGTTTTTAAAAACCAGGAGAGGTTTTTGTTAATAACAAACACATTTAGAAATACCCTCTTAGTGTTTGCACATGTGTCCCGGATCAATATATATGAAGGCGGCTTTGAGACCCAAATTTTAAAAAATTCACCAAATTTTCCCAAATTCGATTTGCTATTTTTGGGTTAATTGTCTTTAAATATTTTGAGTTATTATATAACTAATTGATGTAACTGTTTCAAATTTTTACCTAGAAGGTAGTTATGGAAATACTTTACCTTTGTAATGATAAAAGGAAGACAAACATACAGTTTTGTGGTTGGATTTTTCTCTCAAGGAGAGGCTTTTGGAGCTTTGATTTCTCAAGCTAGTATTTATAACTCTTATATAAGTGGATGACTGTTATTGATTATATATAAACTGATAAGCCCTTTTACCTATCATGCTTTTTCATTTAGGATCTGATTGATTGCTCAGTCTACAA
This sequence comes from Pseudotsuga menziesii, assembly GCA_001517045.1. NCBI lineage: Eukaryota > Viridiplantae > Streptophyta > Pinopsida > Pinales > Pinaceae > Pseudotsuga > Pseudotsuga menziesii. The sequence continues at coordinate 301,784 of LPNX010364969.1, forward strand.
TTTCATTTCATGTTTAAGGGTTTATTCATGTAAATGCTTGTAGCATGTGGGTGGAATTAGTATTTCATGTGTAATGTTTATGGATTATTGGGATGTGTTTGATCCCCAATTTATCCAAATTGCATGATTAAGTTTTGTATTAGCTTGTGCATGTTTATTTCCTCCTTGCTAATGAATTTTTTAAAACCAAAACCTACCAAAACCCTAAAACCTATTTTATTTAATTTTACTTTTGAGATTGTGTTGGCTTCTTCTTCTAGTAGTCTAAGAACAATTTCTGGCACTAACATATTTGACGCCATTGTCGGGGATGAAGCTAAAGTATATATTCCCTGGAATATCATTATTCATTTGATTTTGAGAGGTGAACAAAGTCAGAAAATATTTTAGACTACAATTTTTCACCATCGACTCCACTATTAAAGATTCCACTGCAAGGAGAATTTTGTTGACAGACAAATGAAGAAGCCAAATGGAAAGACTAGGTATCAGCTTGTTACTTTCCTCCGTGAGGTTTTTTTCTTATTCATCAGTTCTTTCATGCCTTTCCCATTGCATGTCAAAAGAATTATTTTTTGTTTTGTCTATTCCGATGATCATAAAAAGTCAAGTACATATCCCTCTTTGGAAGAAGAAAATATGCATTCTTCTTGTTTTATTGATGTTGATCCTATTCCTTCATTTGAAATACATGTGCAACATGATATATATATACCCATATCTATTGAAGCTGATTATTCTGGTCATATTGTAGAGAATAAAGATAATCTATTACCTTCTACCATCATTGCCGAAACTTGCGAACAGCTTGTTGAACCTCATTTTCAACTCACAGATTTTCAATCTAAACTCAGATAGAAGATGTTTAAACCTCTTAGGCTGCCATCTCTCTTACATCCTTACCCTTCCTACTTTGTTGAATATGTTCCCCATTTTACGGTAAAAGACCATATTATAGCAGAGAAGCATTTAGGATCTTTTCATAATTTCATTGATAATTTTGAAATCATGCATGAAGATGTTTTCATGAGGTTATTTTCGAAATCCTTTGCTGGAGATGTTGGGTTTTGGTTCTGAAATTTAAAAGCTAATTCAATTGGATCATGGGAAGAGTTACATGATGTCTTTTTGAAGTATTGGGGTAAGAATAAATCTTATGATCAATTTCTTTCCGAATTTTATAGTTTGAAAAGGGAAAATGATGAGCCAATTACTAAATTTAATTGGAGGTTTCAAAATTTTTATATCAGTATGCCTACGGAGATCAGACCTTCAAAAAAAATTGCTATGGTATATTATGTTATGGCTCAACATTCAAATCTTGTCTTTTTCCTATTAGAAAGGAAATCATCATCTTTAAGACAATTGTTTGAGGATGCAAAAGAAGTGGAGGAGAACATCTGACCTTGCAAAATGCTTCGAGATCAGGCTCATGTTGAAGATATAGAAGCTTATGAACATGAAGAAGAATGCAGGTATCATTCATATTTAAGACAATTTTCTTCATCATTTTCATATTTTCATATGAAAAAGGATATAAATTACACTTGTGATGATTCTTCATATTAGTTTGCTGACTTTTTAGATGATAATATACTTTTAGTGGATTATTGTAGAAATTTCCTAGTTCCTACTATGAGATTATCATGTTATGAAGAAGAAGTTGCTACTCTTCAACCTCTTACTATTGATATAATAAATAAGCTTCCATTCTTGACTTATGATCACTTTAAGAATTTTATTTGTTCAAGTTTTGATCAAGGGTTTTATTTAAAGGTCGTGAAGCAGTTTGAAGATCCCTTGGTTTCCATTCTTGAACCAAAGTTTAAAAAGAACAGTAATGGAGAGGAAGAGAATGCTTCACTTTATGATGAATATAATGAAGACATTGAATTTTTAAATTGAAAATTTCATGATCAACAAAAACCGATTGTAGGTGAATTATATTCCAAACTTTTTACTAAACAAGAAAAAAATCTAAATTGTTTTGACTCTCAAATTGATAGTAGCCAAACTGTAGATACTTTGAATGTAATATTAGATGTGTCTAATATCCATGGCCGTGATAACTCGGCTTCTCAAAACCATTATGAAAATATGCCGATTTTTTATGGATATAAAGAAATACTACAACCATTCTTTCAGTCCTCATTAGTTGAGCAACGCTCTTCAGAAATCAGTCAGCTTGATTTAGTGGAAGATATAAAACATGATAACCTCAATGAAGTCAAATATTTTATACATTGTTCTCTTATTGCATTATCTAATGGAGTATTGAGAATTGAGGACACACATTTGCAGTCCTTTCTTTTTGAACAACATGAAGGAATAATTTTGCATGAGTTTCATGATCCCGTGGCTTCTTAGATGGAGTTGTATTTTTCAAAGGTTTCTAATGCTCTAGCTTTTGGGATACTTCCTATTTCCAGCCATAAGTATCAGCTGCCTACACACTCTTTATTACATTTATCACATCTTTTGTGGGTCTTCTGAAATAGTAGCATGCATACAATTATGATTCTCAGTCAAATGGTTTCTTGGCTTCACTGGAAGTATGATTACACTTGATTGGGTTGTTTCCTCCGATTAGAAGTAGGAGTAAATAGTAGAATAAGCTCGATATATGAGCATGTAGATTCTTTTTAGTATGCTGGTTTGTAGCAGTATTTTTTCATTTCGAAGGGATGTGTTTAGAGTTTGAGAAAGTTGCTAAGATTTGGTAAATGACTCCATCACCCAATGAATAAGGCACAAGGTCTACAACTTCTTGAAGTCTCACAAGGAGGACTTCATCCCACAATAAGAACCAGATGTTATAACTAGATTCTGTTCTTAGTTTATCTGTTCTTTTTGTCCTAATTTTCAACCATTGGATTAAAATGATTTTACATTTTATGTTGATTTTAAGAATTTTTGACAATGAGTATTTTTTGTTAGATTTAATGCTTTTAATGATTGAATTATTTCATATTTTAGCTTTAAGGTTTGTCTTTTGGGCTTATTAGTTAATATGTATATCTTTAATCTTTCAAAAATTTATAATAAAATTTTATTCCAAGTTTTTCTTTATAATCTAACCCTCATTTTTGAGTCCTTTGTCAAATATTTTCATGAGGAGATTCCTGTAGCAGCTCTGTTTTTCCTGTTTTTTTTTCATTATCATTCGGAGAAAATTACGAGGTGCTGAAAATAAATTATGGAAAAAAAAGAGGTTTTTGTCCAAAACAGAGTCATTCACAAAAACCTCTCTCAGTTTTTCAACCGCTGTTATCGTTTGAGAGATTCGAATTCATCTTTGTGGCCTATTTTTAGGGTTTGAATTATTTAATAATTTCTTGTTTTAGTCACAAATGTCCATAATGTATTCCGATCAATTGAAGGAGAATTTTTACAAACCAAGAGAGTTTTTTGTTCATAACAGACTCATTTAAAACAATTTCTCTCAATTTTTTCACATGTGTCCTCGATCAAGAGATATGAAGGAGTCTTTGAGACCCAAATTTTCAGAAATTCACCAAATTTCCCCAAATTCGATTTGCTATTTTTGGGTTTATTGTCTTTAAATATTTTGAGTTATTATGTAACTAATTGATGTAACTGTATCAAATTTTGACCTAGAAGGTATTTATGGAACTACTTTACCTTTGTAATGATAAAAGAAAGACAAACATACATTTTTGTGATTGGATTTTGTTATACCAAAATCCTGTCACCATCATGTGATAAGACCTTTGACATACCTACTTGCCCTGAAATCCCAACTTTTGGAGTGAAGACTAAATGGTTTCTTATCAGTCTATCATACAAATTCCCAGCACCGCTCATAGTCCCTTATCTAGGAGCGATACCCCTGTTCGCACCACTTATCATCGGTTGTCCACAAGCAGTGTCACCACCTATCACCCTTCATCCATAGGCGATTACTACCAGAATCACTCTGTCAAAGAAGGAGAAGCGCGGTACCCTTGGTAAAAGGGTAAAAAGAGAAGCTTCTCAAGGCTTCTAGATGATAAACCTAGATATCTCTCTTATCCCTACTACTGTGGGTTGGTTGAGCTCGAGATCCCTCATCCTAGGATCTTAGAGGCCACCTCACCCACTAATTTCTCAACCATCTCTATCCATTAAAGCCCTATATATATGAGCTCATAGCCATGGTTGAGGGGAGAACATTGAAGGTATTGTTATCCTGTTAGACTGATTCTTGGCCCAAGATCATTTGGAAAGAGCATAGAGAGCTAGAGTCGCAGCTTTTAGGGATGAAGAGATGGTTTCATGGAGATGCATGTCAACACTAAGTCTTGGTTGTAAACTTCTTCATATTTCTAATGCAAGTTGATTTTCTATCCCATGTATATTGTTGATGTTTGATTTCAGATATATATTGCTAGATTCCTTAGTCACTAGCATAGATTAGTAGATCATATTCTGGTTGCTTTGATCTGTTTCTTGTTGAACTCTTTTGCAGGTACACAGGTGAACTATCAAGGCCTTGTATTACAGATATCTACAGCATCTAGGGAGAGTTATCAACCTCTGTGATCTATTTGTTCTGGATCTGAACCATTCAGACTAGCGGAACACCTTGCTGTCTGCAGGAGGTGAAATATTCTGATCAACAAATCTGGCGACCATACTGGGGAGTAGTTGTATTCAGTTGTTCTGATCATCCTCGGTCTGTAACTCTTGTCTGAATCCAGGCTCCATTTTCTTCAACTCTTTACAGTCAGATCTACTTTCTGATTTGTATCATTCGAGTTTGAAATTTCCAGATCTGTTCAGATCTGAGTTATTTCGGTTTTTTATGCTCTGTTACCATATTAAATTCAACAGTACCCATCTAGATCTATTCTGTTTTTTATCTGATCCATTGTTCTCTTTTTGTTTTGGCTATCTACAGGGAACCGCGGCAATGCTTTGTGCAAGGAGCGGTGCCACCGCTTGAACACATTGGAAAGTAAGCAGTGCCACCGCCTGTATCCGGTTAGCAAGGAGCGATGCTTCTTTGGAAATGATCTTACAACATCTACAAAGCACGGTACTAGGTAGGCATTAGTCGAAAACCCCTTTTTCCTCATTTTTCTTTGTAAAAATTTGGAATTTTAATTTCTTTCAGTTCTGTTATCAGGCTTGTGCTATTGAATCTAATGTGTGTGCCTTGCTACTTTGAGTGTTTAAGATTGATTTTGAGTGGAATTTCAAAAAATTGTTTAGTCTTTTTTTATTGTTCATCCGCTTCTTGCTCATTGGTTGTGTTTAAAGAAGGATTTCTTCTTTTCTGAAAGTTAGGGTGCTCATTGAACTCTCTTTCCGTTGCATGTACTGAAAGAAGAAAATTAGATTAACCTCTAGGTTTCATTTCTTGCTTGCATAGTAAACTTATTTTTCTTCCCTTCAAAAAAGAAAAGTTTTGCTTGAGATTAGGACATCATATTTGAGCATTGGATTCGGGTTTTCTGATTGGCTTCATAAGATTTCAGGAACTTTTCGATCTTTCATCTCTCATGCATATAGGACTATCTTTATCAAAATAAAAAAAAATGCTAGTTTTAAATTAGATTTGCTTATGTTTTTAAGAAATTTGAAAAGTTAGAGTGCATTGGCATATGGGTGTGCTTGGTGTTGTTCTTTTAGGAAAAGAGATTCTCACCCTTCCCATTTACTTTCGGAAAGAAAATTTTGGTTTGTAGAAGTATTTGCTTGTCTTTGATTTGATTTTCATGACTGTTGATTGGTATTATTTTTTGGTCTTGAAACAAAAAGAAAAAACACTCTCTTCCCTCCCGTAAGTAGGCATATTGAACGGTAAAGTGAATATTTGTACAAGCATACTGCATGGTTTTACTTTTTTGTCAAAACAACATGCATTCACCTAACCGTACAAGTTAAAATCAACGGTAGTTGTAGGTTAAAGTTTATGTAGTAACTTGAGTGATAGGTTAGAGACGTGTTTGGGCGTCGTAAAACGTAGGAGCTGTCATTATTTGTCAGCATTACATTTCGGGACTCGCGCGGTTCTTCCACATAACATCGGTATATCGAACGGCCTTTCATGTACCCTTGAGGTATATAGAAACGTACTTCACGTACTCGATTGTATATCAGAAGGCCCCTTGTGTACAGTTATGCATTAGATAGCACTTCTACCGATTCGAGATCCCACGTACCTTGAGTATATCGGGAGACCTCACTAGGGTACCTTATTTATCGGAGAAAAGCCCTTTGGCCTTCTTGTTTGGAGCCATACACTGAAAACAACATTTGGGGAGATTACTATGCACGTAACCTCGAGGTATATCATGAGTGGCACTGGCTTGACAATCCTAGTGAGAGACCTGAATTTTGAACTCCTCCTGTCATTTTAAGTCTGCTTGTTTTGACATATAGTTTGAGTAGGGAAGTCTTTTGGTGTGTTTTTTCTAGATTTTCAGACCCTAGGTTAGATAGGAACTGTACACACCGACTGAGTTAAGACAGTCCAGGAGAGTATAGGGCTTGCCACCCAATTTTACTCCTGTTTCAGGAAGAAATCCAATGGAAGAGATCGACCGAGGAGATGCTACCACCTCCCAAGTGGGAGATCATGTGGTGGCAGAAAGTGGAGTACCATATTCTTCACACTCGCCTCCCTTGGTCTAATGGCCTTCCCGTGAGGATTCATCGCTCCATCCTCCCATGAAAGATCATGTTGATGATACCCGTCTGAATTTTGGTCGTAATGCTCCTTTTTGGGAGACACCTATCAGATAGGCCATTGCCTCATTTGGAACCCGTGTAAGTTCTCCTGAAAGTGAAGAAGAATGCAGGCAATACCGTGATGCTATCCTCCATGCACAAGAGGTATAAAAGAAGATTGAAAACATACTAGGCTCCTCACCAGTTCATTCCACATTCCTTCCTGTGGGATGTCGTTCACTAGCTGATTCTATGAGACCCATTGAACCGATTATAGATCGTCCATTAACAACCCACAGCCCAGGTCAAATTTCCACCGCTCTCACCTCTTATGTTATGTCTAATCCAAATTCGCCCAAATATTTTGCATCTGGAGCCCAACCTTCAATTCCTGTGTCTTCAGTACCTTTGAATGCCGAGGGGAAACCCCCAGCATGACCTACGTTATCTGATCCCAGAGTTGTACCTAGTCAAGAGTAGAACTCTAACATAGAAACATCTACATTTTTTGTCCCTCCCACCCACACTAATGTGGTAAATCCCCCATCTAGTTCAGGTCAGCCCTTGGGGGCACAACCTATGGCCATTCAGTCTTCTATTGGTTATGGTTATCAAATACCTATAGGAAATCATCCATCTAATCCTACTGGAATTCCATTCCTTAGCAGCACTTTTATGCCATGGGGGCAACCCAACTGGTCTTACATGCCAGCCATGGGAGGGATACCCATACATCCTATGTGAGGTGCGGGAGGACCACCTTATGGAGTTCTTCCCCCTGGGGGACCTAATGGTCTTGGAGGGCCTTGCGGTCCTCCTCATAGCCATGGCGGTCCTAGTGGTCCTGGGGGACCTGGTGGATTTTCTCCTTATGGCTCTAGAGGGTCTGGTGGCCCTCCACCTAGTGGTTCCGGTGGCTTCGGAATTTTCCCACCTCCTGGAGGTTCCGGAGGGTCTAGTGGTCCGCCTGCTAGTGGTCCTGGTGGTTCTAGTGGTCCCGGTGGTCCTGGTGGTCCCGGTGGCTCTGGCGGTCCTCCTCCTAGAGGCCCTGGTGGTCCTAATGGTCCTAATTCCATAAATCAACCCCCCATGGGTTTTTTTTCTCGATATTTCTTCCTCACAGCAACCTATTTTTCAGTCAACCTATGGCCCTACTAGTAATTTCATGCCATATCAATATTACCAGTATGTGTATCCCAATAGACAGTTACCTTTCCTTGCAACTTTGGACTTACTTGATTTTTCCAAGTTGATTAATGATCCCATTTGACACAATCCCTCGTGGCCTCCCATTCCGGTAAAGTTACCATCGGACATTCCAAAATTTGATGGGAAGCAGGGTGAAGATCTATGGAACCATGTCATGGCTTTTCATTTGTGGTGTTCCTCGAACTCCCTCATGGATGATTCCGTCCGGTTACGACTCTTTCAGCAAAATTTTACCAGTACGGCCCTGGTATATTGAACTCCCACAACATTCGTTTGTGGATTTTGGCTTGTTGGCAACCGTATTTCTTACGCACTTTCAGCTCCCTATTCATTATGAAACGGGAACTGATATTTTAACTTCTCTATAATAGAACACCTCCACCCACATTTCTGATCATATTCATGAGTGGAGAAGGTGGAGAAGGCTTATTAAGGCCCCTATTCCGGATCAGTTGTCAGTTGATTGGTTCACTAAGTCCTTGTTGCATCCAATTGCCTGAGATTTGGCCATGGGAGGTGTTGTTACCGAAGAGCAGGCTATTAGTTGGGCTCAGTACCTAGACTTGGTCTATTCCTAGTCTGGGACCCTTTATGACCTGATTCCTCAAGCTCCTCACCCCAGCACTAACCCTGCCAAGCCATTAGTAGAAGTATCTATTGACAGGATTGTTGGTTCAATCCAATCCCCATCCACAGCGAAACCTTCCAAGAAAACCCAACCTGCTACTCCTTTGACTCCCAAGGTTTCTGTCGAGGTCAATTCTATTCAAAGTACTCAAACCTTGGGTAATAAAAAGAAAGGTAAAAATCGAAATAAAAAACCTGGAAACCAGTAGGAGGCCCCACAATCAACCCATAATGACAACAACACAAGGAAAAGGAAGGCTAAATACCCTTGTTTGTTATATGGTGGTGACCACTTCTCCAAGGAGTGTCCCTGTTGGGACAAAATCTCCCAGTTTTTGAAGTCTAATCCCACACCTGCAGTACTTACGGATCCTTTCCCCTCTCAACAACAGCTGGTAGACCACATGTCAAATCAGGGTAACTCCAGTTCATCAAAGGAAATTCGTATGATGTCCTCAGATACCATCCATCTGCAAACTCAAAGCCAGAATTATGATAAACTCGTAGATAAGCAAGAAGACCAATCTTGTTCAGGGAAATCTCCCTCCACTAGTTCTCCAGAATCCTCATCTACTATTCCCTTGTCTATCGAGAAGCCTACTCTCGACATGATTTTGCACCCACCAAAGAGTACTCTTTGAAATGCTGTCTTTAATCCCAATGCCCGAGATGCTCAATTTTATAATGTGGTTGAAGATCTCGCTCATGCACCTTGTGCGATGTCTACCCTAGAAGTACTCTAAAGTTGCTCTACACAGTGCAAGAACTTGTTGATTTCATTAGAAGCTGTAGACCTGGATAACACTAACTTGATTCACTTCATTGCTGAGAAATATAAACCTAGATTACCGCATAAACTTGCTTTTCAAATCATTACGAAAGTAGTGGGAAAGAAAGTCTTTCGAATGGTACTAGATGAAGGAGCCTCAACCTCGGTGTTATCTCTGACTTGTTGGAAAGCTCTTGGCTCTCTCAAGCTTGTTACATCACCTACGACTCTTAAAGCCTTTGATGGACGAGGATTCCAACCCCATGGCCTCATATCAGCCCTAGCGGTCGAGCTGGGGGACAAAACCATTTCCATCCAAGTAGAAGTGGTAGATGCCCCTTTAGAGTATAACCTCCTTTTAGGAAGGAATTGGTTCTATGCCATGAATGTCGTTGCTTCAACAGTATTCCGAATGGTCCAATTCCCGCATCTCAGGAGAATTGTTACTATTAACCAGCTTGATTTATGTATGTCGGATGTTTCTACCTCTATGGCTAATAATATCCCCATGTTAGGTCAATCCCCTCCTCCTTACCAATTGATTGGGGTAGGTATGCTGAAGGATTCATCCCTTATGGGGATTTTTCCCTCTACTCCTAGCACGGATACCGTGACAGTACATATGATCGCCTCATTTGATATTGAGCCCCAGGGCACAAATGTTGTTGAGTCCACCTTGTTGAGCCCGCACAAAGCTATGTATGACACCATTCAAACTTGTTCCGATGATCACACTAATGGCATTCATTTAGTGGCTTCGGATCCTTACCATTTACCGTACTGGTTAGCACCTTCTCTTCTGGTTCTAGACTATCTCTCCGTGACTTTTCCTTTTGACGAGTCCATTATAGAGATCGTGAACACGGGTGAGCCCATTTGGGAGGATCACCATCATAGATCCATGTTCCTCCCCAATACTAGTTCGGGAAGCTATGATTTTGCATCCTTGTTTCCTACTGATATTGTCAACATTCTGCAAAGTCCTATATTGTTGCAAGATACATATTCTGAAGGAAACCTTTGCAACATTACTCAGATGAACCCAATTGACATATCAGCCAAGACTGATGTTATTGAGCATGTTCATTTTGGGCAGAACTTCTCCACAGAAGAATATGAAGCATATAAAGCACTTTTTAAGGAATTTCATGATATTTTTTCCTGGTCCTATGAAGAGATGCCGGGTATTGACCCTTCCATTGTGGTCCATGAGATTAAAACTTATCCCACGGCTAAACCTGTCAGGAAAAAACTTAGGCAAGTCCATCCTAGGAAGGTCGCAGCTATTAAAGCTGAGCTTGAGAAACTTCTAAAAGTTGGTTTTATTTATCCTGTACCTCTGACGGAATGGGTATCGAACATTGTCCCTATCAACAAAAGTAGGGCACTATTAGAGTCTATATCGAATTTAGGGATTTAAATAAAGCTTGTCCCAAACACAACTTTCCTATCCCACACATCGATCAGATTATCGACAACTGTGATGGAAGTGTCATCTTTTCATTCATGGATGGCTTCTCCTGCTACAATCAGATTGAGATATTGCCCACCGATCAGCATAAGAATGCATTCATTTTCCCATGGGGAACCTTTGCGTATAAGAAGTTACCTTTCGGCTTGAAAAACGCTAGCGCCACGTTCCAGCGTGAGATGTCCTATGAGTTTCACAACATTAAACATATTGTTGAACCGTACCTTGATGACCTCCTTGCTCATTCACAGCGACGGGAGGACCACCCTGGTCATCTTCGAGACATATTCCTGAGATGTCGTCATTATAATATACGGCTCAATCTGCATAAATGTGTTTTTTGCATTGAGATGGGACGTCTTCTTGGATTTGTGGTATCCAAATATGGCATCCAGATCGATCCTTTGAAGATTGCCGCCATCATTAATCTACCAGTCCCAACCACCATCCTTGAACTCCAAAGTTTGTAGGGGAAGGAAAACTTTTTGCATGGTTTCATGTGCAATTTCACTGAGAAAACGCACGGTTATATGCGTCTCCTCAAGAAGAACACTCCATTCTTCTGGGATGACCAGGCCCAACACGCCTTTGATAGTCTTAAGCATGCTCTGACTCATTCACCCGTGATACACCCCCCGGACTATTCAAAAGATTTTCTGTCGTATATTGCTGCCTCCACTACTACCATCGCCATGGTTTTAGTGTAGGACAATCTCCACAGTCAAGAGCATGTGATTTATTATGCCAGTAATAATATTATTGATTCTAAAACCCGTTATTCACATGTGGAGAAGCTAGCTTTGGGCACGGTCATTGCTGTGCAAAAATTTCGTCACTACATTCTGCTTCGCACTACCACTGTATTGGCAAACCAGAACCCGATGTACTACATTCTGACTCGTCAGGTACTCGGGGGCAAGCACTCCCGTTGGATCATGATCCTTCAGGAGTTCGATCTTGAGTTTGCCAAGGCTACATCAAAGAAACCCTTGGTTTTCACTGAGCTTATATGTGACCTTCCCTATGCTACCACGGAATCTGAGCCCAGCGATTCATTTTCGGATGAATTCATGTTCCTAATTAGCACTACTGATCCTTGGTATGGAGATTTGTTGATTTATCTCCAGACCCATCATTTTCAGCCGCATCTATCTCGTGATGATCGTCACCGCATTCATCACCACGTGAAATACTACCTCATCTTGCATGATACCTTGTATAGACGTGGGATTGACTCCATTCTCTAGCGATGCCTCACTCATGAGGAGGCTGAACACGTGTTAAATGATTGCCACTCTGGAGAATGTGGCGGTCATTTATCTGGGATGGCTACAGCCCAGAAAATTCTTTGCGCTGGCTATTTCTCGCTTTCTGTCTTCAAATACTGTCATAAGGCTGTTAATAAATGCCCACCTTGCCAACATTTTTATCCCAAAAAGTGCACCCATCCTGCTCCGCTTCACCCCGTCATTGCCATTGGCCCTTTTGCCAAATGGGGGATTGACTTCATGCATTGTAAACCTACCTCAATCGGGGGTCATGGTTACATCATCGTAGCCGTGGATTATTTTACAAAATGGGCTGAGGCCATGCCTACATGTGCAGAAGATGGTAAGACTGCCGCTCTCTTCTTGTTCAATCATATCATAGCTAGATTTGGATTTCCACAGTCCATCGTCATTGATCACGGATCCCATTTCCATAATCAAATGATGGAGGAATTGAGTGCCAAGCTAGGTTTTCACCATGAAAACTCTACGTTGTATTATCCGTAAGCTAATGGTCAGGTAGAGGCCATTAATAAGGTTTTGAAAACTATGCTTCGTCGGATGGTTGGAGATCATAAATTCAATTGGCATCTCGTTCTTTTTTCTACTCTTTGGGCTTATCGGACTTCCATGAAAACAGGTACTGGTTTCATGCCATTCCAGCTTGTCTATGAACTCGAAGTTGTCTTGCCTATCCAATGTTAGATTCCATCTTTACAACTCGCCGTCGAACTTCTCCCAGACACTTCCGCAGAGGAAGCGAGTTTTTTGTACTTGAATAACCTTGATGAGACTCATAGAGATGCTGCCTTGGCTAATGAGGCACATAAGAAATGCGTTAAGGTGTAGTACGATAAATCCATCCAGCCTCGTGTTTTAATGAGGGTGACCTAGTTTTGACTTATGAACAGAGATATGACAAGCTAGGAAAGGGTAAGTTCAAGTCTATGTCGGATGGACCTTTTGTTATTTCCAAGGTGTTAGAGAAAGGAGCCTATGAGTTGGTAGATTATGATGGAATCCCTTTAGGGAAACCTTGCAATGGGTTGTACCTAAAAAGGTACTACGCCTAGGTCTTCTTGGATGGTATCTTGTATATATGTATATTGATTGACTTTCAGTTTGTTTTCAGTATTTTCAAGATGGTTTTGAGTTTTGGTGCCTGCATCTGTTTATACCATGTTTTGGTCATGTAGATGAATTTCTACGGCTTCGCTGATGGTGCTTGCTGCCACACCTTGAATCTAGCCTCGGCTGCTTGGGTTCTCTATTCCCCAGCTTAATATTTGGTCAGTTCAGGAGCGATTTGCTTAGGTCCCGCTACTAATAACATCATTAAGTATGAAGCAATCATCGGTCTTCTGATTGAAGCTGCCTCCCAGGATGTCCGTGATCTAGTATTTTTGATGGACTCTCAGCTCGTGGTTTGTCATTTAAACCATATATACACCATTAGGAACCCGGTGCTCCTATGCCTCTTCCGGAGGGTAAGTTTGTTAGAAAGATCATTTGGAACCATTACATATAGGCATATCCCTAGGGAACATAATGCAGTTGCTGATTCATTGGCTAATTACATCCTAGATTGGCATATTGCCCATTCATGATGTTAATCAAACATGGTACATTGTAAATAAACATTTAAAGACACATAGAACTCATAGAAAATGCATTCATCCATTTGAAACATATAAACATCATGTAAAAGTCTGTATATATATATACGAAAAATGTTACAAAAAAATAGGTCCCGAGACTTCTTCTGAAGCAAATAGGATTTCAGGCAAAATCATCATACAAAATCCTAAAGCTATCAACTTTCAGTATACATGTCTCATCTACTAGTGGTGCTCGTGATAGAACATCACTGCTCGAGCCACCCTGTGAAGTAGCCTGTTGATTCGACCTGGTACTCCCACCGTAGATCTCTGATATCTAGTCAGGAGATCATCTATGCCATCATCTGGGATGTCCAGAGTCAACCTCTCGAGGTTCTCCTCCAGCTCCCCAGTGATATCATCACCTTGTCACACAAAGAGAGCTCTGGCTCGCCTGTCTAATGGAGATGCTCCTCTAGGCCTCGCTACTCCAACATCTGCATGAAGACAAATGGGTCTCATCACTTATCATAAAAAAAATATAAAACATAAAAAACATAAAATCATTTTTCATCTTTAGGGTTTCTTGTTTCTTACCATGTCTCCCCATTGCCCTCCAGGTGGGAGTGGTAGGTCAGGATCACCTATAAAATCTGTCCCCGCATAGGCATAGTCCTCGACCATGAGCATCTGATCCCATAGCCATCTAAAGAACACGTCACTGAACTTCACTCTGCCCCTACCCTCTCCTGTGCGAGCCATGACCTAGACCCACCTCAGCATGTGGGGGTCCCATGCTCTCAGACTCCGAAAAGTCACCCGGGGCCTCATCTGAGGGACCCACTCAAAGAAGAAATAAGCTAAGATGGAACCAAAGCCGAATTGCTTCAGCTCTCCCTGTCGGCATTTAGTCAGCTGATCCTTGAATATTGGAAGCAATGCTTCCACCCAGTTGAACATCGTAGGTGCCATTGCCTCTAGGGCATACAACATATGTTCCCTAGAAGCCTGATGTACACCCTGGCTCCCTACCACCCTCTGCATGGTGAATAGAACGATCCATAGAGCCCTGTCTATCACTGCCCTGATGGGGATTTTCTTCCCTGATGTACCTATACCTGGTGCACAGTGTCGATCTATGAGCTCTCTGGTGGTAATGTCCCTGCCACAGGAACCTGTTAGTGAGATAGGGGTGCCCCATCTCAATAGGCCAGTCAAGAAGTAGATGTCCTCTACCTCCACTATAAGTATATGTTCCCCCAACTCGAAATACTGTTGTTCTGGATTCCACATTCTCGGTATGTGTTCCAGTAGTCTCTCGTGGGACACCATGCTTGGTGTCTTGAAGAACTTTAGAATTCCACAATTCTGGAGTGCGGAAATACACACTAAATTCCTTTCAGCAGTGGCATCCTCGTCATCATGAGTTCTTTCCTTCCATATCACCATATTTTGGAAGCCTAGGCCTACCAAAACAACAATGGTATACATCAATATCATCCTTAAATCATTATAAATCAAAATAATGAGCTAGTTTTGTATATATCATTGGTTAAATTTCTCCACAGCTAGCACCGCCTATGCTCCATTGGAGACAGGTGGTGGCACCGCCTATTCACCTTGTCTTTGGCGCGGCTCTCGGGTGGTACTGCCTATCCCGCAAGGGGTAGCCGCGGTGCCCGCAACTAAGATTTTAGGGCTTTCCAAATAGGCCTAAAACCCCATCAAATCCCAAAATGAAAGCTATGAGAAGAAGGTCTTAGCTCTTACCTGCAACTAACAAGACTGAAAACGGACGGTGGAAACTCTTGGTATCAGCTATGGAAGATCTAGCTAAAAATGCTCCAAGTGCTCTCTGCCAAGAGGTAAATAGTGAAATGTTTGGGTTTTTACTATTTACTTGCCTTATATAGACATTTGTTGGGTCTAACTTAGTATAGTTTTGATATTACATCATGTTCTGGTCAAAATATTTTCGTCGTAATCTTGTAATGTTGATTTTGGATGCATTTAACACTTGTTTATGAGTTGTCTACAGGTTGACTTTAGTGAAAGATTTGGAAAGTTTGTTTATGGATTTTTTGTACTTTCACAAAATGGAAAAGGTCGTTGAGCGTTTATTACGACACTTTGTCATGCTCGTTAAAATCTAGTAGAAAGTTCAGGAACAAGTTCAAGTTTCTTTCCAGGCTCGTAAAATACCATATTGTGTAAAGAAATGTTATGGAGTCTTCTTTTCACATCTTCTTTCAGACTCCTTAAACATGAAAAGATAGTCGAGTACGTTTTCGAATCTTTCCAGGCTTGTAAAAAGTGACATTGTGTAAATAAACTTCATGGAGTTCTCTTTAAACCCTTTTCAGACTCTCCAAATATGAAAAGATCGTCGAGTGATCTTGTCTTCTTCACGCTCATTAAAGTATTTGAAGAGTCGTCTATCCAACGGTAGGTTATCTCTTTCTTGGTTTGGACAGTACTATTTACGAGAAAGTAACGCTCCAGCCAATCATGACTGGAAGAGTTCTCTAAGGTATGATTTTACACTTTTTTGGGCCTTAGAGACTAAATCATACGAAAAAGGACCCCCATGGAGTCTTCTTCTGTATTCGTTTAGACTCTCTAAACATAAACAATACCAAGTTTTCTTTTAGTGGACTCATTAAATTAAACATTGAGAGACCCATTTTGGGAACGAACCCATCCTCTCTCAGGTTCATAAAACATGTGAGACTGGACTTGTCTTCTGACAAGCTATATCGAGTGTTTGTTACCCTCTTTGAACTCGTAAAACTGAAAAGAGGCACTCATTGATCCTGATGGGGGAAATTGGGAAGGGAACATTTTTGCAAATAATGACAGTTGTTTTTCATTACCTTTGAACATGGCACTTGTCTGCATAATCATGTCAGTCAACTGGGTATTTAGCTAATCTCCGTGGCGATCCAATTTCATGAGTCATGCCAATCCTTTGAGTCTTTAAAAAGAATGCATTGTCCACTATCGTATTGTGTATCTATCCTATCTAGTCATGCTACCAAGTCATTTTGTCATGCCGCCCGATGTTCAAAGGGAATCTAAAGAAGTCTTACATCTGCAGTATACACAGCCTTTGTGTCAGTATCTTTGAGTCAGTCATATGGTTACAATGTTGACATCATTCCAGAACTATGTTCCAAGTTTCGTGTCGTCGATGTGGGACTCATCATGGCCCTCCTTCGACGAGACTATTCCCGTCGACATCAGCTCATCATCTGGGGAATAGTTTTAGAAACAATATTCAGTACCTTGAGATCTGTATGCCTTAATGATAGATCCTCTCGCTCTCGACATTGGTTCACATCATTGACCTTTGATTAATAAAATCGACTGGGTGTTCGACATTAGGACATTTATTCGCACTCAGTATATTGTACTAGGGTACCTTGGGAATCATTGACATTAATGGTGATCTCCCTCGCACTTGTAAACGGTTCACATCATTGGCCGGTAATCAAGTGGTTTCTACCATGTTCGACTTCAGATCATTGTAATCACATGGATAGAATTGTACTTTGTGGAAGATGAGACGAAGACCCTGGGTATCTGTTTAAAAGCGCTCATTGCTTTTCCCCAGGTTGCAATGGATTTTTGTATATCTAGCATGGATCCACATTTGTATGGTCGTGGCTATGCTCAAATTTGCGTCTGTATGACATAGATCTACGTTGTATGTCTAGTAGCTATGTCTGATTTTGAGTCCTATATCACATGGATCTACGTTGTATTCTAGTAGTCATGCTTGTTTATTCCACTCATGGATCTGCCTTGTATTGTTCTGCGGTTATGAGTTTGGTTACTTGTGTCTATAAGTCAACATACTGATGTACTATAGATTCCTACTTGATTGCATGCTCCGATTAAGCCAATATTTTCGTCTCCTGGCAACGACTTGTTCTCAAACCTCTCATTTATCGTATCACTCTAAGACTCATGCTTTAGGGGGCATCCTGTTATACAAAAATCCTGTCACCATCATGTGATAAGACCTTTGACATACCTACTTGCCCTGAAATCCCAGCTTTTGGAGTGAAGAGTAAATGGTTTCTTATCAGTCTATCATACAAATTCCAAGCACCGCTCATAGTCCCTTATCCAGGAGCGGTACCCCTGTTCGCACCGCTTTTCATCGGTTGTCCACAAGCGGTGCCACCGCCTGTCACCCTTGGTCCATAGGTGGTTACTACCAGAACCGCTCTGTCAAAGAAGGAGAAGCGTGGTACCCTCGATAAAAGGGTAAAAATAGAAGCTTCTCGAGGCTTCTAGATGATAAACCTCAAGATATCTCTTATCCCTACTAGTGTGGGTTGGTTGAGCTCGAGATCCCTCATCCTAGGATCTTAGAGGCCACCTCACCCACTAATTTCTCAACCATCTCTATCCATTAAATCCCTATATATATATAAGCTCATAGCCATGGTTAAGGGGAGAACATTGAAGGTATTGTTATGCTGTTGGACTGATTCTTGGCCCAAGATCATTTGGAGAAAGCATAGAGAGCTAGAGTCGGAGCTTTTGGGGATGAAGAGCTGGTTTCATGGAGATGCATGTCAACACTAAGGCTTGGTTGTAAACTTCTTCATATTTCTAATGCAAGTTGATTTTATGTCCCATATATATTATTGATGTTTGATTTAAGGTATATATTGCTAGATTCCTTAGTCACTAGCAGAGATTAGTAGATCATATTCTGGTTGCTTTGATCTGTTTCGTGTTGAACTCTTTTGTAGGTACACAAGTGAACTATCAAGGCCTTGTATTCTAGATATCTACAGCGTCTAGGGGGAGTTATTAACCTCTGTGATCTATTTGTTCTGGATCTGAACCATTCAGACCAGCGGAACACCTTGCTATCCGCAGGAGGTGAAATATTTCGATCAACAGACTTTTCACTCAAGGAGAGGCTTTTGGAGTTTTGATTTCTCAAGCTAGCATTTATAACTCTTATGTAAGTGGATGACTGTTATTGATTATATATAAACTGATAAGCCCTTTTACCTGTCATGCTTTTTCATTTCTGATCTGGTTGATTGCTCAGTCTACAATTTCATTTCCTGTTTAAAGGTTTATTCATGTAAATGCTTCTAGCCTGTGGGTGGAATTAGTATTTCATGTGTAATGTTTATGGCTTATTGGGATGTGTTTGATCCCCAGTTTATCCAACTTGCATGGTTAAGTTCTGTATTAGTTTGTGGATGTTTATTTCCTCTTTGTTGATGAAGTTTTTAAAACCAAAGCCTTAAAACCTATTTTATTTAATATTACTTTTGAGATTGTGTTGGCTTGTTCTTCTAGTAGTCTAAGAAAAATTTCTTGCACTAACATCTTTGGCGTCGTTCTCGGGAACGAAGCTGAAGTATATCTTCCCTAAAATATCATTATTCATCTGATTTTGAGAGGTGAACAAAGTCAAAAAATCTTTTAGACTACAAATTTTCATCGACGACTCCAGGATTAAAGATTCCACTTCTAGGAGAATTTTGTTGACAGAAAAATGAAGAAGCCAAATGGAAAGACTATGTATCACCTTGTTACTTTCCTCCATGAGGTTTTGTTCTTATTCATCAGTTCTTTCCTATCTTTCCCATTGCATGTCAAAAGAATTATTTTTTGTTTTTTCTATTCCAATGATCATAAACCTGTAAGTACATATCCCTCTTTGGAAGAAGAAAATATGCATTCTTCTTGTTTTATTGATGTTGATCCTATTCCTTCATTTGAAATACATGTGCAGCATGATATACATAAACCCATATCTCTTGAAGCTGATTATTCTGGTCATCTTGTAGAGAATAAAGCTAATCTATTACCTTCTACCATCATTGCCGAAACTTGCAAACAGCTTGTTGAACCTCATTTTCAACTCACAGATTTTCAATCTAGACTCAGACAGAAGATGTTTAAACCTCTTAGGCTTCCATCTCTCTTACATCCTTGCCCATCTTACTTTGTTGAATATCTTCCCCATTTTACGAGAAAAGACCATATTACAGCAGAGAAGCATTTAGGATATTTTCATAATTTCATTGATAATTTTGAAATCATGCATGAGGATGTTGTCATGAGGTTATTTTCAAAATCCTTTGCTTGAGATGTTGGGTTTTGGTTCTGAAATTTAAAAGCTAATTCAATTGAATCGTGGGAAAAGTTACATGATGTCTTTTTGAAATATTGGGGTAAGAATAAATCTTATGATCAATTTCTTTCTGAATTTTATAGTTTGAAAAGGGAAAATGATGAGCCAATTACTAAATTTAATTGGAGGTTTCAAATTTTTTATATCAATATGCCTACGGAGATCGGGCCTTCGAAAAAACTTTCTATGGTATATTATGTTATGGCTCAACATTCAAATTTTGTCTTTTTCCTGTTAGAAAGGAAATCATCATCTTTAAGACAATTGTTTGAGGATGCAAAAGAAGTGGAGGAGAACACTTGAGCTTGCAAAATGCTTCAAGATCAGGCTCATGTTGAAGATATACAAGCTTATGAACAGGAAGAAGAATGTAGGTATCATTTAGATTTAAGACAGTTTTTTTCATCATTTTCATATTTTCATATGAACAAGAATATAAGTGACACTTGTGTTGGTTATTCATATTAGTTTGCTGACTTTTTAGATGATAATATACTTTCAGTGGATTATAGTAGAAATTTCCTAGTTCCTGCTATGAGATTATCATGTTATGAAGAAGAAGTTGTTGTTATTCAACCTCTTACTATTGATATAATAAATACGCTATCATTATTGACTTATGGTCACTTTCAGAATTTTATTTGTTCAAGTTTTGATCAAGGGTTTTATTTAAAGGTCGAGAAGCAGTTTAAAGAGCCCTTGGTTTCCATTCTTGATCCAAAGTTTAAAAAGAATAGCAATGGAGAGGAAGATAATGCTTTACTTTATGATGAATATAATGAGGGCATTGAAGATTTAAATTGGAAATTTCATGATCAGTAGAAACTGATTGTAGGTGAATTATATTCCAAACTTTTTACTAAACAAGAAAAAATTCTGAATTATTTTGACTCTCAAATTGATAGCAGCCAAACTGTAGATACTTTGAATGTAATATTAGATGTGTCTAATATCCATGGCCGTGATAACTCTGCTGCTCAAAACCATTATGAAAATATGCCAATTTTTTATGGATATAAAGAAATACTACAACCATTCTTTCAGTCCTCATTAGTTGAGCAGCACTCTTCAGAAATCAGTCAGCTTGATTTACTGGAACATATAAAACACGATAACCTCAACAGAGTCTAAGATTTTATACATTGTTCTCTTATTGCATTATCTAATGGAGCATTGAGAATTGAGGGCACACATTTGCAGTCCTTTCTTTTTGAACAATAGGAAGGAATAATTTTAAATGAGTTTCATGATCCCATGGCTTCTTGGATGGAGTTGTATTTTTCAAAGGTTTCTAACGCTCCAGCTTTTGGTATACTTCCTATTTCTAGTCATAAGTATCAGGTGCCTACAGACTCTTTATTACATTTATCACATCTTTTGTGGGTCTTCTCAAACAGTAGTATGCATGAAATTATGATTCTTAGTCAAATGGTTTCTTGGCTTCACTGGAAGTATGATTACACTTGATTGGGTTGTTTCCTCCAATTAGAAGTAGGAGTAAATAGCAAAATTAGCTCGATATGCGAGCATGTAGATTATTTTTAGTATGCTGGTTTGTAGTAGTATTTTTTCATGTCAGAGGTATGTGTTCAGAGTTTGAGAAAGTTGCAAAGATTTGGTAAATGACTCCATCACCCAATGAATAAGGCACAAGGTCTACAGTTTCTTGAAGCTTCACAAGGAGGACTTCATCCCACAGCAAAAGCTAGATGTTATAACTAGATCTTGTTCTTAGTTTATTTGTTACTTTTGTCCTAATTTTCAACCATTGGATTAAAATGATTTTACATTTTATGTTGATTTTAAGAATTTTTGACAATGAGTAATTTTTGTTGGATTTAATGCTTTTAATGATTGAATTATTTCATTATTTTAGTTTTAAGGTTTGTCTTTTGGGAGTATTATTTAATATGTATATCTTTAAGCTTTCAAAAACTTATAATAAAATTTTATTCCAAGTTTTGCTTTATAGTCTAACCCTCATTTTTGAGTCCTTTGTCAAATATTTTCATGAGGAGATTTATGTAGCAGCTCTGTTTTTAGACTTGTTTTTATCATTATCATTGGGAGCATATTACGAGGTCTTAGAAATGATTTATGGAAAACCAAAAGATTTTTTTTTCCACAACAAACTCATTCACAAAAACATCTCTTAAGTTTGCAATGGCTATTATCATTTAAGAGATTCGAATTCATCTTTGTGGCCTATTTTCAGGGTTTGAATTATTTAATAATTTTCTATTTTAGTCACAAATTTCCATAACATATTACGATAAATTGAAGGGGAATGTTTATAAACCAAGAGAGCTTTTTGTTCATAACAGAATCATTTTAAAAAAATTCTCTCAGGTTTTGCACATGTGTCTCGGATCAAGAGATATGAAGGCATCTTAAGACCCAAATTTTCAGAAATTCACCAAATTTCCCCAAATTCAATTTGTTATTTTTGGGTTAATTGTATTTAAAGATTTTGAGTTATTATGTAACTAATTGATGTAACTGTTTCAAATTTAGACCTAGAAGGCAGTTATGGAACTACTTACCTTTGTAATGATAAAATGAAGACAAACATACAGTTTTGTGGTTCGATTTTTCACTCAATGAGAGGGTTTTGGAGCTTTGATTTCTCAAGATAGCATTTATAAATCTTATGTAAGTGGATTACTATTATTGATTATATATAAACTAATAATCCCTTTTACCTGTCATGCTTTTTCATTTCTAATCTGGTTCATTGCTAAGTCTACAATTTCATTTCCTGTTTAAGGGTTTATTCATGTAAATGCTTGTAGCCTGTGGGTGGAATTAGTATTTCATGTGTAATGTTTATGGCTTATTGGGATGTGTTTGATCCCCAGTTTATCCAACTTGCATGATTCAGTTCTATATTAGCTTGTGGATGTTTATTTCCTCCGTGGTGATGAAGTTTTTAAAACCGAAACCATAAACCATAAACCTAATACCTATTTTATTTAATTTTACTTTGGAGATTGTGTTGGCTTGTTCCACGAGGACTTCACTCAGTGAACCTCTCACATAGCATGTGCAATCGTGGGATATTAAAAAATACCTTTAATTTAGAGAGATATTGACCCAAACTCTTTTTTTGAAACCCCCTCTCAATACTTAAAACTTCCTCCCCACCCATTTTTATACCTTAATAATTATAAACCACCCTACCCACCCCCACCTTAAACCCCTCGTCCCCCCAATACCTGCAATATATTGATTTGATTTTTGACAATTTTATAACCCATAATATGAACTAACGTGATAGGATATTGGTCAACAAGTGAAACCCCTGTGGCTTGTTCTTCTAGTAGTGTAAGAACAATTTCTGGCACTAACAGAATGTATTCTCCATATGCGGGTCAAATACTAGTGACTAGGTTTTTAGGGTGAGCAAAGTCAAGTGAATCACCGATCATTTTTTATATGTTCCATATATGCGACTGCATATAACCCACTGATTTATCCCTGAATTCTACTCCCATTGAAGGAGTGGTACTTTGTTTGCGAGCATGAATCCGACGAGCCCCCGAATAAGAGAAAAAAAATATGATAAGGACCAAGTCCAGAAAACTTGTTTATTTGATGCACATCTTAAAAAAACAAGTTTGTTTGATGTTGTAATATGACTGTAATAAATTTTTATATGAATATACAATATTTCGTGACATAATTCCAACAATTTTTCATGTCAAACTGTGTTTTGATCTAACGCTGGTCTACACATCAGAAAATGTTGAGAATGCTTCTATGCATCAGAATCGTTTAACTTTGAGAATTATCAAGCACGCTTTTTTACGTTCTTACCATAAAATCTTTCCAAACAATAGTAAAACGTTTAATCCTTTTCAAAACTACTCTAATATGAAGTGGAAAATGACTCGTCCAATAATTAATTATAACCTCATGCCCTATAACCGAATGCACTATAGAATAAATCTATCGTAAACCCTACGACAACATATCTCCACATTTTACAGTTCTTCGGCCTCCAGTCTAGGTCAAAAAATGGGGGAACAATGGTACTTCAAGCTCCGTCAGGTTCACACAGAAAGGTTTGTTACCAATTTTTTTGTAATAAAAATGATTTGGAAATCAAACTCGTGA
Source organism: Pseudotsuga menziesii (assembly GCA_001517045.1). Classification (NCBI taxonomy): domain Eukaryota; kingdom Viridiplantae; phylum Streptophyta; class Pinopsida; order Pinales; family Pinaceae; genus Pseudotsuga; species Pseudotsuga menziesii. The sequence continues at coordinate 325,689 of LPNX010364969.1, forward strand.
CCAATTTCTTTGTAATAAAAATGATTTTGAGGACCATTCTGAACATATTATAGCAAAATAACCCAAAAAGGCATAAACTTACTTAGGACATGCCATTTAGAATGATGGGTCCAATATCGAACGCCATTATTCTGGAAAATGTCAGCTACATCGCAATCCAATCGTATATAAGTATAGAAGCAAAGAGAAAAGCTAGAGAAGTAAATTTCTCAAATATGCCCGAACATGGAGAAATTAAGTTTAATAGAGTAAAGCAAAGCAACTTAATATTATTGCATAGAAGAGGTGCATTCTACAGCCCAGTAGGAGAGAGATGTGTAACTCCTTTCGTGCTCATCCTAGAGTTAACACGTGTCCTTTATAAAAAAATTGTTATTAAAAATAACATGTTGGCTTAAATTAAATTTAAATTATTTAGAATTGCATATATATATAACAACATAAATTAGATAAACTAAAATCATAAACATTGGATTATACATTTTATCAACATTTCCACTCTAAAAAAAGTTTACACATTAAAAGATTTGATCCCTCTCGATGCTTGATAAATTCCCTTTTAAATGGATTTATGCTTATTATTGTTCATATCTATGTCGTTGTTGATTCGATCGACCAAATGGCTCATCATCTAAAATGTCCATGCCCATATTCTCCATGGTTTACCAAAAAAAACTGCTGTAATAAAAAATCAGGTTGTACCGAGGGCCAAACAAACCCCGAATGAAAATAAAGATTAGAATACCAAGTAGTTTTGATCAATTTTGGCGCCGATGCGCTGAGGGCCAAACAAAACCCGAATGAAAATAAAGATGACACTATCAAGTAGTTTTGACAAATTTTGGCGCCCATCCAAAATTTTGGGATTTTTTTTTTTGAATTTAGTGGCACATCCTAACTTTGGGATTTTTAACAATGGTTTTTTAAAACTTATTGTTTTTGTCATCATATTATAAATAAAATGATCATTTTTCTTTTTATAAGAAAATTTATATTATGATAACATAATATAAATGTTTCTTTTTTATGTTTTAACAATTTGTACATGATTTAAATATTATAACAATACTTATACTTATAAGTGGTATGTTTCTACTATTTTGCAGAGTAAGAATTAATGTGATTTATTTGATAAAAATGTGAAAATCAAAACTCATAGTCAACAAAGGATATTTAAAATAATTAATTCTATATATTTTTATCTAAATAACTTTATATTATGATTTATACAAAATGGAACTTTAATAGGAGCAATATTGTTAAGAGTGTGACTATTTCGTTCAATATTAACATTAATATGACTATTTCGTTCAACATTAACATTAATATGAGTACTACTGCCAAGATTCAATCATGTAAAAATATACGACACATCGTTCAACATTAACATTAATATGAGTACTACTGCCAAGATTCAATCATGTCCAAATCTATGACACATCATATGAAAAAACTTTTCACGTTTATGGTAGTTCATAACTACTAAGGATTTTGTAAGCATTTACTACTTACCTATAAATTCTCCTACCTTGGCCATTCTTTTTTCTTCCTCCAAGCTTTTTGGTTTTCTTATCATTGGGTTACCAATGAGATTTGGATCTTAAATGAGATATGTCTCTTGAGATGGATTCCACGAGATGGTCAAACATTTTAGAATAGTTATATTATTATGGTGTTGTATATAGATCTGCCTAGTAAATTGTGAGGTCTCTGAGGTTAATACAATAAAGTGCAACATTGAAGAACCTCTTCATTGATGTTGTAGTATAAAATGATGGAACATGGATATATCATACTAAAGAAACATTAGTTGTTGAAACATCCTCATCATCACCTCCTAAATTATGCTAAAGAAAATCGATATGTGTATGTCATCAGTGCTACTACCACTGAATAAGTTGTTTCTCTTGGTGCTACTAATGATGCTTATACTGATGGTAATGGATCGACTATTGCTACCATTGGTGAAAGTCTTGTTTCTTGGTCAACTACTGAATTAACTACTGAATCAATAGATTCAATAATAACTTAGGCAACGACTTAATATGCTCTAATATAGAATTAGCAGGATCAACTAGTGGATAAACTGCTACACAATAGATTTATGGCTTGGATGAACTAGATTTAGCTTTATAACTTGGATAGTTAGCTGTGGCATTGGTTGGTTGATACCATAACCTACATCTGAATGTAGCATACCAAAAGAGACATGGAATTTACAAATCAAATATATAAACACAGATCGTTGCATGGATATTGACCTATGGTTAGAAAATAGAGGCAATATCAATTTCATCCCTAATTTGAAATCAATTTATGCTTGCACATGCCTTGATTGTGAAAGAAATGATCTAGAATTGAAATAATGAAGGGAAATAAAGAAGATTACCAACTAATACGTTGAACACTTGATGAGAATTCAAGCATCTTTTCTAAAGTACGAGTGGAGAGAGATTTTTTTCGTGAAACCCATGTGTGTTATCGCAACCATTTACCATAATAGATCTCTACTATAGCTGGCCTTAAACATACCCACTCATTCCTGACATCATGAGAGTGTAGTGAGGATCAACGGGATCATAGGGTAGAGTTCATGGTGTAAGTGATTTATCTACCTCGAATTGCAATAATAAACAGTCACAATAACAAAAATATTTTTATGATTTTTTATATATATTTTTATAACTAATGAAAAACAAGAATAATCATAGCTTTCAATAACATGGGCCATTGGAGTCATTTGAGTAAATGGTCCACTGGCTCCATGGTATGGTTCTCTAGTCATCTCCACTAATGGTTGTCAAAGCGGGAGAATGGATCCAAGAGGGTATGATGCAAGTTCAACATACACCGTGGAAAAGGTATGGCAAAATAATGGGAATGTGAAAGAAGGTTTCACCAATTGGCGGTTTAAGGAATGAAAATGTGGAAGAAAAAGTGAAAACAAAATTGGGGAGACCTTCACAATGTATTTATAGGATGATCCAAGGTTTTTTGGCCCATGGTAATGACCCATGGCATTTTATTTTGCATGGTATTTGTTTTTGGTTTTTGAGTCATTCTCATTTTAGGGTTTTTTAGTCCCTTTTCTAGTGAGAGTGGGGTTATGATGCAATAAGTGCTCAACTTCCTTGTATTTATGGGGGAAGGAATAATAATGTTTTGTACCATTTTTGTGGAATTTAATTATGAAGGTCAAAATCAAGGGAATAATGGTGGGATTATGATGTATAATTATGGTTTGTACCATAGAAAGCTAGGTGAACATTTTTTTGGTGTTAACATATTTCCCCCTGATGTGTGAGGGCAGGAGCTCATCGTATGACCGATAGAGATCATAGGATCAAGGGAAAAACGGTGACAATGGTGGAGAGACCGGAGAGGACACGTAGGAGTGGATTTTCCTCATTCGAACTGCAGTGTATTTTGGTTTGTACTTCTTCTAAAAAATGGATGAGGTACATATAATCTCGGACATGTATATTGACGAGGAGGGCATACCCATGCTCGTAACAATGTCTCAATATAAAAATGGGGATCAAGGCTTAAAAAATGGGAGGAGATAAATACATATATACAACTGGTAGTACATAATGGTGGCCTCAATGGGAGGTTGAATATATATATTGATATGAAGAAATGGTACATACGAACAATGGCATTCTCATGGAATTCAATATCACAACAAATGATGCTCTGTTGAATCTGGAGGTTTACACAACTGAATGGAACCAGTGACTAAGAGTCAGAATCTATGAGGTACAATAAACAACATCAATTATTGTAGATACACGGAAGCAAGACATTGATGGGATTCCAAACACTGTCACCAACGCATCCAAGAAATCACAAGGGACATGAAACTATATGGGTCCCATAATAGACTCACCAATGTGATAGAGTTAGGTGACAACTAGAGGCTTCGACCAGATAATGAAACATCCAATACCCTGTACAAATCTCAATGGTGTGATAGTGTAGCTGAAGTCAATCACATGAGACATAACCAACCTAAAAGGAACTAAGGACTCCTTTCAAGTGGCCAAGAACCCATTAAGGAGGTGGATGAAACAAGGATATAGGGACCTCTGGTTATATCCTCTAGAATAAATGTGTTCACATCGATAGAGGGAGACCTGCAACTACCAAGGAAACGAGGCTTCCTTGATAGAAGCATGAGGGCCAGAGATATGGGGGTGTGTACAAGAAGTTGAGGGTCTCTTTTGGCATGTTAGATGCAAAACAAAACTGAAAAAACAGGCATCCATCAACTTGCATGGATATTTTGAGACACTTACACAATGAATCTTGCGATCAGTTAAAAACAAGAAATGTAGGAAATTGAATGACCTTTTCAAGTATATTTTTTTTTCTATTGAAAATCATGTTAACTATATAAAGTTAGATAAATTTTAACGGGCACTTTTTATTTTTTGGACAAATTATAAGGTATATGTTTTTGTGGGTGCAGCGTCTGAGTGTCTAAATGATGGAATAAACTTACGAAAACCGGTATACATATAGAGAACATATAGGACTAGTGCACGACTATTTTTCCAATAATAAAAATAATTTTTAAATTTTTTTTTTTAATTATCTAAGAGATCAAACCTTGAAAACGGTATGTCAATTGTGGGTGCATCATTTGAATGTCTTAATGCAATTATTTGGAAATGGGTTTTTTATAGCATGTAGAGGTTGGTGTTCTTTAGTGCACCATACAAGTTTTTTTTTAAATGGTTGAGAAACGAAAGAGATATGGACGAAACACTACCAGTGTGTTTTTTGAGTTGAGGAGTGATGACAGAAGATAAATAAGAAAAAAATAGAAAAAATTATGTATTCTTGTTAAAATTTACATATTTAGAATCTGCAAAAAAAACCATATCTGTTTCTAAAATCTCATAAAAAAATGGAGGTGTGCAGCATAATCAGACGAATCGCTAAACACGAGCATATTGAAAATTTGGATATAATGTTGAATTTGCCATGGTTTATCATACTCCAAGGCACAGGCATGTTGAATCCGAAGCAAAGTACAAAGCAGATACATAGGCATAGGAATTCCATGAAAGCATGGGTGGAGGCTCGACCTTATCATTTGGAGGGAATAATTTTTTGAATTTAAACAATACGCGAGCGCGATTTAGCTAAACAAAATGCGTGCGCGTTATATAGAAACAAAACGCGAGCACGTTATTTGCATACAAATCGCGTGCGCATTTTGTAAAACCAAAAATAGCGTTCATCATCATTTTCATCTTCTTCATCATCTTCAACTTCATCATCATCATCATCATTAACATGATCATCATCTTCAAATTCATGATCATCAACATCATGAACATCATCATCACCATCAATATCATGAACATCATCATCACCATCAACATCATGAACATGATCATCACCATCGTTGTCATCAACATCATCATCATCATCACCTTCCTCATCATCTTCATCATC
>LPNX010364995.1:0-93285 GCA_001517045.1 Pseudotsuga menziesii
CATTTAGAAAATGGGTCCGCCGCTTCTATTTATAGTTTTTTTTACAGAGGCACCTCGGTCGAGGTATTTACCTCAACCGAGCTCTATACCTCGACCGAGTTAACACCTCGGTCGAGGGCTGAAAAAAACCTCGGTCGAGGGCTTGTTAAATCCTCGACCGAGGTACGTTTTTTGGTTTTTGCCGAAATGATACCTCGACCGAGGGCTAGAAAAAACCTCGGTCGAGGGCTGAAAAAAACCTCGGTCGAGGGCTTGTTAAATCCTCGACCGAGGTACGTTTTTTGGTTTTTGCCGAAATGCGCTTGCCAAAAAGTGTTACCCGGGTCCGTGGATTCACCCAGGGAGATATGTCGAAAATACGAACAAAAAAGGAGTTTTCTTTTATGACAAATATGTCAATTCAACCATTATGGTTGACTCATTTTATTGAAATTTTATTGGTTCTTGAATTCCAACTCACAAAATTTATTATTGGTGCATTTTCTTGTAAGGCCCATTTTAGACCCCAAATTTCCTCTAATGTAGACTAATTAGAATAATCATCTCCTGCTAAGGAGGATGAAGAAGTAGAGAAAGTAGTCTTCCCTGCTTGTGGGGATATTTTTATTCAATCGGGTTATACAGTCATAGTGCATGCATTTGATACTCATAAACTTGTACCAACAGTTGAAGAAGGATAAGAAGCACCTAATGTAGAATTAAGGAGAGAAGATGAACCAGAAATAGGGCTGATCCTTGATATGGAATTGGAAGAAGCTGAGCAATTACACCCTCAGTCATCAGAATTGATGGATAAACCTAATAAGGGGCATATTGAATCCAATCAGAGTGTTGTCACACAAGAACTGACACCTTTAGAATTTTTTTTTGAACATGCCATTCAAAAATAAGTAGTTGAACCGGTGTTATCTACCCAAATGGCACTTCTTTGTCCGAGTGCCGACATTCCCTATGTTGGCACACAAAAGGACACTTATGGATTGAAGGTTTCCTAAAACACTATAGATGGGCATGTTATGAACTACATTCATTATCCATCCAAATTGCCATTTTTACCTTTGAATATGTCAATTGCCGTACGCGCCTTTACCTATATACAACCCACATACATACGCGACTTTCCCTACAACATGTCACATATTGTGCACGAGTATTTGCAATTGCAACCCACGTACAGATATGTACGCGGGCTTCCCTTGGAGAAACTCATGTGTCGAGTTGCCAGTATTAATACCTGTGTACGCCTTCCTTTGACATTAAAAATAATAAATTGCGATTATTTGAGATTTGTTAAGTCCTTAACTATAACCATCTTAACTGTCTCAACCTCCTCAACCCTCAAAACTGCCTTATTTCACGAAGTATAAATAAAGGCCTTGGGGAGGGTATTAATCAATCATACTTGGAGAGAAAAGTTATGCTGGTGGTGTCTATTCAGAAGTATTTGGAGCAGTGGAACTTAGAATCCTTTGGTTGCAGAGGAGTCCTTGTCTCAGCTGTTGGGTTGTAATCTTAACTCATTCACTATTGTTAATAATAAGAATCCTTCTTCCAAATGTGTTTTGAATGTATTTCATGTATCATAGTTTGATAAATATTTATGATTAAGCACTCTATATATGATTTATCTAACTTGTTCTATATACATGTATAAGCTTGCACTTAGAGGATTTTCTCTTTACATGTGAAGGAGAAACATCCTTGAAGGATTTGGAGGAGGAGCAGAATGTAAGAGGAAAAAGCTAGGATCAACCGTCGTGAATCGGGTGAGTGTATACTATCCTCTTGTTTCCTTTCTGTACTCTAAAGTTGATTTCCTTTAAGTTTTATGAGTATGTTGGTAACCCCAGACCTTCGGTTATAAGATGTCTATTCCTATACAACAGAACTGGCGACTCTGCTGGGGACTATTTTATGAAATGGGAAAAGGAAATTCCTACTTTTAAAGCCAACGGGGAAACAATAGAATTATTTGTATTCAATCAAATTATAGCACAGTTTGGTATACCCAAAGTTATTGTCACTGACCATGGAAGTCATTTTCAAAATAGCATGATGACGGAACTGACCACTATGCTTGGATTCAGACAAGAACATTCATCTTCGTACTATCCGCAAGCAAATGGTCAGGTTAAGGCTGTAAACAAAACTTTAAATATTATCCTTAAACGTATAATTGATGCAGCCCATTCTAACTGGCACATCATGCTATATCCTGTTCTTTGGGCCTACTAAACTAACATAAAAACTGCTACGGGTTTCTCCCCTTTCCAACTCTTTCATGGAGTGGAAGCAGTTACCTCGATTGAGTGTGAAATCCCATATCTAAAAATAGCTATTCATGTGTTACCTGATAGGACAGAGCTTGAGGAATGTCTGGTACATTTAGAACACCTTGATGAACATTGTAGAGATGCGTTGACTGCTAATCAAGCTCATAAGAATATGGTCAAAACTCAATATGATAAGTCAGTCAAACCTCAGGTTTTCTCTGAGGGGGAACTTGTATTGCTTTGGGACCAAGACAAAGAACCCCTGTGGGCAGGAAAATTCAAGGCCATGTGGTTAGGACCTTATGTCATGTTGAAACTGTTGAAGAAGGGCGCATATGAGTTAATTGATTTTGATGGGAACAAGCTGGCTAAGCCTAGAAATGAGCTCTATCTGAAGAAGTACTATGCTTAGGATTATCACTTTTTCTTGTATTTTTATTGTATGTATTTTTATGTACATTAAGTTGTTGGTTTTGTTTTTTATACCATCTATTGGTTGTTCTAGATGTCTTCTGAGAGGTATATAGGGCTCGCCGATGGCGCCAGCCACCACACTTGTAATCTAGCCTCAGCAGCGTGGGCCATTTACTCTCCCTCAAGACATCTAGTTGCCGCAGGAGGTGCTTGCTTAGGTCCTGCTTCTAATAATGTTGCCGAGGATAGGGCTGTAATTGAGCTTCTATGGCATGCTTTGCCACGTGGTATCACCTAGCTCGAGGTCCGTTTGGACTCTCAACTGGTGGTCTCCCAACTCAATCAAGCTTATCAGGTGCGAAATCCTATTCTATTATGTCAATTCATGCAAATTCGGTTATTGTAAATAAATTTTGAAGTTATTATATTCAATCACATTCCAAGAAATCAGAATTCATTCACTGATGCATATGCTAAATACATTTTAGATTGGCAGCTAACACACATTTCATAAAAATATACAACATGCACATAAAAAACACTTGTAAATAAATCGACAACAACAATATATATGTGTGTGTGTGTGTGTGTGTGTGTGTGTGTGTGTGTGTGTAAGTATCTGTCCATAGATAGGTCGAGTTTGATCCTCAGATCTAGTCATAACTGTATAATATACAAAAATATACAAAAATGTGGATCGCAGTCCATCAAAATGTCCTAGATCTAAGCAGGACCACCCTAGTCAGTTTGACCACCTTGGTCCCCATGATCTCTCTGCACTCTAGCTTCCTCAGCCTCTTTGGCTTCGAAAGCCTCCACAACATCTATGCATACAAGAACTGCTTTGGCCACTTGCCTCAAAAGGCATAACCAGACAGGTGGAACTCCAACCACAAACTCCTGCATGATGGCTAGGATATGCTCTATCCACAAAGTGGGAACTATTTGGGTAAGCTTGGCCAGCTTCCCCTCTAGAACCCTAACAAGCCCCAGGTCTTTGACTACGACAGGATGAACAAACATGCATGGATGCCCCTCAGGGCAGACCGGTCCAATATCTGCATTTTGACATGTTTATAGGATTAAGACTTGTATAGATATGTATATATATATCATTTTAAAAATTCATAAAATTTTTTAAAATGTTAAAAAAAAAAAATTACCTAGCTCTCCCCATGCTCCTCTTGGAGGGAGGACAAGTTCTGGATCACCTTGAAAATCCATGCTGGCATATGGAAACTGCTCTAGTGCCGGTAGCTGTCGCTCCCACCAGATGTAAAATTCATCATCGTATACACTCTGCACTGTGTCTCCTCCTCCTTGACGGAGGAATATGTCTCCCCATCTGCTCAGCCTTGGCTAACGTGGAGATCGGACTGGTAGAGGTATGGCGGGGCTCAACCCTGGTACTCTCTCAAAGAAGAAGGCAACCAATATGCTAGAATACCCAAATTTCTTTCGCCTTCCTCTCTTGCAATTGGAGAGTTGTCTTTTCATAATGGGGACAACTCCTGAACACCAATCATAGAGGGAACCATGCATACAATCCACCACCAACCTCATTTGGTTTCATGTAGCTAAATGTAATGAAGAGGATCCTACAATATTCACGATGGTGCTCGTCAGTACCTGTAGTGTGAAATCACGGATATGTGCAATAGGGACACAACTCCCTCTCTTTTGGGTACCTGGTGTGCAAAACACATCAATGTAGTTCTAGACACTTAAAGGATCACTGCCCCTGCCGATGCCCTCTAAGTTGACCAGTTCTCCTTGTCATGAGAGACCAGTAATGAAATATATGTCTTCGAAAGTAATTTCCAAAGTCTCACCCTATAGGTCAAACATCCCCAAATCATGATCCCAATAGTTTATCATGAACTCCAATAGACAAAGATTGGATTGCATGGGTGATGTGAAAAAGAACTTTAATAACCCACTCATTCACAAAGCATGTACAGTGGGTGCACTTTGGAGCGCTTCTTGGTCCATAGTTTCATGTTCCTGTTCCCTCCATTCCAACACCATCTTCACACCTAGCAAAACAAGTAATATGATTCATCAATTTCATATAAAATTTCAAAAAGTTTTGCCTATAATTAGCTTTTTATCCTTCATGCAGTACACGTGACTGTCTAGTTAGACATGTCGCGTATTGGACGCGACTGTCTCTATAGGCAACCTACATACAGAACACATGTATGCGAGTCTTTACACTGTGAACCCACGTACGCACCGTGACATGCTTTAGGATGCTTTTAACAATGAAATTGGGACTCAAAATTAATAATTTCTAGGATCAAATTGAAGAGCTCGAGGTGTAGGCTTACCTGCAACTTGCAGAATTTGATTTTGTCCACTAGATTGTCCAGAACGATCGAATGAAGGTAGAGGTAAAAACTTGCTTCTTATGGCTAAAATTCAAAATGGTGAGTTTTTTTTTGATTTTGAACTATTTATAGAAATTTTATTTCTCAAAGTAGGTTTTTTACTATAGTTTGAAATCTATTTAACTAATACCATATCTCTTTTTGTCATGGAATAGGTTTTTCATCATTATAAAGTGTGTTTTGCTCTCATAGGCTGGTTTTGACATTTCCAACGCATTTTTTGCATCTATACTCAATCCACATTAACCTTAGAAATCAACATTTTTCCATGGACTATGGTATTATAAACCATTAGTTCCCTATTTTTACCATTGTTCTTCCATGGATAGGACCCTTTTTTCATGAGTATCCTCCTTTAAAACATATGTTGTCTTTTGATATTCATGTTGCAGCTGTTTCAGGTACAGGGGTATTCTTTTAGCTATTTTCACGCCAAATAGAGCTTCTTTTTGAACCTCTTTCTACAAGTTATCCCTTTATAGGACTCCCTGCCCTTATGGAGTTTCTTTAGGCCCAGGTATGACTCCTTTAAAACAGACTTGACTACCAAGTTAACTTGTCCATTCAAGCTTGTTAAGAATAGGTGAATGGGCATCCACATTGGTAGTAGGTTATCTCTTTCTCGGACCATGCGGAATAATACGAGAAAGGATCCCTCTCTTTTCTATTTTGAATTGAGAAGAGTATTCTCAGGAATAGGTTTATCACTTTTCCGGACCTGAGGGACTATATTTACGAAAAATAAATGCCCGGTATGAGCTTAGTTTTCTCTTTTTCGTGCTCTGGACCTAAACATGAAAAATATTTCGAGTGTAATTTGTGTATTTTTCATGCTCATTAAACACTTAAGAACAAAGCAATGAGTTTATTGTTGTAAGCCCCATTTCTCATAATCAAATGGATCTTTCTGAGTGATCTTGCTTTCCTTCACACTCATAAAACTCAAGCTATTCATGTTGCTCTGGAAGGAGCGTTGGGTAGGTGGTAATTTAACCTTTTTCGGACCTCCCCGACTAAGTACGAAAAAGGTTCACTTTTTCTTCTACGAAAGTTAAGAGAGTTTCTTCTGTGGCATGTTTTATACTTTTCTGGCCTCAGGAGACTAAATTGGACGAAAAAGGATCCCCTTGGAGTCTTCTTTGGAGTTTTCAAACTCTCTAAATGTGAAAACACCAACTGAGCATGTACTAGTTCGGGCTCATTAAATCTACGAATCAATGACACTATCAAGCATTATTTTCCCTTCTCTTCAAGCTTGTTAAAAAATGAAGAGGGATCCGAGTTGACTTTCCTAGACTCGTTAAAATTTAACAAGGAAGGTAAGGAAGAAGTTTTATCTTGTTTTTAGTAGTGGCAGCATGTCCTCCTTGAACATAGCACTCTCTGTTTTTTTCGATACCCATGTCTCAGTGTTCACTTTCAGTTCAGCTATTACTTCGAGCTTACTACTCCTCCTCTTGTCCATTATACCTGGGGAATCTGATCATGTCTCTTACATGACAGATAAGTCTAGTTGTTCTATCTATGAGTTAAAAGCTGCCTTGGGTCATCTCTGTGTCGTGCTCACTGTTCAAGGACTCAACCCAATGTTTGATCTTTATCCTGATCCCATCATTGTTATATCTGTTATCTATTGTGTCTCCCTTCTTTTGCCCAGTTTCTAGTCACTTTTGTGATCCGTTGGAGGATCTATTGCCTTCCTTATCACAGCATGGTTCCATTTCAGTACTTCCTGATGACGAAGACCTAGAGTTTTGACAATTGTACCTCAGGATTCACTTTCATCATTGGTGAATTCCTTTGCTTTAGTTGTCGATTATCACCTATTGATTGACAAATTGTTGAATCCTTTCCATGTTCGACTTCAACCTACATTTATTCACATGGCTTGGATTGTACTGGTTCTTTGGGATTGTTTATGAAGACCTTAGTTCCTCATATGGACTAAGTTGTGCAAGATTATGTTCCATTTTTGTTCACAGCTTCCAGATCTTTGAAGACTCATCATTATTGTATATTGTGGCTTCGATCCACCTTTGTAATATACATGGTCTTGTACCCATATCATATGATGTACTCATATATTATAAAGGATCTAGTGTTCCAGTATATTGAACATGGCACCCTCAGATATGACTTTGTATATGGAATGATTATGTATTTGGATTTCTGAGTTCTCCAAAGATAAATATTATAATGTATTTCAGCCATCGCTTCCCTCTGACCTCACACATTAGGGGGCATCTGTTATCTACCCAAATGGCACCTCTCCATCTGAATGCCGACATTCCCTATGTTGGCACACAAAAGGACACTTATGGATTGAAGGTTGCCTAAAACACTATAGATGGGCATGTTATGAACTACATTCATAATCCATCCAGCTTTCCATTTTTACCTTTGAATAGGTCAATTGATGTGTGCACCTTTACCTATATACAACCCACATACATACACGACTTTCCCTATAGCATGTCGCATAGTGTACACGAGTATTTACAATTGCAACCCATGTACAGATCTGTATGCGGGCTTCCCTTGGAGAAACTCGCGTGCCATACGCGAGTTGCCAGTATTAATACCCACGTACGCCTTCCTTTGACATTAAAAATAATAAATCGTGATTATTTGAGATTTGTTAAGTCCTTAACTATAACCATCTTAACTGTCTCAACCTTCTCAACCCTCGAAACTGCCTTATTTCAATAAGTATAAATAAATACCTTGGGGAGGGTATTAATCAATCATACTTGGAGAGCAAAGTTATGCCAGTGGTGTCTATTCAAAAGTATTTGGAGCAGCAGAACTCAGAATCCTTTGGTTGCAAAGGAGTCCCTGTCTCAGGCATTGGGTTGTAATCTTAACTCATTCACTATTGTTAAGAAAGAGAATCCTTCTTCCAAATTTGTTTTGAATGTATTTCATGTATCATGGTTTGATAAATATTTATGATTAAGCACTTTATATATGATTTATCTAACCTGTTCTATATACATGTATAAGCTTGCACTTGGAGGATTTTCTCTTTACAGGTGAAGGAGAAACATCCCTGAAGGCTTTGGAGGAGAAGCAAAGTTGAAGAGGACAAAGCTAGGATCAACCGTCGTGAATCGGGTGAGTCTATACTATCCTCTTGTTTCCTTTCTATACTCTAAAGTTGATTGCCTACAAGTTTTATGAGTATGTTGGTAACCCCGGACCTTCGGTTATAAGGTGTTTATTCCTATACAACAACCAGAGATTGAGATAATTCTTGATCCAAAATTAGAATTTTATACTATGACACCAGAACCATGTCAGGATATAGAGCTAGTGGAGGATCCCTAACAACATAAACATGAACTCAATCAGGACTTAGAATTTTTAACTGTGACACCGAAACCATCTTAGGATACAGAGCTAGTGGAAGACCCCCAGCAACAGGAAGATGAAGTCAATTAGGATGTTTCTACACAAGAACCAACATCCTTAGAAGTCCTTGCTGAAGCTCCATCTCAACCAAGAACAACTGATATTGAGGTAGAGTTAATCCTTGATGTGGAGCTAGGAGAAGATGAACAAATGCAGTCACAATCATCAGGGGACACTGAGGTATTTGGGAAACAATCTTATATTTCGGGAGATATGGAAGCAACTCAAAAGCAATTCCAATAGCATGAATAAATAGGGGGACAAGATGCTGATAAACAAGAACCAGTAGTCCTGTAGCCCCCTGTCAAAGCCATGGCTGAAATCCAAGTAGCTATAGCTAAGACTCAGGAGGATGTGGAAATTGAAACTCAGGAAGAAGTTGTTACATAAGAACCAACCTCTTCACAATTGAATGTTGAAGCTGCTGAAGGAGAATTTCAAGAAAAGGATGTTGTCACACAAGAACCAGCATCCTCAGAGTTAATGGAAGAAGTACCCATATAGACTAGAGCTGAAGGAGGGGAGCTTCAAAAAGAAGATGTTGTTACACAAGAACTAGCATCTCCAGGGGTGGTTGTAGAAGTGCCTATGCAAGTAGAGACTATTGAAACTTTGATGGAAGAATATGCTACACTCCTAGTGCAAAATGTTCAAGATGAAACATCGGATGGAAATGTATGCACTCAATTTTCCTAGAACTTTGTCAATATGGACTCTGATGATGAGGAAAATGCAAGAGAGAAAAGAATCCAGGGGCTGGTCAAAGAACTCTCATTGTAAAAAATGGAAGTGAAGAAATGGAAGAGGGGGGTGGATAAGTATCAAGAAGGAATGATCCCCCTCATTCAGCATGAAAATACTATTATAGAACTAAGGGAGAAATGGGCAGAAGAGTTAATGTTCCAGAAACTACACTGGGAAGAGATACAGAAAGAATTGAAGGAGATGAAAAAGTTCAAATCCATGCAGGTGGATAAGGACCGGTTGTATACTCTTGCCCAATAATTGTTAAGAACCAGAGTGCCATCTCTGTCTTACCCTGTATTTTTGTTTGAACAATTTATTTGGTTTAAATTGAAATTAGTAAAGGAGGGGAGACCTTATGAAGTGGAAACCTCAACCCAGTTTTTGGAGACTTTCATGGAAAGTAATTTCGTTGAGAAGAACCTGCTCTGTGAAATTTACCTACATGAAATGGCTTGTCCCTTGGACCACCATTCGATCCCTGTCGCTTACCTTAGAGAGATTCAGCTAAGATATTTTGACTCCTTTGTTAGCAATCATGTGCAGAGGAAAATATCTTTCCATACCTACTCTCACAATGAGGCCAGCACTAATCTTTGGGTTCGAAGTGAGCCTCAATACCCTCAACTTCTCCTTGCTCTACAAAAACAAAGGATTACATCTTCCATCAAGACCCAATAGATAGTTGGACTTCAATAAAGGGTCATCTCTAGGTTTGTTGGCCAAATTACCATGCAACAACAATCATCCTTGGAAGGCAATAAGCATAGATGGTAGGCTGCCCCTTTATCACTGTAGAATAGGGACCCTTATTGTTTCAGGAATTTTAAACATGCTCTTTCAAGGGTCGAAGGTTATGTGGGATGTATAAGGAAGTGTGGAGCTAATTGGATGGGACTCAAGTTCAAATTTCCTCTTATCTGGTGGCCAA
Organism: Pseudotsuga menziesii; assembly: GCA_001517045.1. NCBI lineage: Eukaryota > Viridiplantae > Streptophyta > Pinopsida > Pinales > Pinaceae > Pseudotsuga > Pseudotsuga menziesii. The sequence continues at coordinate 10,164 of LPNX010364995.1, forward strand.
CAAAACCATACAGGGAATATTTCTTTTTGACAAAGGCATAAGAAGAGTAGTACTGGAGATATTGGATTGCCCACATTGGATTTCTAGAACCACAGGGATCACCTGAGCTCCATTAAAACTTTTCTTCTCTCCATGAACAAAGCATAAGGCATGATTTAGATTCGGAGTAATGGAGATTGTTGCATAGGGACATGCAACAGCACAGTTGGGGGGAGATGTTGAGACCAGAAATGACCCATTTTTAACCACACTTGATATACTCTTTTTTCCTTATCTTACCCTATTTTCATGCACCTAACAGATGTTTTTCCTTCAGCAAAGTCCTAATTACTCATAGGTATGATTACTTATTGTTTTATCTTATTAATACTTATGATTGTAATAAACAGGGATTTACCTCTTGAATTATGCTAATAAGTTGGTTTTATGAAGATTGTTCAAATCATGAAGGATAAAGGTGCATCAGGTCAAGCGAATTCTAGAAGAAATGAATATCTATTTCCAGTTGTGCCCATAGACTCTATCTTTGCAAGTGAAACACAGTCAAAGATCCTCATCCTATGCAAGCTAGAACAGCCAAGGCTACAACAGATCTGGTTCAACAATGTGCCATTATTCAAGGGTAGCTGTAACTGATGGAGTAATTCTTTATTTGGTTTTGTTATTTCATTATCAGCTCATGCAACAAGCTTCCTATATTCTTTGCTTTTGTTTCACCACCGTTGTAACAACGAATTGTAATAGGGCATCCTAAAGATCGTAGATCTTCATGGATGCCGATATTAGTGGATATAAGTTATGGAGATTAATGTATAAATATCAGGGAGTATGTAGAGCCAAGGGTTGGAAAATAATTGATCATATTGTATAAGCTATGATAGATACTGTACTTTCATTCCAACTTATAATACAAGGAGCAAGATTCTTCTGATTTATGTATTTTAACTTGTGGTAGTTTCCAGCGTCTCTGCTTGAAGGCTGGGCTCGCCTTCCTACAGAGATTGTTAAGTTAATTAGGTATTTTTCTTGTCTGTCATGTGGTGTAGATGTTACATTAGGCGTATTCTTTTATAACAACTTCAATAGTAATGATTTATTATGTGTTTCCTCAATCAATTAGTAATTACATTTCTTGTGAGCTCCAGCATATTGGTGTGATAGTGGACTGTGTAGACTAATTTTCTTTATGCACTTATGTGATAGATGTAATAACCGAGCTCATCCCTATTTTCTTTCAACTATTGTCTTTCTTGAGTTTCATTAATTCAATCCATTCACAGTTATAATTGTTGAGTTCAACTTCTGCATTTTTTATTTCTAATTCAAGTCGGATTGAGATAGTTATAGTAGATCTTCAAATGGCCTGGTAATTTAGGATTTAAATTTTTGCAAAAGTAAATCTAGATGTTTATCTTCTAAATATTTTATTTCTAGATCAAGGTTGTAAGAAGGTATTTGTGATTGTGCATTCTTAAGAAGGTAAATTAGATCAGGTTAATCATGGGAATATTTGGGTTGAATAGGAAGGTAGGATAGTTTATTTAATAGTACCAGCTACTTAGTGTTTATGCACAAATAGTGTAAAATTATCTTTGCAACAAAAAATAATTTCCTGGGTTGATAATTTATATTGAACATTATGTATGTTGGATTTAATTAACTTGCATATCGATTGCCCCACAGTTGGATCATTCTTGAGTGCAAAGGGAATCTCTGTGTGTTGAAAACATACCCACTCCGTCACAAAGGTTTTCTTGTGTCGATATTCCTTCGTTATTATGATCTGGTGGTAGCCATAGAACCTATCAGTAAAATAATAAACTTCTTGACCTCTGACACTTTCTAATACCTCATCTATAAATGAAGTCAAAAAATGGTCATGTAGGTAGGAATCGTTCAAATTTCTTAGGTTGAATCAGATGTGTAGTTCACTGGTAGTCTTATTATCCTACACTAAAATCGAGATGATCCACTCAGATTCTTCAATCGGTTCTATGATACATGCATCTAGCATTCATTCTATTTTTGTCTAGACCTTTTCTTTATACTGTAGATTTAGCAATTATGGTCACTGCTTCACAAGATTTGTGTTAGGATTTAACGATATCTTCTTCTCTCCAAGGTCTCTAACAATCCCCTTCATCTCTTAAAATTTTGTAGGGAATAGATCCAGGAATTCATGCAATAGGTCGATGATCTTCGCAACAGTTTCATCGTCCCAATAATCTCCAATATTGGTGAACCTTGGATTCTCTAGAGATCCAATGTTTCTTTCTTGGTTTTTAATGGATTTAGGAACTGGTTACTTGAAATACCAAATCCCCCCACCTTTCAAGTACCTTCATACTCCAAGGCATTAGTGTCTCATGGGTCATCATTATTAGGTTCACTCATCGCATTATAGCATTCCATCCAGTGTTGGATTTCCGTACTTATCTGATTAAAATTTTACAATGACATATGGATATCTTCAAATATCTTCATCTTGATCACTTGCAACACAACATGAATAAAAGGATGATCATTGGGAAACTTGAATGTGTGTGTAAATCTAATAGCTATCTCATCCCATTCAAGAGTCCCTTGTAATATCTCAACCGATGTGTACCAGTTCCTTGGTAACATATCCAATGTATGAAAAAAATCATGAACCAATTCTTGTCGTGGGAATGCCTCCCATGTCGCATGACAATATTCAATGAGCTCAACAACATTAGTCAATCGTATGTAATTTTGACCATTATAATTGATCTTCTCTCCAAATAGTATCTCCATCAATTTTTGACATTGATACCAGTCTAATATAGATTGTTTTTGTGTGACCCACCATTTGGTAGGTGTAGCTTTCAGTGCAAATTCCATAGTGAATAAGCGACGATGCTATGTAAATTTTCCTTCTAATTATGTTAGAAATCATGTCAGGTTAGGTAATCCTTCATATGTGGGTATATCACTTCCCTCGCTACCTACCCTTCGCAAAGACTGTGTAATTCTTACGCATCTTCTCATCGATACTTCATGCAATCGATTCTTCCATTTTTCCAAAGATTCTATAGAATGTGATGTATAGGAAATAACACCACATGAACTAAGATTTCACTACAACAAATTTTACTTTTAGGGGAGGTTTTGAGAGAGATCAAAACCACCCCTAAAAGTGAATTTTGGGTGCGGTTCTAATCCCACTGTTACGGAGAAAACTTCCTATGGCTTGGGGTACCACAATAGACAGAGTAACCATAGAAATCAATCCTTTCCAATATGCAAGAGAAACCAAATATCTAACACTAAAGGATCTCGTTACATACATTATTTTGGACGGTTGATGTAGATCCCTGTTGAGATTTTCCACTCTCGCTTGTATAAGTAATTTGCTCTCTCAACATTCATCAAACAAGAAAAGCATGCTATATATAATTGTGTTAGACCAACTCTAGCATATATAATCAATAACATATAAGCATTTAAAAGCATCCATGGATTCAATACTCATTTAAATACACATTATTGGATAGGAAAAGATATTTCTATTAATATAAAACAGAGATTAAAATAGTGACAACCTCTGTCGGCACGTCTGCGAATCGGAAAAATTGAGTCCTCCACCACTTCAATCCTCCATCTGTCGATAGCAATCTCAAAAGAAAAGGAAATCTTAGGAAGAACACAAAGTGCTCCAAGGGACAAAGGGATGCAGACTCAAGTATAAGCTTTGGCAACAATGGACTATAGTTTTCTTGCTCTTCAATTCCTCTCCCCTTCAATGTATCCAAAGGGTTCCTTGTATAGTGCTTCAATGGGGTAATGGAAGGTCAAATCCGAGTGATCTCCAGGAATATGGAAGGCCAAGAGACAAGTGATTCAGATCCACATCAAGGAAAACTCCAAAACTATTTGGTCTTTTGCACACATCCCGATGTATGTGGGTTTAAGGGTCAAATCCACGTGTATATGTGAGAATGGGTTTAAAAATCGCGTATATCAAATAAGACATTTTTTTAGGGATGATATTGGAAACATCAAAGGTACAAAAATGGTCCATGGGGTCTAAAGAGTCTGCAAAGGGACAGGGAAGGCCATAAAGGTGTGATCCACCATGTGTGGTAAAATTAGCTATAACAGATTCCCCATAATGTGTGAGGTCAAAGCGGTCATACAATGGCCGAAATAAATTATAAGTCCATCCCAGAAGTAGAGTGATGAAGAATCAAGTGGAATAACTAGCCATCCAATAGTATAATACAATGATGAAACTCTGCACATAACTGCAAGTAGATACAATAGTCCTGGATACATAAGAGTACAATGGCCATGAATAGGCATGATACAAAATATGACATGTGTAGTCATCGCCACATACAATATAGATAGATCAGAATCTCTGTGATGAAGATATACAAAGAATCATGATCTACATGAAGGCTAAAGATATATAATGGATCAAGATCTCCATAATGGCTAGAAACATCTGACATATACTGGAATCAAGTCACGAGAGCTGAAATCTCATGAACATTGGCATGATCAAGGAGACAACATATATGAAATGCCACCAATCTGGAAGGTCTTCTACACAATCCACTACGATTACATGTCCTACTATGTGAATAGAGGTGTCAAGGTCGAACATAGTATTCCATCATCTGATTACCATTCATTGATGTATACCATTAACAGATGTGAGATCACCCACCGATAATGAAAATGGGAATCAAGGTACTAGAGTGCAAACTAACAAGTGTGAATAAAAGTGTTGAGGTGAACACTTGAAAGGATCCATCAATCAGGGGACATTGATGTATTCCCAAAAACTATCGATGGCGAGAGAGCCTGCCACTGATGAATGCAAGTCTCAAGGCACCCAAAAATGACTCTAGATTCCTATCCCAAAATAAATGATCTGAAGTCGATGGGATGAAATCTGCTGGAAGGAGGGCATTAAGGCATCCCCCATCATCCAACACGAGGTACTCAACAAATCTATATAATGTGTAAGGACTCGATCATAATGTCCATGAACCAGTATTAGTACCGTGAATGGCTGACATGCAAAGTCAAGATAACTGAGGAATGGCCAACTCAGGTTTCAACTTCCTTCAAACAAGAGCATAAAAGAAAATGGTGACTGAATGTAGGCAGCATAGACTTGATATACAAAAATGGAACATCTCTATGACACAGGAGGCATCGAAAAAGGATCAATAGGGACTAGAAGATTAACCAGTCGGTGGAGATAAACTCAAAAAGACGAGTACAACTCCTAAATTCAAACTATTAACCCAACCAATGAATGTGATATACAATGCTCTGTTTGAAGGCGACATGACTCGACTACTGCCAAAGATAACATTTTTTCTTGTCCGACTTTTTGGTTTTTTAAATTTTTTTTTGGACTTTTTCAAATATTTTAAAAATATTGAAAAAGAATAAAAGTGATTTATAGTTACAGACTAGGAGGAGGCGAGTGTTAATGGGAAAACAAACTAGTTCCAAGTAGCAGAACATACCTATGCTCAATGCAAGGACACATTTGTAGGATAATGACACTCGAGGGAAAGTTACCTTCCAGTAAAAATGGGGAATCAAGATGCAAAAGATATATAAAATGGCTCTGCATGGCTAGACATGAGACAAGCTCGAGCTATATGGCTGATAATCAAAGTCAGGGGAGCCGGCATAAGGCTCAATGAGGCAGGAAAAACTCATGATAATGCAATTACAACTTGACATAAGGGAGTCCTGAGGGAAGAAGGCCAGAAAAAGATCAAGAGGAGTATGAGGCTCTTGCACAAAGACATGGCGATACTATACAAAGGACTCCCACACCCTAAAGGGAAAAAATGTCGGCATGGGCACCAAATGCAATAAAGGAGCTAACTAGGGCAGCCATATGTGGTCAAGCTCTACCATTCACATCATGTCACTTCTAAAATAGCAAGAAGGTTCCATGAAAAAATAGAATGGGTTTGTACCTAAGGTTATCATGAAACGGTCATAAGGTCATGCAAAATGCAAATGGATATGACATCTAACCTATATTATAGTTTAGACATAATACCTTAAATCGACATGAACGGGTCAAAATAATGGTCAAAAGGACGCTCAAACTGGTCTCTTACATCATCAGATTAGCCAAAAACGGTCTAAAATAGTCAGAAACGGTTCAAAACTATAGAAAGGGGGTAAAAATTTTCAAAATTTTCAAAATTTTTCTATATATAGTAAAAAATTCAAAAATTTTCTATAAATAGTAAAAAATTCAAAAATTACATATCGTTTGAAACTTTTTACCCATTTGAGCTTAGAACTTCAAACGTGAATTCCGAGAGCTAAGTCCGGCGAAATTCGACACCGCTTGTTCCAAGTAACTCGTCATGTCCTCCTCTTCCATTTTCATGTAAATATTATCAATTTCCATGGTCCATTTTTTTATTTTTAGGCCAATCTAGATTAGTCTTCTTGGACCACATGGAAATCGGGGTTCTTTCCACGTATAGGGTTGGCTATACGTGAAAAAACTGCCCAAACCCGCGTACATATGTGGTTGTTTTGAAAACAGTCGTGTATGCGACTGTGCACATGACTTTTTAGGTGAAATAATGACCTAAAATTCTTTTTAATGTGCAGGATGGTCCTAGAATGGAGGGAGAGGGAACATGGAGACATATAAGAGGCTGTATGCGGTGATTTGATGGCTCAACAAGCTCTTTGTGCATGTGGGATATACAAGTTTTGGTGTCTTGGCAGCCTAAGGGCCAAACCAAGACTACTACAGATGCTAGTAGACTATTGGGATCCAGACTCAGATTCTTTCCATATCGACAAGGATGTCCCTCACTATAAAGGTGGAGGACATATATTTCATTACAGGATTGTCCCGACGGGGAGAGGTGGTGAACCTACACTCTCGCAGGCCCAGAGGTGGCCTCACCATTGATGAGTATATTACATTATACTATTTTTTGGACACAGAAAAGGTTGGGAGTTAGATCTCGACAAACTCCATCCAAGTACTAGGCATGAAGGTGATACTACTGGCACTTGGTAGGATAGCAGGGATATCATTACTCCACTAGGCCTTGCAGCCATTGATTTTCTATGCCATGGAGTGCATGAGACCCACAGTCTATGATTGGAGTACTACGTTGTTGAGTAACATGAAGCAGCAACTTAGTGACTGCAAGATGGGTAGAGTACGAAACTTCGGTTTCGACAGTATACTAAGCATGTTCTTCCATCATGTTTCAGGGCTAAGCACTAGAGTTGACATTCCTCCTCATAGGGTTCAAGATCCGGCCCAACGACATTGGGTAGATGCTATGCACAGACTGGGTGGAGGTAGGGTGTCCAACCCCTACCCAGTCGATTTCTTTCCATGGTGGCGATGACAAATTATTGCCATCGATGATTACCCTTATGCAAGGATAGATTTTCAAGGAGATCCCAACATGCCCCTACCGCCAGGATCATCATATGGAGATATTGGTAATGAATCCCAACCCTCTTTTTAAGTTTTTTGAATTATAAAAATTTTTGTGTTTTTGATATATATACTCAAAAGAAATGTTTTTGTGTGACGACACATAGTGACAATCCATCATGTGTGTGCATATGTTGGGCCATGGCGGCCTGACGGCTTCCCTCATCATAGACAGAGAGGAAGAGGAGATGATATCATGGGTATGGATGCAGAGCGGACACTCCAAAGCATCCACACAAAATTTTTACAACTGACACATAGAGTACCCATGGCGCAAGTCGAGGACTTGCCTAAGGCCATACAGTGTCAAGTGGTTGGGGTACCATGAGCATGGGTTCAGTTATTCTGATGACTAGCTAGAGCCGTGGTGTGCTACCACGATCAGAACCCCCCTCCTCCTCCACAAGCTTAGAGACCTGAGAGGGATTCATTTTTGTACTACTGTGTATTATATTTTGGTGGCTCGGAAGCCCCATTTTTGTATTATGACACTTATGTATTATGACGTCACATTTTGGATGTTTAATGGAATTTTTTTATGATGATCGACTTTTTTTATTTACATGTGTGTAAAAATGTATGTTTGTGATGTGCTTATAGTCTATGAAACAAATGCCAATCTAACACATAGTTAGAATAGGATTCAGCAACTTGATTATAAATTATTGGAACATGTATGTATGTTATGTTGTCAAATTTCCATTCTAACAATATCACACGTAAGAATCTTCATAATAATGTCAGATCCCTAACATGATACAAGCCATTAAGCTATGAAACTACTAACTGCAAATCAAGACGTACCTCAACAGAGAGAATACCATGTGAAATGGCATCCCATAATAGCTCGATAACGGTACTATACTCAGCAACATTGTTCGAAGAGGCCCGTAAACATATGCCTCCTGAAGACAATACCTGAACCATAGGAGTATAAATCAACCAAGCAGCAGAGGCTGAGTGTTGAGTGTGGTAGCTAGCACCATCAGCGAATCCTATGTAAATGGAAGACTCTATCGACATCTTCCATAAGAAACAAAAGCTAACCAACAAACCCAATCATCATAAGAAAACCTAACTATGCAAAAAAATGTACAATAATATACAATAATCAGCCCTGGTTGAAGATCATACATAGTATTTTAAGATAGAGCCGATTTCTAGGCTCCACCAAGGTTGTCCCTTCATAATCTACCAGCTCATAGGTGCCCTTCTCTAACACACGTTTGACCATGTAAGGACCATGCAACATGGGATTAAAATTCCCTGCACCCAAGGGTTCTTTAGCTTGATCCCATAAAAGGACCAAATCTCCTTCAATAAACCTCCTCAAATGGATAGACTTATCATACTAGACCTTAACACGACGCTTATTCACCTCTTGAGCCACTAAAGCATCTCGGTGCTACTCATCAAGCTGCTCTAAGTAGACCAAACATTCCTCCAATGCGAAAGTGTTTGGTAAAAGCTCTATAGCTAATTTCAATGAAGGGATTTCACATTCAACTGGCAAGACAGACTCCACTCCATGCACAAGCTGATATGGAGAAAAACCAGTGGCAGTCTTAACCACGGTCCTATATTCCCACAAAGTAGGATATAACATGATATGCCAATTTGTTTTTCTTTGTGCGATGGTTCATTGGAGAATGGAATTAAGTGATTTTTTCACTGCTTCAACCTGTCCATTCTCCTGAGGGTAATAAGAAGAGGAGTGCTCCTACTTATACTCTAACTTCGAGGCCAACTCTTCCATCATTCAATTATGAAAGTTCCTACCATGGTCAGTGAAAAGATCCTTCAAAATACCGAACCAAGTAATAATTTGGTTGAATATGAAATGCCCAGTTGTCTCACCGTCGGATTTAATCATGGGTATAGCCTCAACCCATTTCGTGAAATAATCAACGGCCACTATAATATGATGATTCCCCCCAGCTAAAGCTAGGTTGAAATCCATGAAGTCAAACCCCGACTTGGTGAAGGGACCGACGGTGATGATCGGATGTAATGGGGTAGAATGTGAGCACATATTGCATGCAAACACCTGGCAAGGGTGACACTTCTTGACCGCATTAACACAATCTTTAAAGATCGACGGCTAAAAATATCCCGCTCTCAAATTTTTTTGGGCTATATAAATCCCAGAGAAATTACCACCACATGCCCCTCTGTGGCAATCATTCAGCACAACCTCAGCCTCATCATGGATTAAACAATGACATAAAATGGAATCTACCCCATGGTGGTACAAAGTGTTATCCACTATAAGGTAGTTCTTAGATATGTGACGTAATCATCATCGCTCATCCCGTGAAAGGTGAGTAGGGACCTTCAATGTTTGTAAATATATGATAATATCCCCATACCATGGATCCAAAGTTGAGATAAGGAAGATATTCTCATCGAAAAATGTATCCTCATAAAATTCCTCCTCCTCCTCACTTGGGAAATCAGAAATGAGCTCCGCAAAAATTAACAATTTCTTCGATTTTGCCAAAACAAATTCGAGATCGAACTCTTGCAAAATAAAAATCCATTTATTATACTTTCCCCCAATCATCCTTCTAGTGAGGACGAACTGAAATGGATTGACATGAGCTACTACCAAGGTCTAGTGAAGGAGAATGTAGTGTCTCAATCTCTGAACTGCATGAACGGTAGCTCAGGCAAGTTTCTCCACATGGGAATAACAGATTTCCGCATCTATAAGGTTTCAGCTCAAATATTATATGGCATGCTCATGGAGCTCCTCATCCTCTTGAACCAAAACCATACCAATCATCTCCATGGACGTGACCACATAAATAAAAAATTCACGGCTATAGTCGGGTGGACTAAGCATGGGGGCTGATGCTAAGGCTCTCTTAAGAGCATCAAAGGACTCCTGGGCTCGCTCATCCCAGCAAAAGGTAGTGTCCTTCTTTAAGAGATGCATAAATCCTTTAGTCAAATTGGGAAAGTTAACCACCAGTATCCGTAAGAATTTTTCCATGCCTTGCAAACATTGAAGATGTCTAATATTCCTTGGGGAAGACAATTGAAGTATTGCCTCAACCTTTAAGGGATTGACTCTTATACCCTCCGTGGAAACAATGAATCCTAGCAAACGACCATACTTCACGCAAAAGATGCACTTATGAGAATTTAACCTAACCTAGTAGTAGCGACACATTTCGAATACTAATCTCAAATGGTAGGAATGACACACTCTCAGCCGAGAGTGAGCAGCTAGGTCATCCAAAAATATTCAATAATTGATTTGAGATCATGAAAAATCAAGGTCATAGCCCGCTGAAATGTGGCTCCAGCATTTTTAAGACCGAAAGGCATCTTTCGATATGCAAACGTACCCCAAGGAAAAATAAATGTAGTTTTGTGTTGATCCTTGGGTTTAATTTGAATCTGATTATATCCGGAAAAGCCATCCATGAAGGAGAATATCTTTCTTCTTGCACACTCATCCAAAATCTGGTCAATAAATGGTGTGGGAAAATTATCCTTAGGACATGCATGATTTAAATCATGGAAAATACATATACGGATCACTCCCTATTTCTTATCAACCGGAACGGGGTTTGAAACCCACTCCATCAAGGGAACAGGATAGATAAAGTTGGCTTTCAATAGCTTTTCTATCTCGGCCTTAATCGCGGGTGCTTTTCTAGGATTCACCGCACACAAAAGTTGTTGAATATTTTTTGCATTGGGATAAGTATTAATTTCATGTTCAACAATGCGAGGATTGATACCTGGCATTTCCTCTTATGACCAAGCAAAGACATCATGAAATTCTTTGAACATCTTGGTATATTCTTGAATCTCAGCATGGGAACATTCTTCCCCAATATAGACATTCTCTATCTTTCCAGGGTCGCGAGAGATATTGATAGGAATCGTAGGTGCTATGTTCACCATGTTTCCATCAGCCATCTAACCAGGAGAGCTTAATGGAACCACAGGACTACCAATCTTCTCGCTAAGAATATCCCTAAAGTCCTCACGCTCTAAGTGGTCAAGCTCGATAAGAAAATAAGATCTATGATGTAACTCTTCCCAAGGTGGCTCAACTCCAGACATAGCCTCAATAATAGCTTCATTTGATAGAAAAACACTATCAAGGCAGTCATGTGCATGAGAGGACTCAAATTCCCATGTAGGTAGTACATATGGGTCTTCCTCCTCTGTCCATGAAGAGGAAGGACTAGGCTCTATAATACAATCAACATTTTCTTGATATGTAATCATGGCTAGAGGCAATGGCATGTTTGTTTCGATAGGTCCATTCGAAAAGCTCGGTGTAGGAAGAATCCAAGGATCTCCCATATGGGAAGTGCGAAAAGACACCGAATTCAATGAATATGAAGCCCCATCAAAACTACATCCAATCATAAGGATGGGTGCAGGAACACTAAATTTCCCCATAAGGGATGGATACATACCTACACCCACACTCCTAGTTGCCAGCTGAGAGTGATCGATAATCGGGATCGAAACTCCCGACGATGCACTAACACTCATATTTTTGAATGATGTTTAATCAATCGTAAAAATATTCCCATTAAATGGAAAGCATACAAATCGAAATAGAGAAGAGGATACGGATTGCATACTATACATCCAATTTAGACCCAGTAAAAGATTGTAGTCAAGGGGCGCATCAACCACCTCGACCTCGATCGCAATGGTCTTCCCTCCCAAATGAACCTTAAGAGAAGGAAGCATTCTGTGCAGCTAAAATGATCTACCATCAAAGGCATTCAACATGGTAGCAGATTTAGACAACTCGGGAGAACCCAAACCCTTCCAACATGACAAAGACATCACAAAAGTAGCAACACCTTTGTCAATCATAGTGTGTTTGACAGTCATGTTAAGACATTCCACATGAATCAAGAGATACACATAGTAAGGAAAGCGAGGATTTCATCCCATGGTTTCAAATTTGATGACGGAAGAAGAGTTATCATCATTCACTCCGAGAGTAGAAAGAAAATATTTCCTCTGTGACATTCAACTATGAAGAAATTCAAGCGTAGACATCGCACAAGGAGTGTATCCCAAATCCTCGATAACAGATTAGTTCTGGGTGGCTCGGGCATTAGGATTGTGCCTCGAACGCTTTAAGACTCCCTTAGGAATGTGAGGTACACTCCCAGGTTTATCTGTAGGATTTTCAAGACGCAAAGGACTCTTGGTAGGAGGAGGTTCTTTCCCAAGTTCTGGTTGTGAAGAACCATAGTCTTTCGCACAAGTCACAACCTTAGTAGCATGCACCATATTGATGCAACCATGACCAGTACTGGCTTCTAGTGGATCTTGATCTCCACCCGATGTAGAATGAGGATCATGGGTCCTCAAGTTCATATTTTGATTATGGGTAAAGGGTTGGTCAGCACAGCTGGACCCTGTGCTATGAATCTTGAGGTATCTTCCATACGAGGGCAAAAGTGAGTGAGGTGGTCATCCTTACACAATTTTCAAGGAAACTTAACCTTATGTTTAGACTGATTGTCCCCTCCAGCATTACGTTTGTTCTTGTCATTAAAATTGGCATTTTCGTTCTTGTTCCCACCCTTACAATTATTTTTACCCTTTTTCCTATTCCTTTTGGGCTACTGGTTTCCCTTCTGGTCCAACGATTGCACGGAAAGTACACTCGATGTTTGGATGGGTTGAGACGAAGCCGTAGCTTGTCCTGACATGGATTAGTTAATAGAAAATTGACTCACTTGTTTCTTAACCGAGTCTGTAGGTTTGGCACTTATATATACCACAATTCCATCAGCATGTGGTCCAGGTTTGATCTTGGGATTGAAGCTAGAATGTGGATCATTAGGTATGATCTCATATAATAGCTCGGATTGAGCATAAATCAAATCTAGTTCTTATGCCCTGAAAATTGCTTGTTCCTCGTTCTGGACTCCAGATGTATAAACATCCTTTGAGATATAAGGTAGTAATGATTTAAGGAATCACTCAAGGAGAAACTTCGGCGGTATGAAAGCTTTAATCAATCTCTTCCGTCTACACCACTCTTGTATATGGTTTGAGATATGTGTGGCTTTGTCCTGCCAAAATGTCGACAAGAGTTCTGTACCAACATCATAACACACTAGTAGCTGGAAGTGGTTGAGGAAAGTCATAGCAAGGTCATCGAACAAAATGAATGTCCCCTTTGGTAACTCTATGTACCATTTCATTGCAAGCCTTCTGAGGATGTGTTGAAATAGCCTCAAATGTATAGAATCATTGTGTAAATATTTGGAAGAGCACCAAAGGTGAAAGGTAGTGATGTGTTCACTATGATATTCTCCTATTTTTCCCTCGAATTCGGGAATGTCCGAGGGAACCTTGGTAGGCACAGTCGGCCAAGCTGGGTCATAAGATACAGGATCATTCATTATTCTCGATAAGTCAAGTAGATTTAATTTTGAGAGGAAAGGGATCCTAGTTTGAGCTGGTCTATGCCACGCTCCCTATTAGTTTTGGTTGATATAAGGCTGACTACTGTAAATACCATGGCCTTGCCCGTAATATCCTCCTCCCTTTTGACCCGTATAGGGATGCATGGAAGCATTATGATGTGGTGAACCTTGATTAGTTGGTGCTATAAAGCCATAATTAGAGGAGTAAGCGGGTTGTTGATACCCGTACCCATAAGGTTGATAAATATGTCCATACTATGGTCCATAATATGGTGCATGAGAAGTTCCATAATATGTCCCATGGGATATCCCATGAGAATCTCCATAAGTAGGAATATGGGGAATGCCATGCGATGGACCGTAAGATGATCCAGAAATAGGAATATGATCTCCTGAGACAACAAGAGATGCTTGAATCTGAGAAACTATTATATGAGTAGTCATAGTATGAACATGACTAGTAGCAATTTTTCGACCTGAAGGACCATGTGAGTGAGGGGGAGGAAGGGTTCTCAAAAATGCATTCGAAGGAGTAGGAATAGAGGATGAAGGGACATGTGAAGGGATATAAGTGGTATTCCCTATGGTCACTCGTCTCGGTTCTGGTATCCGCATATGACTACTAACATTAGGCTTAGGATGAACATGTGAAGTAGCTTCCACCATCGGGATGGAAGGTGCAATGTGACTAGTGCTCCCAAATCTCTTCGCATGAAAAAGAATGGGAATTCCCCCAGGCGTAGTGCTAGGTTCAATTTTTGACTCAGCATGATGTGCTGAATCACGTGTAGGAATATCAGGCATGCCATAACTAACATGACTAGTGTCGGTGGGTTCATGGTGAGTCTCATCTCCTAGAAACCAATACCGGTGACCTATGAATGAGGGATCATAACTGGAATGTGAAGGTATATCAAGTGAAGGATCATATATAGGAATAGGATCTTCCTCCCTAACCTCTTGAGGTGGAGAGGACATCTTAGGAATCTCATCCTCGTGATCTCCCATCATGTGTGAATCAATGTGATAAGTAGTCCGCACGGACAGTATATTTCTCTCTCCCAAAGGAAGAGGAGATGTGGAAGGTAGAAGTACTACTAAATGGAGAGAACTACTAAGTGCTGCACTCGAATCCACAATGACTCAAAAAATGAAGAAGACTCTATCTAACTACGCAAACCCTAGGAAAACTAGCATGCATAGAGCATACACCTATATAATGTAAAGCCAAATCACAAGCAAGCAAGGGTAGGATATGTGAGCTCCTGAATGAAGTAGGTATGTCTTACCCAGGAGAGGCTTGGGACTCCCATACACAACAGGCAGAGGTTCGTAACCAATTATTGTGGCCCTAAGCTTCATCGCATATAGTGATTGTGTTTTCCAACCCCAACCTGGCCGAAACACCTATAGAATAACCTCTGCGAAGTACCCCCTCGATAACTGAGGTAAGGAAACTAAGGTCACCTCAATATAATCAATGCTCAGGAAGATATTCATAGGAGGGATTGACCGTATGGGAAGGGTAGCAAAGCCTGAAACTCTCGAAAGAGCCCCCAAATACGAATACAATCCTGGAAATATCTCCGGTGCTACTCAATTATGACTAGGGGTCATGCCAATCAATAACCGCTCACACTGCCTCATGCTTAACTCCCTTGTAAGAGGAGGATCCTGAGAAACACTAATTATACCAAGGAATTTCACACTCTCACCTGGATAAACACATACATGTTGTTGTTTAGTGGTCTTGGAGAATTTACTCACAATTAACTATTCCAAGACCCTAAAACATAATCTTGTCGGTGCACCCTATAAAAGAAAAGAGTGAAATTCATTTTATTATGCATTGATTTTAATTGGATTATTTCTCAAAAGGGTAAATGATCATGCAACTAATGGTGTTATGATGCAATAAGAAGTAAAATGCACACCAAACAATTAATGCAAATGCACTGTGTCAAATGAAAAACGGGGTATGCTACTACGTGAAATGCAAAATTATCCTTCAAATGAAAAATGCAGTCATTCCTATATGAAAATCTGACTAATCTTATTCTAAGCAAACCTAGTGCAAGTACCATGCAAAATGCAAAATTCAAAAATGCATCATGATGCAAAAAGAATTTTTTTTGTATTTTTTGAATTAAAATGAGATAATGAAGCAAAAGGATGACTCTACCACCCACAGACTTTGCAAGCACTATTAGACAATACCCAAGAAAAGCACCAAGGTAAAAGAGACCTAATGCACTAATCCCAAAACAAAAAATAGAAAATGCAATGACAAGAACATTTAAAAAATTCTAACTAAAAGATGTCTCTGGTCAGAAACAGAGGTGTATACAACCTCTAGAAGCATCTGAGGAGACTCAACAATCATCACAACTCACCCAACAACACTAAATCTTCCCCTAAAAATCAAAACTTATGGCATACGCGACTGTGTGCAGAAAACCTGCGTATATATGTGGAAATCCCAGTAAAACCTATGTGTACACGCGACTGTGAAGAAAAAAATTGCGTATAGGAAGAAAAAGAGATAAAAAAGAAGGTAAAACAAACAAGCTGAGACAAAATTTACTCCTATCAGACACTACCAGACAAACATGCCCCCAGACCCGACTCAAAAATAGAGAAATCAAAGCAATTCAAGAACATTGAATGCCGATAAAAAAAACCCCAAAGGAAATGACTAGGAACTCCCCAGTGGAGTCGCCAATTCTGTTACAGAGAAACTTCCTATGGCTTGGGGTACCACAACAGACAGAGTAACCATAGAAATCAATCCTTTCTAATATGAAAGATAAACCAAATATATAACACTAAAATATCTCATTACATACCTTATTCTGGACGGTTCATGTAGATCCCCATTGAGATTTTCTACTCTCGCTTGTATAAGTAATTTGCTATCTCAACATTCAGAA
Organism: Pseudotsuga menziesii; assembly: GCA_001517045.1. Classification (NCBI taxonomy): domain Eukaryota; kingdom Viridiplantae; phylum Streptophyta; class Pinopsida; order Pinales; family Pinaceae; genus Pseudotsuga; species Pseudotsuga menziesii. The sequence goes on from LPNX010364995.1 coordinate 27,002, forward strand.
AACAAGACAAGCATGCTATATATAATTTTGTTAGACCTACTCTAGCATATATAATCAATAAAATATAAGCATTTAAAAGCATCCATGTGTTCAATACTCATTTAAATACACATTATTGGATAGGAAAAGATATTTCTATTAATATAAAATAGAGATTACAATAGTGACAACCTCTGTCGGCACGTCTGTGAATCGGAGAAACTGAGTCCTCCACCTGGGCCTCCACCACTTCAATCCGCCATCTCTCAATATCAAGCTCACAAGCAAAGGTAATCTTGGGAAGAACACAAAGTGCTCCAAGGGACAAAGGGATGCAGACTTAAGTATAAGCTCCGGAAACAATGGACTATAGTTTTCTTTCTCTTCAATTCCTCTCCCCTTCAATGTATCCAAAGGGTTCCTTATATAGTGCTTCAATGGGGTAATGTAAGGTCAAATCTAAGCAATCTCTAAGCATATGGAAGGGCAAGAGACAAGTGATTTAGATCCACATCAAGGAAAACTCCAAAACTATTTGGCCTTTTGCACACATCCTGATGTACACGGGTTTAGGGGTCAAATCCGCATATATACGTGAGAATGGGTTTAAAAGTCATGTATATCAAATAAGCCATGTTTTTAGGGATGATCTTGGAAACATCAAAGGTACAAAAATGGTCCATGGGGTCTAAATAGTATGCAAAGGGATAGGGAAGGCCATAAAGGTGTGATCCACCATGTGTGGTAAAATCAGCTGTAACACCCGCCCCCTCCCCCCCCCAAAAAAGTGAATTTTAAGGGAGATTCTAACCCCCCCCCCCACCCTCTCTCATAGAAACCTATCGAGGTAGTTCCAAAGCCCCCCAAAAAGTATTTATTACAAACCTTTGGGGGTTGTTACAAACCCCCCTTGTAGGTACATACATGGGTGGCTTTAGACCCCCTTCTTAGGTACCCACAAGGTAAGTTTCAAACCCCCCCCCATAGGTTCTTAAAAGGGTGGTTCTAAACCCCCCCTAAAACCCTATCTTACTAATTGTTGGGGGCAGTCTTAAAAACCCCCCCAATAGCACATATGCTAAAAGTTTGGAATTTTAAGGACGATTCTGGAAGAAATCAAAACCGACGCTAAAAGTGACTTTTGGGGCCGGTTCAAACACCCCTTAAAATTATTTATTACAAAAATTTGGGGGAATTTATAGACCCCCCTCGTAGGAACCTACAGAGGCGGTTCAAAACCCCCCTAATAGTCTTTATTACAAAACTTTGTGGGTGGTTATAAAACCCCCTCGTAGGTACCTACAAAGATTATTCAAAAATCCCCCTAAAAATCTTTACAAACATTTGGGGGTGGTTATAAACCCTCGTTGTAGGTAGCTACGGAGGCGGTTCGAAACCACCCCTAAAAGTATTTACAAACCTTTGGGGGCAATTATGAACCCCCCTAATATAAAATTACGGGGTGGGGGGGGGGGGGTTTGAACCCCCCTCGTTGTATCCTAAAAGTGAAATTTTAAACCCCCCTCATAGTGACATATGAATTCAGTTCCCCCTCGTAGCCATAATAAATCATAATAAATATATTTTATTAAAAATATCAATATTGCAATATCATTAGGGCACGAAGGAATCAAACCTTCAACCTCTTTCTTGTAAAGAATGTGCTCTTCCATTGGGATAGAACCCTTTAAAAATTGGGGAAAGGGGATAGATTAACACCAAGATTGCATCATTTGTAGTTCTAAGAAAAGACTAATAAATCCAACACTGTTTCTGACTCGAGAGACCTAGGAAAGTAGTCTGAATGCCTTTGACCTTCTTTAGATATATGCTAAACACTTCAAATCATATGGCTCTAACCTTCTTTAGATATATGGTAACCAATTCAAATCCTATGATGTAATCAAGATAATGGAGATGTATGTTAGGAAATTCACATTTAGACTCTTAAACATATAATTATGCATCCAATTGACCTCAAGTTGGAAATTGAAAAGAAGAATATTATGCCACTTAGGAAGACACCCTGTTTTCTTGATTATGATCATGCCACTGTACAACACACATAAAAACATGGCTTATATATGTTTTGGAGCTCTGTATATTTGAACCTTATGTTGTTTTATGACAAAAATTTGTATAGAATTTTACCTTTGTGTAGCTAGCTTAAGCTGGGAAGAATAGGGGGACTGGTGCAATAAACTATGGTTAGTTTATCGTTTCAGTTATCTATTGTATAAGATGGTTTTATTCACATATATATCGAATACATAATCTTTTTGTCATTATTTCTATGCCACTTTAATCTGTTGCTAGGAGTTTGGTCCATCCTTATTTCAATGATGAAACCTAATAAGAAATTTGATTACTGAAACTCTTATCTAATATCATTTCACTAGATTTATTTAACATCACTAGAAGTGCTCCATTTCTTAAGATAAAAATGGACTCCTGTATATAAGAATCATAGCATGTAATACATACTGGCATGGGTTCTAAACTTGACACTTGTAAAATGCATAGTGAGGCACCTACCACCCCAATTCCTATCAATTGGAATATGCTTTCCTTACTGATTAATTTCTTTCCTCTTCAAAATTATTCTGACTGAGCTAGCACACTTTAATTGAGTTGTAACAAGCTACATGGTATTCTAGGAGTTCATTTGGATGGAAAAACATGGACAAAAGGCTGAGATAGAAAAGCTGAAAAAGGATTCACACTAAGAGTTCCACTTGTAAAATGCATAGTGAGGCACCTGCCATCCCAATTCCTATCAATTGGAATATGCTTTCCTTACTGATTAATTTCTTTCCTCTTCAACATTCTTCTGACTGAGATAGCACACTTTAATTGATTTGTAACAAGCTACATGGTATGCTAGGAGTTCATTTGGATGGAAAAACTAGGACAAAAGGCTGAGATATAAAAGTTGAAAAAGGATTCAAACTGAGAATTTCTAGGAATTCTCAGGTGAATCCTTTTTCTGTACTCTTCCTCTTTCTATTGAGTAATCTTTGATATTTTATTTTATGCCTTTAAAATATCATAATTCAATTCAAATTCTCAAGAACCTTTAAAACTAACCTGAGCATTTTCTTAGTTGGATAGAGAGACATGCACAAAGATCCCAAAATTTTCTACATATCAATGGTAGTCAAACATGTTTGTTATGTCATAATGCAAGGAAAAAAATACATTGTATTCAGACTTAGCAATAAAACATCATTAAACATTTTCTCAACTAGGACTTCAGTGACTTGTTTTCAAACTAGAGTTGATGCACTGAATTGATGGTATCCAGTGACCCTCTTTCTTTTACATGCAGTCACAAACTCAGTTTTATGTGTGGATAACAGCTATAAGGGTTTTAAAATGTATGGAAATATGTGATAACCCACATATCACATGTGTATGAATATGTATTTATTTCATGTTTATGGTGTTTGACCTAATGCGGACCTGGTCCCTTGGATGGTGCAGTTGTGAAACATGTTTGTAAGCTTGGTATACAGTCAAAAATTGCATTCTTGCTAAGCTCTTACTTCCATATCTCTAATATCCACTTCATTTTAGAGGATACATCTGATTAGTCTATCTGTGCATGACTGTCTTTTGAAAGATAAAATTAAAAAATTAAAAAAATAACTTTACAAATGTCCAAATATGAGAAATGGTGATCAATGTAACTGCAACTAAAATCAGGTGCAGTAAATGAAGGGAGAATGTATGGCTTATCTATTTTATATTCAAAGGTAAAACTGAACTTGTAGTAAATTTTAATGCATGGATGAAATTCATTACATTGCTTTATCTATAATAGTATCTACAAGAGTAATGGGGCCCCAAAGTAGGGGTGGATCCCTATAAGGAGCATTGTCATGAGTAGTAGTTTAACTTGTGGACAACATGAATCCAAATGAAACAAGGAAGAGGAATAGTTCTTGCTTGGAATTTTTTTTGGCAGCAATTATTTTGACCATTGTTTTGTGCAAATGTTAATAGTTTTGTGTAGGTTGAAATTTGTGAGGGCGTCTTCATGCTTCCTATTTTGCATATCAACACTATCAAGTTCCATGGTAGAGATTAAACATAGAATAATTGATTTATGCATGTTCCATGCATTCTCATACAAGAAATGACAGTGGGAGGAATTGAATATATCATGTGATATTAATAGTTGTGGGGATTAGGAGCTAGGGAACAAGCAGATAGTACTAGCTTAATATTTAAGTCGAAGAGAAAAAAATGTTGATGGGCATTTCTTTTTTTTACCAGTAATGGGAATTTTCCTTTCTAGAATCAAAGGATGGACAAGTATGTATACACACTAAATCAGTCTATTGATTATGCACCCCTTAAGCTGAAAGTGCATAATTTTCCAAAGGTCTTGATCCTCTAAAGTCTTGTTTCCAATATATTTTTGGCATTTATGTAGTGTTGAAAACATTATATCAGGGACCATTTTCTTGAAAAGAAATTACGTAATCTATTGAGAAACTTCTATGACTGTAAAACAATATTGTATATAGTTGTATGAGCTTTTATAACAGGATGGAGTTTAGCTGGGATATCCTTTATTGTGTTTTTAAAGATTTAGTTTGAGAGAACAATATTTTTGGATGGTCTTGGAATGTGAATGGATGTACACAATGTATTTTCTTTTCTTCTAAAATGAAATATACAATTTATTTTCCAATGATTTTGTTGTGGAAAAAATCAAGCTAGACTTACAACCGACTGGTAAGATCCTTGGCCAATAATAGCCAAGAGGAAGAGTCGAAGCGATGGTAGGTAGAGCCTATAGACATTGGCCAACAAATGCACATAAAGTACACCATATGAACAAGTTAAACACGGTTCATGATAATAAAATTTCTCAGCAAAGAGGAGTGACTTGAAAGAAAGACTCTAGTTTCCATAGTTCCAACAATTGTATCCATTGATCTTAGTGAAATCAAATCAGACGAGAAAAATAAGCACATGCATATAAAACTAGTTTCTTCAAGAGAAACCGAAGAATTAAGTGTCCAAATGAGTATAGAAAGAAATACCCTTGGTTCAAGAGCACAATATAATAAAATAAGTAACATCTAATTTTACTCTCTTGGGAAGATAGGCTCCTATGAAACATCAAGGAATCTAATTAACCATAGACACTTACAGTTTTTCAATCAATTTGCAAAATAGATATTGAAAGTCGAGATGGGGTGAAGGGGAATTACACACTAGTTTCCTTCGATCCAAATCTTAACAATGGATGCAAACAGGATATCTTAAACTGCCAAAACACATTTATTGTTTGACACCTCAATTTTATTAGGGGCACTAAAATCTCCACAGACTATCCTTGGCATCAAGGATATTAATTAGAATGTTCCACACATACATTTAGTGCCTCAAAATATAGAGGTGTCTTTTTAACTTAACTATGTGTTATATTTTATCTTATTATAAACTAGAAAAAGGTTGCTAACTCCCAAACATCCCATCTCCAAGATCAAAACTCCAAAAATTGCAATTCAATCTTGCATATCTAACACATGACTCCAAGGCTTGGAAATACATATTGCATTTTTGGACAAGTTAGATTGTGAATTCAAACCATTTTCTAAACTATATCATAAATTACTTTTATAAATGTGGAATTATTTTTTAACACATCAATTTATTACTTAAGTTGACACCAAAAGGAAACTTTAAAAAAAATATATAGAAAACTACATTAGTATTAGATTTTAAGTAGTGGTTTCAAAACCCCACTAAAGAGAACTAGGAGCAAGGGCATCATTTAGGAGAATTCAAACATATATTTTGTGCCTCAAAATACAAAAGCATCCTTTTACCACTCCCTTGGTTTATATTTGATATCATTATAGACCACAAATGTTTTCTAAATCCCAAACATTCAATCTCCAAGATCAAAACTCCAAAAAAAATACAATTCAATCTTGCATTTCCAACCCGGAACTTCAACACTTTGAAATACATATTGCATTTCTAGACAGTTAAGATTGTGGATGCAAACTATTTACAAGTTTACATCATAAATTATTTTTATAAATGTGGAAAGTTTCAACCTTTTGAAGGAGGGTTTATGTTCTTTATGATCAACAATAACATAAGATAATTATATTAATTTTCAATGAATGACCCAAGTAGGTCAATGTGACTAAAATTCTACATCAAAGAAAAAGTACAATGTCGGAGTGTAAGAGCATCTACTATATCAAATAAACTATAGCATACTTCCTCCAAACTTTTGAAATGAAAAATCATTATGGTCTGCACGAAACAACCTTATCATCGAAGAAGGATGAGTGCCTACTGAAATCCATCAAAATCCCCTCATTGCAATAAGTACTACTGAAGCGAATCATTATAGTACACACAATCTCAAAATATTAGATAATATCCAAACTTTTCACCCCAAATGAGTAACAAACAATAACTGACTTGTAAATAGGGGATAAAAGAAAGAATGCACAAGTTAATTCACGGGAGAACATTAAGTATGGGATAGAAATTTGAAGTACTCAATAAGATACAACCATGAGAGGGGAGGGGACCCAAGGTGAGTAAATGTTGAATCCTCCATGCCATATAAGATGTTAGCACATGAGCTTAAATTATAAGAAATAACGGCTTTAAAGTATATTCCTGACATCTTGAGAGCGGGAACGATGAAATAACTAGGTTTATTAATTAGGGAATAAAATAAATCACAGAAAACATGAAGAAACTTTACTGTTGGACAAGAAAAAAATATGACAATAACACAAATTAGCATTAAGTAACAACAATATACCCTATTGAAAACTTCAGGGTGGGAGAAAAATACAATACTCACTAATAGATGAGATAATCAGGCTTGCTACATTGACAAGTACAACAAACCATCCAATAACCCATAAACTCAGAACTAACATTAAAAATAAAAACAAATAAATCATTCCACATAAGAGTATCGAATATCCGGAAGAAATATGAGGTAGAAGTATTCCATCAAAATTCAAGACTCATGAGTCTTTGTCCTGACTATGAAAAAGACATGAAAGAAAAAAATGCATAAACAGGTCCACATAAGAACAAAAACTGGAGAAAAAGTTTGAAGCAGTCAAAAGATACATCCATCTAGGGTGAGGGTACCCAAGGTGGAAAAAAAGCTCAATTTTCCCCAGGAATATAGGACACTACTATAGGGGCCTACATTCATAAAAACAATTGGGTTCACAATATTTTCCTAGCATCTTAACTGTGTGAATATAACAACATAACAAATTAGAATCTAGATAGTTGGTTTCTCCAATCAGGATACCAAACAAACCATAGGAAAATACCACAAAACTTTACAGTCAAGTAGCCAAAACATGTAATCATATAATAAATTAGTCCAAAAAATAACATTCTTTTTAACTCAAATTTTATAGCGCGAGCAATAATCACTTAGTGGATGAGAGAGCCAAGTTTTGATTATTAATATAACAATAATTAAAATATATCATAGAAAAAAACATGAAACATTACTGTCAAACATATAAATTAGGAAATTGCGAGGCTCACCTTACTAAAAAGTAAAATAAATAATAGAATAGGAAATGCAACTATACCATCAAACATAGAAACAGGGAAAACTGTCAATCATGTGGCAAAATAATCAAAGAAATTATGGCCATTTCCAAAGAAAACTTAATGTTGAGAGCTAAACTACATAACATGTTAGATTGGATAATAGCAAATAACCAGGTTCATCCAATCAACAAAACAAATAAATGATATACCAACCCACGAAAACATACTTCTAAGGATACAAAAGAAAGAAACGACATGAATGTTCAAAACTAATCATTTGAAAAACTAATCTAGAACCTACAATAATTTGTTGTTTCAATTTATAAGGAAAATTTTCTTAAATGCAACAAATAAAGGTCACTTACGAGATTTTTGCAAATTAAAATTACAAAACAAATGCTTGTAAATATTACAATGAGAAAAATATATGTTAGAGTCGAAATTCTACCTGTTGAGCATGAAGCCATTTTCCATCCTTCCAAGATAACCATGGACACATATTTGACTGGTGGCATGTCCTTTCTCATAGAGATTCCAACAACTTGACAATGAAGAAATTGCTCAATAAAACTTTGACAATTTTTCTAATTTTCCAGGAGTGTTGATCATAAACTTCAATCGTATCACCAACTACCCATTTTTCCAAACCTTTCACAAAGGGAGGGGATGTTCTGATTTCTTATGAATACACTTCTTCCACAACATATTTTCTATCAACATCCAAAATATTTTCATACTGAACTGTGTACAATTGACCATCACCATAGACGATCATTTCTCTACACCATGAACTAAAGGGACCCTCTTCTATTTTACAAACCTCCAACATAATTCCCCCATTCAAATTCATTCTTGTCCATATTTTCCTCTATCTAGTTTGTGTTTTGGGGAGGTTCTAGCTCTATTAGGAGCAGGGAAGGGGTGTGATGTTACTACACCTCATTGTGTGCAATCCCATTTATTTGAATATGTATATGTTAATCCTTGGGAGTCATATGTGTCGACACCTGGGCAAGAGATATCTGAGGGTCCTTCCTTTTCTCTTGGGGAGTTTCCTCTGCTTTCATGTCTGGATCCCCCATTGTTGGATATATATGTATATCCTCTTCACCTTTAATTGAGGAGCTACACTCCCCTACTGCTGTTTTCGAGCCCTTAGATATGTTTTCCATTGTGTAGGATCAGCCAAGGGCCCTTCCTATATATTCCCTACAAAACCCTAATGTCACTCTGCGAAAGGGTCATAAACCTAGAAAATATAAGCTTGTTGAGGATTCAAGGATTCCTGTAGTTTCATATGGGAGGTGGCTCAATCCTAAGGTTAATTCTTTGTTCGATATAGGGTTACCTCGACATTCAAAGGGGGTTTGTGATCTTGATGACCGAACACTTATATATGCTTCTTCCCCTAGCATGGTTACCTCATGATTATGTCATCCTTCAACATTTAGGTCTTTGGCAGTGGCCCTAAGCATGCTACTTTGAAACATTTTTTGGGGGTGCTACGTCATGGGGTTCTTTTTCTACAAGAAACTATGGTCTCTGCATCAGATGCATGTATTTATTTTATTAAACTTGAACCAACGTTGCATGTTTATGTGATGGATGTCACAAGGATATTAGGTGGGATGTTGGTATCTTGGAATCTGTTGGTGGCATGTATGAGGGAATATGTCACTTGTGCGGGTATATTGATTGAAGGGGAGGTTTTGGGATTTTCCCAGAAAGTTAAATTGATTAACATTTATGCTCCTGTCAGAACTGGAAGGATTTTTCGGATGTGGCTATCGTAATGTCCCAAATTTTTCAATGGGTCACAATGGCCAAATCACATTTTCCATATTCATGAAAGCTGTCAAATGGTGCTAAAAGTCAAATAATTGCCAAGGAGGAAAATCACTAGTTTCCTAGGTTCAAGGTCGAAGTTTTGAGATTTCGACTAAGGGGGATAATAAATGATGTTTAGACATTAGAAGAGGATAAATAATAAATAATGTATCTTATTAAATAAATACAAGAGAAAATTGAAATGGCTATGGAGAATGGAGATGCATGGAGACTATGGGGCCCACTCAAGCTAGAATTCCTATGTTAAATGGAATCCTCCTCTTGTCATTTAGAATATATGGGAAGCCTAATGTTTTGGGATGGATTATGAGGTTAATATAATTGTCCATATACTTCATATTTCTAATTTGGGATGAATTCGATCCAAATGGGAGTTTCATGGACACTTGGCTAAATTTCCCTTACATTTATGACATCTATGACACCAATGATGGAGATTCTATGACAGTTATGACACAAGTGTTGGGATTTAGGGAAGAGCCGCGGATTATACCATTAACTTCACACCAAAAAAAAGACCCACAGTGTTGGCCCTTTCGGCAACAACCTGCGAACAGGTTGCAGTCTCACCCGAAACAGCTATGGGGTGTCGCAGAATCAGGTTTCTGCAAGCAGAAGAGGGATATTATTGTACCTTTAGTCTTAACAACAATTATTTATACCAAGTAAAGTTTCAAAACTCACTAAAATAGCTTTGTAGTTTAGATAAATAACGTTACTTGCTTAACCCTTAACTGGCAATTCACAGCGAAGTTACTATTTAACAGTTATCTTACTTTAGAATTCACCTACTTATCAAAAGCATAAAAACATCACAGCACAAAAATAACACAACACAAGATATAACATGGTTCAACCCCAGAGTAAGGGCTATGTCCACAGAACTGCTTTTATTCAACTCTTTACAAAACAACAGTTCTGATTTGCGCACTCAGTTGTAGATCCGCCCTTCAATTCTAACTGTGCACTTAGCTACAGTTCATTTCTTACAAACTCTAAGCTATGCACTTAGCTGTAGTTCCTTTCCTTACAAAAACCCTCTATGCACACAGCTGTAGAGGTCGTCCACGCACACAGCTAGGAATTAACCTTCAAAAACCCTCGCATCAACTTATCATAAGAGAACCTACTATAACCTTGCTTGACTCTTTTACATAAGTTCCTTATTTATACAAGTGCACTATTACAATACCATGGACTTAAACCATGGGCACCCGCAAATCATGGGGCAATTTACAAAAAGAGGGGCTTTGACCCAACCCCGACACCCCTAAGACTATTTTGTGTCGTGACTCTGCTTACATCTTCATGCAAAAACTATGGAGTTACCATAATTAGTGACCATTAGGGCACACGCCCCAGCAGTCCCCTAAGACTCACCAGTGTCCCATCCCGGGACACTCTGCTGCTTGTCTAGTGGAAGAATCTTGTTGGTGAAGATAGAAAACTGCTTGTTGAGGCCAGGAATGATACCATTGGCTGCTTTCTCCTTCTCTGCTATCTCCTTGTCAAGATTTGTATCCATCTACATCTCTGTAAGTATCATCTTTAGTCCTCCTGTCATCTTTCTCCCTTATATGCCTGTCATCATCGTCATCCCTTCTGCTACTTTTACCACGGCCGTAGCTTTCTTGATCCTTCATTCTTTCATCTATGACCATATCTCATGTTTCTGCCTCCCTTTGTAATATTTATGATGGTCATGGGACTCATTGGACCTTCTAAATCTATCAGCGACCCCATCCCTCGAACTGCCTCCCGTTCATGTCCTATCGAACATTTGACCATCCACAAATTTGGGTCCTTAACAAAGAGCACCCTTGTGATGTCAATGTAATTTTGCATAGGACAAACAGCGGCCTCCATTCTGCTGAGCCAGGAGGATATATCTCAGGATCCTCCAGAGTTTTTCCGAATGGCTTGTGCCTTTCTTCGTTCCATTTAGAGCGAACTTCTGCCTTAAATTTCTTCCTGGTTGAACATCTTCACAAAGTGTAGATGCAAGTGGATTTCTCATAAGGTTTTGCAGACCTCTCTCCCTGAACTCTCGTAATAATTCCTGGACTTCGCGATCATTCGACATGGTCTTAACTGCAAAACTTAAAACAATGCAAAATGCACAGAGCTAGGTGTCTTCTTAAAGAATTCAATGATCAAATCTGTCATGATTATGCATAAAAGATACCAAATCTGACCAAGCGGTGGTAAATCTTGTCCATATGGCGCTAGATTTTCCCAAAATCTCATCATTACAGGCAGTTAAGGCAGCTCACGTGCTGACGCCACCAAATCTAGTTTGTCCCATCGGTCACATTTTAGGCTGCGACACGCCTTTCTTCTTCGACAAAAGTGCTAACTTCAGCTTCACCACAATAAGGACCTTCGACCCAATATTGACCTTTTACCCAACCTGACACAAGCACTAACCGAACTTCAACCTTTGAACTTTGACAGCCTTCAACACTTCATAGCTTTGAGAACAGCTTCATTATAGTCTAGTACCCAATTTCAACTGTTCTTGGTACTTGAATCTCCTTCTTGTTGTTCCTTCTAATTAGGGGGTCCCGACTTGTCCCTGTACTTCTTTGATATACTTCCATTCACCATGTAAGGTAAAATTTCTCCATTCAACTTAGCTACATGGAATGCACCACCATCGGTAACTTCCTGAACTATGTATGGTCCTTTCCAATGGGTCTTGAACTTTCCTAGGAAATTCATGAATTTAATGCCGTATAAGAGCACAAGATCACCAATCTGGAATTGCTTCTTTTTAATATGCCTATCATGCCATGCTTTTTCTCTAGATTTCTGCACTTGCTGCTGGAAACCTGCAATGAATCTGTCTTCTTCTAGTTCTACTATCTGTGCTATCCTTTTATTCAACATAACTGGGTCATCCATCTCTGTGAAGGAAGATATTCTGAGGCTAGGAACAATGTACTCTATGGGAATAACTACTTCTTGTCCATAAACCAGCCTAAAATGTGTATGGCCTGTCAACTTCTTGCAAGTGGTTCTACAAGCCCATAGTACTGCTAGAATTCTAAGATCCCAATCATTTCTGTTAACATTGAAAACCTTTGTCAGGGCGTGCTTAAGGATCTTGTTAAAGGCTTCGACAGTTCCATTTGCTTGAGGATGGTAGGCAGTACTCTTCTGATGATATACTTGAAATTATTCGGTCAATGCTTCAATAGTCTTATTTAGGAAATGTGATCCTTGATCACTCATAAGAATTATAGGGCACCCAAATCTTGACAAGATATTATCGAAGATGAACTTTGCAGCTGTAGCAGCGCTACAGTTCTTGAATGGTTGTGCTTTGGCCCAACAATTAAGGTAATCAGTTGCTGTAATAATGTATCTTGCTCCAGATTTCTTTGCAGGGGGATTGATTGGTCCAACAAAATCAATAGCCCACTTGTCAAATGCTTGTAAAGTTACCTATGGAACCAGAGGCATCTCATCCCTCTTGGATGGTTTGCCTGTCCTCTGACAGATGTCGTAGTTGTGGAAATACTCTCTTGCATCCTTATGAATTGTGGGCCACCACAATACAGCTGTCAGAATATTCTGAGCTCTAGCTTTTCCTGCATAATGACCTCCTGCTGCTCCAAAATGTACCTCAGCCAAAATCAATGGCATTTCATGCTCCAGGACACATCTGTGCAGTATTTCATCTGGTCCCATATTATATAGCTGTCCTGCTATCAAAGTAAAGTCAGCTGCTCTAACCACCAACTGCTTCTTTTGCTGTGTTGTCGTCTCAGCAAGTGCAAATCCTGTAGACAAGTACTGAACAATATCCTAAAAATAGTCATCAACCATCTGAATGGAAAACAACTAGGCATCAGGAAGACCTTCGTCCAAACTAGTGGGCTCTTCTCCTGACTCGAGCCTCGACAAGTGGTTAGGCCCTAGGTTGAGTCTTCCAGGATTAACTATGATCTCAAAGTCATATTCCTGAAACAAAATCAGCCATCTGCATATCCTTCCACCTAACACAGGCTTGTTAACCAAGTACTTCAAAGCAGAATGGTCAGTGAACATCTTAAAATGAGATCCCAACAGATAATGTTGAAACCTCTGCAAGGTATAAACCATAGCTAGACCTTCTCATTCTGTCATAGTATAATTCCTTTCTGCTGTGGACAATTTTCTACTTGCAAAAGCAATAGGGTGATCAATATTACCTTCACCTAACTAAACCAATACTATACCCAGAGCAATGGAGGATGCATCGACATGCACATGAAACTCCTTATTCCAGTTAGGGAATACTAAGATAGGGGCATTTACCATCTTTTCTTTCAAAATATCCAAGCTTTCCTGACACTCAGGTGTCCATTCAAACTTAATATCTTTCTTCAATTGCTTTTCCATAGGGGCTATAATATGAGCATATCCTTTGATGAATTTCCTGTAATATCTAGTATGACCAAGTGTAGTGCGAAGTTGCTTAACAGACTTTGGAGGTGGCAAGTTTACAATAATGGCTATCTTCACAGGATCCATCATCAATCCTTGTTTACATACAATGTGACCTAGCAGAATTCCAAAAGGTGCACAAAATATACACTTCTTCAGGTTCAATGGAATCTGATGCTATCTGCACTTGTCCAACATAAGTCTTAAACTGGTTATATGGTCTTCCAATAAACCAAATATAGTCCAATCAGCAAATTAAAATTCCAATAATTTATGTATAAATTCCTTAAATGCAGATATGACTACTATGGAAAACATAGCAAGAGCATTCTTCAATCCAAAGGGCATCACTGTATACTGAAAAGATCCCATTTCTGTAGCGAAGGTAGTTTTATGTCGATCCTTTGGAGCAATTCTGATCTGATGGTAGCCTAAAAATCCATTAGTAAAAGAGTACACTTCTTGGCCTCCAACATTGTCTAAAACTTCATCTGTAAAGGGAGTAGGGAAAGGATCATGTAAACAGGCATCATTCAACTTCCTCATATCGACACAAATTCTGATTTCTCCTTTGGTCTTCTTCTCTTGTACCACCATAGGGCTGACCCATTCAGACTCTTCGACAGGTTCAATGATTCCTACAGCGAGCATCTTATCTAGCTCCATCCTGACTTTTTCTTTATACTTAAGGTTCAGCCTATAGGGGCGCTGCTTCACAGGCTTCGCATCAAGTTTCAAAGGGATTTTTATCACTCCTATATCACCAAGGATACCTTTCATTTTGGAGAACTTTGTTGGAAATAAGTCCTGATACTCATGGAGAATTTGGGTCACTTTTCTCACCATTTCTTCATCCCAATAATCTTCAATGGTAGCGTACTTAGGATTTTCTTCTGATCCAATGTTTACTTGCCTTGTCTTCAAGGGCTGAGTTACTTCAGGTGCTTCGAATGCTGGTCCATGTACTTCACAATGCCCTTCTGACTCAGAAATGTTAATGTTGCATGGGTCATCATCCTCGTCAATTGCGAGGTTATAACATTCTACTGCATTAGCTTCTTGTTCCTTCCAATCAGGTTGGTACTCAACTATTTCTTTATCATCAAACACCTTAGTATCGATCAACCTAATAGATTCATCCAAAGCAGGACAAACCTCATTAATAGAAAATGTAAGCAAAAAACTATCAACAAGACTATCCCAACTTACAGTACCATGGCAAAGGTCCACCTCCGCATACCAATTCTTTGCTATAGGTTCCAGAGTGTGCACAAACCTATGTACCCACTCTTCACGAGGTACATGCTTCCATGCTTCATAACACTGCTCCAAATGTTCCTAAGGGCTAGACTTACCATTAAACCTGCTTCGCACCTCCTGAGGTTGATCCATGAATCTCAGGTGAAGAAAATTTTGACAAGCTTCCCAACTATGAATATGCTTTTTATGACCATTCCACCATCTGGTTTTTGTGGCTCTGAATGCTAAACCTAGAGTCTCCATTTTCTGTGAATCTGGTACTTTCTCTGAGAATTGTATAATAAATTCTCCTGGGTCTTTCAAGCCATCAAAGGTAGGAAAGAATCTTGTCTGTGAACCAAGCCATCTAAGAGACTTGGTAATTCTTTCACATCGATGTCCATGTAGCTCATAAAGTCTACTTTGCCAATTTTATAAGCCTTCGTTTGAATTAGTCATGCAAGAAATGTCACACTGCCAATCCATTATACCTTCGGCAGTAGGATTAACATAGTCTTCTTCTTTAGCTGTGATGTTGTAGATATGATCCAAAACATCCTAATCTTCATCTCTGACTGGTTATGTGTACCTTTCTCCTTGAGAAGGGTCCAACGGTACTATGACTCTCAAACCTTTCCCTTCAAAATTCATCTGTCTCTTCTTAAGGTTGATTAATGCATCATTTTTTATTTCCCATTCAATTCTTAGCAAGGCTGGATAGGGGTTTCTATCATCAATTATCTCAATGACATCAAAATATGCTAAAGTGTTGACTCCATCTATATCCACTGGTACACTAGGGAGTCTTCCTAGGGGCATAATCTTCTGGTGATTGGCTAATATCCACTATATAGGGGACCATTCAAGGGTAGGTTTTCTCATTTGTTCCCATGTCTTCCTAGTTAGGACATTTACTTTTGATCCCAGGTCTAAAATGATATCAGTCATGTCATACTCTCCTATCTGAGCATGCAATCTCATTTCTCTTCTAGTTCTTCTAACTCTATGAATAGTTTTTTCTTTACCAGAACTTCACTGAGGGTCACAAGAAGCAATAACTTTCTGTAACTCATTTAAAGAATTTTGATGTCTTAAGAGCTTCATGCAACTCTGTAAAAATGATTACAGTGCACTTACTTTATCCGTCGAAGCTTCTTGAGATTGTAACTGTTGTTGATGCTGTTGCGCAGGTGCTACTGATGTTCCCAGATCAGCAAAATCTTTTTTGGCTTCCATAAATGTTTCTTTTTCTTGTCCGACATCAAATACTAGAATTTTCTCTGGGGTCTTGTGGATCTAATCCTCTTCAAGCTATTTTTCCTTAGTCTGTACTTGCGCTCCGCTCCCTGTAACAACGTTAATGGCTGGGCCAGGTCTTTTCTCTATAGTAATCATCTGAATGTTCTGAGTGGGAGGGGAATTTATTTCTTGTATCTTGGATATCAACTATGGGCATTGTTGGATCACATGATCGACTGCTCTGCAATATCGACATGTCATAGTTGGGTTTCGACAGTCTCTAGCTAGATGTCCTGCCTAATTGCAATTATAGCAAATAACTTGGCCTCGACCTCCTCCAGGCATACCACCATGACCACGACCTCTAAAACTACCTTGACCATGGTAACCCTATCCATTATTTCCTTGTGCATCATTTTGTACCCTATAAGTATCATAGGTTCTCTCTCTCATGAGGTCAAAGCTGCGACATTCCTCTTCGTTGTGTCCAACTGACTTACAGAACTTTCAATAAGGATTCTTAGGCACTTGAACATACCTTTGCAGCAAATAGCAGTCTTCAGGTCGATGCTAGCCAGTTGTTCTACAAATCTCACAATATAGAACATTAGGGTTAAATGGGTTTGGCGCACTAGTATTCAGGTAATTTCTTAACGCAGGACATTGTTCTTTGTCATGACCTTCTGTCCTACATCGTGTACACCAAACCTCTTCACGAATATGTTTCCCCTTCTTCATGTCGCGAAGCTCCAAATCTATTTCTGCCAACTGTGCTTGTATTTGGGCTATGCCAGAATTATCTTTGATGGGAGTTGTTTCTAGTTTCATAGCTATTTCCAAAGCTTCTTGCTGGTCAGCAACCTTCTGTTGCATAAGTGGAGTCCTGATATGAGGTAATAATGCTGCAGTGAACCATTATTTATGCTATGATGGTCCAATAGTGAAACTAACTTGATCCAACTGAAATTTGAACCTCTGATCAAAGTCCCAAACTAATTCACCTCACCTCTGCTGAATTTCTTTTAGTTCAGTTATGCACTGTGACTCTGATTTAGGCCTCTTAAATTCTCTGATCATTGTTGTTTTAATATTAGCCAAGACATGGTTCTGAGTGCTGGAAAAATTCATAAACCAGCTCAAATATCGGTCTCTAAAAGAAGTGACCAGATGTGCTCTTCTTATATCTTGATCCATAATGTTCTTAGTAGTCCAAACAGCTTCGCATAAGAACCAAAACTATTCTGGATCCTCTGATCCAGTTCCTTTGAATACTGGTAGCTTAATGTCATCATTCATATGGGCCATGTTATATCTAGGGGGGGAGGGAGGGGGAGGAGGAGGGTAACTTGCTGAGGTAGACTAACCTGCAATAGGAATACTTGGGCTAGGGTTACTTTCAGACTGCGATGGGTTCTCAGGGGTCACAGATCTGTGCTGCAGAGTTATAGGAGGGTTTCTAATAGAAGAGGTTTCTTCAAAATTAGGGTTTGCTGGACTTAATGGTGTATACTCTGTATCCTGGCCTAGGGTATAGGATTCTAGGTTTCTCTTGTATCTTTTACCACTTCGCAGCAAACCACTTTGCTCGTCAAAGGTACTTTCACTTTCAAACATAGGTTAGTAGAAATAAATCTAGCAATCTGATTCTATAAGCAATATGCCTTTCTCAGCCAAAAGCATTTTAATTTGCAGACTAAATGAATTCAAGTACTTACCCCTTGGTCCTTTAAAAAACTGTTTTTCAGCTTCGCTAAAAGAGGTACTTGTGTCAATGGAAAACTCTGTCACAAATGCTTCAAAGGTTCACGTTTTCCAGAAATCAACAGCTCGTGATATTGCATTGTTCACTCTTTTCAATATGTTAATTCTTGTGGGGGTACAGTTAAGAAACTAATCTTCTTTGAAGTTGGTCTTTCTTTCTGTCAACCTGGATAACCAGTGGTGCAATTCTATGTGGATACTACCAAAGAAAATTTCGTAAATATCAATGAAAACATACCTTTGCAAGAAGTTGCTTGAGCTACAACGAGGATCCTTATTTTCTTGTTCAACAAATTTCTGATAGGTCTCTTCAATCCAGTCACTGATTTCTTTTACTGACGGTGTCCAAAACATAGCCCTCCAGGTACAACGTAGATCCCTCTTGAGCAGATCTGAGTTCAATCGGCAACGAAACCAATTTGTTGGGATTTAGGGAATACTTGGGGTTTATACCATTAACTTCACACCAACAAAAAGACCCACAGTGTTGGCCCTTTCAGCAACAACCTGCAAACAGGTTGCAGTCTCACCCGAAACAGCTATGGGGTTTTGCAAGCAAAAGAGGGATATTACTGTACCTTTAGTCTTAACAACAATTATTTATACCAAGTAAAGCTTCAACATTCACTAAAATAGCTTCACATTTTAGATAAATAACGTTACTTGCTTAACCCTTAACTGAGAATTCACAGCGAAGTTACTATTTAACAGTTATCTTACTTTAGCATTCACCTACTTATCAAAAGCATAAAAACATCATAGCACAAAAACAACACAACAAAATATATAACGTGGTTCACCCCCAGGGTAGGGGCTACGTCCACATAACTTCTTTTATTCAACTCTTTACAAAACAACAGTTTTGATCTGCGCACTCAGTTGCAGATCTGCCCTTCAAGTCTAACTACGCACTTAGCTGCAGTTCCTTTCTTACAAACTCTAAGCTGCGCACTTAGCTGTAGTTCCTTTCCTTACAAAAACCCTCTGCACACACAGCTGTAGAGGTTGTCCACGCACACAGCTGGGACTTAACCTTCAAAAAACCTCGCATCAACTTATCATAAGAGAACCTACTATAACCTTGCTTGACTCTTTTACATAAGTGCCTTATTTATACAAGTGCACTATTACAATACCATGGACTTAAACCATGGGCACCCGCAAATCATGGGGCAATTTACAAAAAGAAGGGCTTTGACCCAACCCTGACACTCCTAAGACTATTTTTTGTCATGACTCCGCTTACATCTTCACGCAAAAACCACGGAGTTACCAAAATTAGTGACCGTTAGGGTGCGCACCCCAACAACAAGTCAGATATGAAGGATAAAATACTGACATACTGGCATGTCAGGCCTGAATAGAGAATCTTAGAGGTCGAATTTGGGAGTTGAGAAGGCCATGAGGCTCCTACTCAAATTTGGGAGAAGAGGGAAGGTCAAGAGAAAGACCACATGGCATAGCATGAGAAGCCACACCAATTAGACTTGGATTTCTTTTATGGATGGATTTGGAACCTTAGAAGACCAATAATGTTTATAAAATACAAGGATCATCCATGAGAAGAATCTTTTTGATCATTTGATGAATTTGGGTTTTTGAAGAGAGAGCTAGTGGATGACTAGTTACTTTCCTTGACCAATTTCGAGGTTGAAAGATTCCCATAATAATTGGTGATTTGGAGAGGCCACTCAGGTATTTAAAGGAGATTAAATGGATTCATAATTTACAATTTCAAGCTACAATAATCTCATGGACATCTCAATATCATCTTGTTCTGCCATTCATCTCAATTTTTCTCACCATATTTCATCTCTATGGAGTGAGGCGCACTTGGTGAGCCATTCATATCTTCAAGGAGCTTCTCTCACTCCATTATTTTGTATTCTAATGTAAATTATATGTATTTAAATTTCATAAATCTCTCATCTTGAAATTCCAAGATATCTCATGTATTATTGTCCAATATTGAAGAAACAGTGCCATTTCCCCAATACCTTGTTGTAAACTCTTGCAATCTTGATGGAATCAAATATATGTGTGAACCATTGATGATTTGTGACTGAATGAATTTTAATTAATTTATTTGATGGGTTTCATGTTTAGTAACTGATAATTTTTGGCCATCGGGTCGAATTTCATATCATTTGGACCAAACTACATCTCGTTTCCCCAAGGGTCCAAAACTAGTTTTTTTATATATGATTGAAGTGATAAAATCCATGAGAGTTCGACTGGTTCTGCATAGGAGTCTCTGATAATTTATTCTACACATCCCCTACTGCAATTTGAGAATTTTATTGAGTTTTTGTACATTTGGGAAGCCATTCCGGCAATTACCCGGGAGGGATTTGAGCCCCAAAATTGCTAGTTAAAGCATCTATCTTATTGAGAATTTGATATAGAATTGAAGAAGTAATTGGAAGGCCATAATACAACCATAAAAATTATAATTAATTTATTATATAAAATATAGAACTTATGGTACAATTCGAGAGCATTTGGAGCTATTTGGAGTCATCTACCATTGGGGGATGGAACCTCAAAATTACTAGTAAATTCATGGAATTCCCTTGGATACCTATTAGACCCAAAAACAACATATGATTCTTCAAATATACTTTAATTAATGTATGATAACATATACAGGTATCATACCCACCATTAGTGAAGGTTGTACAGTGCTTGGAAGAGATTTGTTCTTCCATTGAAAATTGCAGACCATGGTTGGGAATATTGATTTATTATATGTTTGATATATGTGCTCATATGTCCCATCACCCCTCCGGACCTTCCTCACCAATTTTGAACGCAATTGGATGAATTTTGGGATCCATTGAATCCATTTAACTAGAGTTGTAAGAAGTTGAATTTGAGTACATTGTGAAATAATTGAATAATTGGTATTTTGATAAAATTTCCAAAAATGGGACATTACATTTGTTTAGGAAGGATTACTGGACGATCCTACTTTGATTCTGGTGGGGGATCTTAACTGCACCTTACATCTGGGAGAAGTGTGGGGTAAAGGTAATTTGTTCGATCTCCTTTCGAGTTATTTTCTTCAAATGTTTGAGTTGGTGACTATGGTTGATGTGCTTCCTTCTACATTGGTTCCTACCTGGTCTAATGAGCAGTGTCATGTTGGTGTGTTTTCTAAGATCCTTGATATATTTCTTATGGTAGAGACCCTGCCGAATAATATTGGTAGGTATAGGACTTGGGCCCATTCCATGGGGTTCTATGATCATAAGGCTATATGTTTGCAGTTGGAATTTTATAGTGAATAGATCCATTATCCTTTTAAATTTAATTTGATCTAGCTTGAGGACTCTAGTTTCCATGATCTGGTCCATGATTTTTGGGGTAATACGGGGGAAGCCTCTGGGGGGTCAAGGATCAAGCACCTGGTTTCTAAGTTGCACTTATTAAAATTGGAGGTTTGTAAGTGGGAACATGATAGGAAGAAGTGTAACATGGAGGAGCTAGGTATGATTGAGGCTGAAATTCAATCATTGTTAGAGGGTACAGATGAACATTTTTTCTCATTGAAGAGGAAGAATCATCTTATTGAGTTGGAAGCTCAGAAGAGAGATTTATTCTAGATCAAGGAGGAGACACTGAGGCAAGAGATTCAGACTACCTAGATAAAAGTGGGAGACAACAATTCTAAATTTTTTCATCAATTTGATTCTACTCATAAGCATAATAATGCGGTGTAGGATATGAAGAACAATCATGGTGAGCTGATTTTGGGGGACAAAGGGCTGAAAGAGTTGGTCACTGGCCATTTTGCTGGTATATATTCCAAACCCTCCAATTATGATCTTCTTGGTCAAATTAATGTTATTAAAATTTTCCCTTGGTTCTTTGAATATGAGGACTATGTGAAGATAGGGGATATTATTTCATTAGAGGAGGTTAAGTATACCTTAGACATATTTGTGAGGTACAAAAGCCTCGATCTCGATGGATGGACTATTTAGTTCTATTCGCTTTTGTTGGGCCCTGGAATTGTCCATTTTTCCATCATTTATCGACATACCTTTTATCCATTTTCTTACCATTATTTCTCATTTATCATTCCATTTTTCATCCATTTGTTGTAGCTGCGGGTTAAACAGCCTGCGACTTCCATTGATCTTTTAAGTGGTTAATAGTGATTATTTTCTTTTATATTTGATGAATTAAAAGACTATTATGCATAATTTTACTAATTATGGTTTGTGGAGTGAGTTGTCACGTATAGGACGCTCATAGCCAGCTGTTACAGCCTTAACAAAAAACGCATGCCACATAAGAACACCTTGATTCGCGTCTTGATTTCTGGCCAGATGGAAATGAATCTCAAAACTAAAAGAAATGGGTTTTGTGTGTAACATCCTCATTTACCTGACTAGTGAGGAAATTTCCAAACAAAGCTACGGTTTGCGATATGCAGGTGGTTCTTCGAGAGGGTATTTTCAAGATTTGGTGTTGTGACTGGTTCCAAAATTGCCAACAGTTACGCCCGTGTTCCAGTTGTTGCAGATCACAAGTTGGGGGCTCAGTTCTTCATTTCCATGAGATAATTTTATGTATAAATATGTAATCAATCTCATTGAGAAAGGGGGATGAAGGATGATATATTAGGCAGGATAGGAGATGGATGATAGGAGATGCAAGATAGGAGAGAACACAATCTTATGATGTCGGATTTGATCCAGATCTATTGTAATTATTCCATTATGATAATACATGCTGGCAGTTTCCTAATTATGGATTTGTAGACTTTTATTGTGAAGATCCAGCTCTGCTCAGTGGAGGAAGGGCCCTTTTCCCTGAGCAAATGCTGGTAGTGTTAATTGTAAGTGTTTTATTTTGTATATTTGTTATTTGTTAATTCATGTTTTTTATTCATTAGATTCATCATAGAATTTTCATGTTAATTCATTTTGATAGATCGTTGGACAATACACGACTTATTTTAGATTTATGCAAACAGATCTTGTTTCATAGGAATAGATCTTGTTTGAAGTGTCTTTGATTTACAGTTTGATTTACGAATAGGTTTGAAGTTTGATTTACTTTCAAGAAGTTGTGACCTAGTTTACAAATAGTTACAATTTCATATCAATAGATTAATAGTGTCAGGTATAAATTGTGCATGCATAGATCTTGCACGATAACTTTGAAATAAAAGACTTCCTCAGGTTGATACTTTATGTTTAGCACTCTGCATGTTAAGTTTTAATTAATTGGCATATAGTGGGCACGACATTTTGGCACCGTTGCCAGGGAAGTTATCAATTGTGAAAAAGTACATCTGACATTGTTTTGTAGATGAATTGTTAAAGTAGGGCATGCAGGTTGCATTATTACATTTCAAGTTATTGAATTTATTTTGAGTGTGAATTTTCTATTTTTTTACATTCAGTTTTACTTCAATTTTAATCTTTGGAGCATAAGTCTTATCATTCCCCTTAGTGGTGTTGTAAGCACCACCCATTCTACTAACAAGTTGACAGGAACATTCGAAGGAGGAGCCTTATAATAGCACATGAAGAATCTATGAAGAGATGGCAAGTGAGAAAGATGCGGAAGTTGTTACCTTCAAATTTCCCATCAAAGATTCGAGAGGAGTGGCACGAACAAAAAGAATTCCCCCACATGTTCTACCAAATTTTCATGGTTTGGAAAATGAAGACCTTGATGCATTTTTATTTCAATTTGAAGTACTTTGTAGAGGATATGGTTATTGTGCTAATGATCAAAAGTTGAATGTGTTTCCCCTTACTCTAAAAGGAACAACCCTCCGATGGTTCATGAGCCTCGGTGGGAATTGTATACAAACTTGGGAAGACATGAAACATGTATTTTTGAAAAGGTACCAAGATTATGTTGACACTGAGAGGGGGGGGTGAATCAGTGTAAAGCAATTTATAAACCTTTCTTAGCTTATCACGGTTAGCTACCAATTCATCAATTGAATAATCTACCATAATCATTTCATAAACATCATTCACATAGCATAAGCATTTCATTCATAAAGCACCATAACACATAAGAACACCACACTATATAAATTTGTAATATTTTTATATTATTTGGGTTCAGCTACAACCGTTAGGTGAAATCAGCACCTACTGATACATAGAGCACCTACTCAGGATCCAGGACCCTGCCTGGTTTTCTTAGACCCTGCTAAGAAGGGTTTGAGGTATCCTAACCTCAAAAGCAAGACAAGCTTGCTTTTACAATACAGTACACTTGTGTTCCACAAGAAATCTCTGTCACATCAAAGCTCATCACATCAACTGTCAATCTGCTCAACACTGCTGCTCATGAGTCTCTGGTCAATCTCATCTTATTAACCTCTGCTACTCATCCTCTTCACTGCTCATCAATCTTCTTGTTCATCTGCTCATCAATCAGGAATCCAGCTGGTCAGTTTCAAGTCATCATCCATCAATCACAGCTGCACAACACACTGCTGAGTCATCAAGGTCTATTCAATGAACTGTTGCTGCCATCAACTTGTCATGTCTTGACTAAGATAATCAAGGAGTATGCATCATCTTGTCACTTCATCAAATACTAGTTAGAGCTGCCATCTTTATCAAGCTGGGGCTGTCATCTTTCTTTTCAATTGAACAGTTCTTTGCTGGTCAGTCTCAGGCTGAGGTGGTTGAAGTCTTCCATCAAATGGTTCACACTTGCATTCCTGGGTTTATAGAATTCACATTGCAGGAGAGGATTGACAAATGTATCCTACTTATGATAGCAACAGGCAATAAATGGACTTAAGAAGATTGACTCCTTTCAATTAACACGATATTACATAAAATGATTATGTAACTGTTACAAGTTCCACTTATAGTTTATCAACACTATTAAAGCAAATAACTTACTGTTTGTACTTGCTATGCTGACCTGGAAACATACTTTGCAGAAAGGAAATTGCTTCAAAGCACACCTTGACTTCTCGCACCTATGATTTTCACAAAACGATATACTCCACAGGTCCTTTGGCTGTGATTGCAATTCAGACTATTACCGCATGAGTGCTGAGTTAGCTGACATTCTACCACTCTTACTTAGCTGTCTGCTGATACACTGCTCATGTCAAACCTGTCATTGTACTGTTGAGTGCCATGTAAAGTCAACTGTTGTTCATGCCAATCATAAATAGATCTTCTCATATATTGTTATGA
This sequence comes from Pseudotsuga menziesii, assembly GCA_001517045.1. Lineage (NCBI taxonomy): Eukaryota > Viridiplantae > Streptophyta > Pinopsida > Pinales > Pinaceae > Pseudotsuga > Pseudotsuga menziesii. The sequence goes on from LPNX010364995.1 coordinate 52,264, forward strand.
GCTCTTGCCAATTTGTTCAACTGCTTGGTCAATTTACTATTAGGCTGTCACTATCATGCTCGTTACTGTGCTATCATGCTGACTAAATTACAGTTTTCACAAGTCACTTCAACACTGTCAAGACACTCTAGCAACTTCAGGACCACTCGTTCACATCACTGTGGTTTCTTCAAAAATGATTTGTCTATTGCCCTTATCAATTCAACTGTTTATTGCTTGTCCCTGTCAACAATCTATCATTTTTCAAAACAATCTGCTCTATGTCACTGCTAATGTCGTTAGAAGTCAAAAGGTTTTTGCTCACACTCAAGACTTTGCTCATGTTGTCAAGGGTTTGTTTATGTTAAGTCCTTCTCATACACCCCTCATCAGACATCAATTAAGGATCTGCTGTATCAAAGGGTTTGCTCATTTGACAACCATCATAGATCTGTTCATTAGAGAGGAAATTTGCTCAAGACTCATGCTGAGTCATCAACAATTGCTCATTCACAAAAACTACAAGAATATCCTCATAAAGATTATGCCAAGACTTCTAGGATGTAAGACTTCTGCACATGCACTCCTTGTCCTCACACACATCAAATCACAATTGACATTAAAAGATGACTGCTGCAACACGAGTGCTCTCCCACAACCCGAATTTCAGAGCTAAATTGACCACCACCAAAATTTTGAGATGACAGTCATACAAATGAACTTGACTGCAGATTCCTCAGTTTTTTCTTCACCTCTGATGTTCTGTTTCTGCACGAATTTGAGAGAAAAGAACTTCAAACTTCAGTTGCTATTTTTGGATTCAAATAAACTGTTGTTTCTTACCAAAAAATTTCCTCAGTAATGATCGAAAATCAGAGTTGTGTATTCCACCAAAAAATTGCTTGGACTGTCTTCCAATTTATCAAAACGCAGATTTTTGCCCAGCCATTGAACTGCAACAGTGAATCTTTCCTTATCACCAAACAGTGCCAATGTATCCAGCTAACTGAATAATCTTTAGACACACCTTAGACAAGTATACTGAGCTTTTTCTGTAATGAAGCTCAATCCCAAAGTTCTGTGCTGACTTTTCATGACTGTGGAAGCCCTCCAACAGTCATATTGCCTAAAACAAGTCCAAAACCGGACTGTTCTCTCTCAAAAAAAATTCTCAGTAGTTACCCAAAAGAATGTCTCTGTTAAAAAACCCTCAACTTCCTCCTCCCAAAATTTCCTTGGCTACTGCTTTCCTCATAGCTCCACTATATTTTTTCACTTAGAAAATGAGAGCACGAGGCTCTATTTATACAAAAATTTTAACTATATTTAGGGGCCGACATGTATTAAAAAAAAATTATGAATTTTTTTTATGGGCCGACTTGTAGATATTTTGTGTGAGCCGACTTCTAAATTTTTATGGGCCGACATATGCATTTATGGGCCGACATGTCTTTATTTTGCTTGTTGGGAATTAGATCTGTTCATTCAAAAGTGTATCTATAATATATACTTCTCTACTGTTGTTATAAGATCAGTGCCAACTGGTTGTTTTATTAAAACTTGAGGCTATACCCACGCTATGGTAATCTTTTCTCTTCTTCCAAATATCAAACTGGAGTTTGGCCAAGACACCAATGTTCATCAAATATCAGAGCATGTGATCTGCTACAGGATCCATACGGTAGGACTGATCATGCTGCTACATGCATTCATGTAGACTCCTTTTAGAGAACGTGCAGACCTGCTACAACTTCCCAGAATACAAATTGGCTTGCTTTTGCAGGCAAACTAGCCCACAATGAACAACACTATGCACATGCCTCCAAAGTATTAGAACCCTAGTGGGTCGCTTGAATGCTACTTCCCTCGCCATTCAACCCCAATTGGAAATAGAGGCAACTTTGCTTTACTCCAAATGTAGTTAATGAGACAATGTGTTCCATTGGAGTCCACTTGATTATTCTGCATCCTTGCCATCACAATTTCTTCAAGGTTCCAAAAGCTCCCTCAACGTCTACCAGAACTTCAAGGCTGCTCTAGGGTCTTCAGTATCATCAGCTGGGTGGTGGCATCAATGACATCATGACCATGTTGGCATCAATGACAATTTCATCAACAATATCCCCCTTTGTCATTAATGACAACAACTCATGCTCCCCCTATGAGCATGCTCCCCTTTTGTCTTCATTTCTCCCCCTTTGGCATCAATGGCAAAGGGTGTCCACATACCTGTCTCTAAAATCTCTGATCACTGCAGACTACTCCCCCTGTCAATATGCACGATCCTAGGACCTGTCTCTATGCCTGAAGTAACCATCCTTTCTCCTTTGAGTTCATTCTCCAGCCTCATGAACTCAAGGTGTGCTAAGGTCTTTGAGAGACCTTACACTTGGCTTGCCATATGGAAGCCATCCTCCTTTCTCTGATCAGATTCTTTTTTCTGCAACTGCTCGGTCTTCCTTATCCATACTTGCTTCTTGGCATCTGTCCTTTGAGCATTTGTTCCTTCATTGTCCTTGCTGGTTTTCTTGGCTGAGCTATATGTTAGTCTTCTCATATCATTCCAATAGTTTTGTGCTTTGTGCCCAAATTTGTTGCATGACCAGCACCTAACTGAGCTGTTGGAACTTCCAATACTTCTTTGATCCACTTCATTTCTCCATGCTTGAGCGTATCCCTGACTGTAGGCATTTGTCTTCTGATCTTCAAATATTCTTGCTGATATGTATGAAGTACTCCTTCTTGGTTGACTTCTTTGACTGGCACATTCATGGGCTTTGTGTCCAAACCCACTGCAAGAGTATCATCTCACTGTGCGACATGTGGCAGCAACATGTCCGACTTGATTGCATGTCCAACATTTAACTGTGGCATTGGGGCTTCCAACCCTTCTTCTTCCATGGAACCTACAATCCATAGCCTTATGACCAAAGTTAGAACAAGAATAACAATAACCATTGAAACCACTTTCATACCTAGGTCTTGGAGTTGTTTCCTTTATGAAGTTGATTTAATGAACATACCTAACTCCTTGTTTCACCTTTGACATTCAAAAATTCTTGTTGTCATGTGTAGGTTCCTGGGGGGCAGCTTTAGACGTTGATGGACCTGCTTCTGGAGTCTTCAGAGACCAAGTGTTATCTTCAAGTTTTTCTTTATTCTTCTTGTAACCAAGACCAGTTTTGTCGAGTGGAGATCTTTGGAAATCTAAGATCTTATCTAGGACAATTGAACTATCCTAGAGCTTGACCAAGGATTCATTTTTCTTACCTTTCTTCCTGAGACCAACTACCTCCATTTCCAACTTCTGGACTGTTTCCTCCTTTTCTTCTAGCTGTCTCTTCAAGATTTCTTCTGTCCTCTTGGCTTCCTCCAGCTGAGTCTTCAAGTCATGATTTATCTCTCTTGCTTCTTCTTTATCATGCTTCTTTTGTTCTAGGGTTAGATCGATCAAATCAATCTTTAGTTGTTCCTTTTCTACTTCCTTTTCCTTCAGCAATTTCAGCCAACCTACTCCTTCATGCTTAAGTTTCTTAAGCAACTTCTTTAGTTCAACATTCTGCTTTTGGAGATTATCCATATAATCAAAGGTTGTCGTCCTAAACATCTTGTAATCAGATTGATTAAGATCAACTTTGTTCAAGAACCAATCAGCTCTGAGATCTATGTTGCATACATAGTTTATAATTCTCTGTTTAGCTTTCAATATTGCATCATCATCATCTGCAAGAACCTTCTCAATTTCATCACACAAGCTATCATAATCACAAGAGTCCATACCTTTACTAGAGTCCTCTTCCTATTTATCTTCTTCTTGATTTAGCTCTTCTGGGGGCTTGTCTTCTGATTTTTGATCTGTCTTTTCAGGTTCTGGCCTTGCCTTCTGATACTCACTCTCCAGCTTGAACCATAGGTCTTTTGCCGAAGTGTACTCTCCTACACCTTCCTTCACTGAATTGGGAAGTCCATCCATGAGGAACTTCAGGGCTGTAGTGTTGTCCTTCTTCACTTCCTTCTGTGCATCTGATTTACCTTTCTTGTTTGATGGAGCGAGTGGATTGATGACAATTTCCCAAATCCTGAACTTCTTCAGATAAGCCTTCATTTTGCTTCTCCAACTGAAATAATCTGCAATATCCAGTATAGGCGCATCATTACTTGATGACTCTTTCTTTTCCTCCATTGTGTCTAAGGATCTCCTTCAAGCTTGCTAGGCTCGTGACGAAGGCCTGAGCTCTTATACCAATTGTTGACACTGAGAGGGGGGGGTGAATCAGTGTAAACCAATTTATAAACCTTTCTTAGCTTATCATGGTTAGATACCAATTCATCAATCCAATACTCTACCATAATCATTTCATAAACATCATTCACATAGCATAAGCATTTCATTCATAAAGCACCATAACACAGAAGAACACCACACTATATAAATTTGTAATCTTTTTATATTATTTGGGTCTGGCAACAACCGTTAGGCGAAATCAGCACCTACTGATACATAGAGCACCTACTCAGGATCCAGGACCCTGCCTGGTTTTCTTAGACCCTGCTAAGAAGGGTTTGAGGTATCCTAACCTCAAAAGCACGACAAGCTTGCTTTTACAATACAGTACACTTGTGTTCCACAAGAAATCTCTGTCACATCAAAGCTGCTCATCACATCAACTGTCAATCTGCTCAACACTGCTGCTCATGAGTCTCTAGTCAATCTCAGCTTATTAACCTCTGCTGCTCATCCTCTTCACTGCTCATCAATCTTCTTGTTAATCTGTTCATCAATCAGGAATCCAGCTGGTCACTATCAAGTCATCATCCATCAATCACAGCTGCACAACACACTGCTGAGTCATCAAGGTATGTTCAATGAACTGCTGCTGCGATCAACTTGTCATGTCTTGACTGAGATAATCAAGGAGTATGCATCATCTTGTCACTTCATCAAATACTAGTTAGAGCTGCCATCTTTATCAAGCCGGGGCTGTCATCTTTCTTTTCAATTGAACAGTTCTCTGCTGGCCAGTCTCAGGCTGAGGTGGTTGAAGTCTTCCATCAAATGGTTCACACTTGCATTCCTGGATTGACAAATGTATCCTACTTATGATAGCAACAGGAAATAAATGGACCCAAGAGGATTGAATCCTTTCAATCAACATGATATTACATAAAATGATTATGTAACTGTTACAAGTTCCACTTATAGTTTATCTGCACTATTAAAGCAAATAACTTACTGTTTGTACTTGCTATGCTGACCTGGAAACATAATTTGCAGAAAGGAAATTGCTTCAAAGCACACCTTGACTTCTCCCACATATGATTGTCACAAAACGATATACTCCACAGGTCCTCTAGCTGTGATGCAATTCAGACTATTACCGCATGATTGCTAAGTTAGCAGGAATTCTACCACTCTTACTTAGCTGCTGATACACTGCTCATGTCAAAACTATCACTGTACTGCTGAGTGCCATGTAAAGTCAACTGTTGTTCATGCCAATCATCAATAGATCTTCTCATATATTGCTTGTGAGCTCTTGCCAATTTGTTCAACTGCTTGGTCAATTTACTATCAGGCTGTCACTATCATGCTCGTTATTGTGCTATCATGCTCACTAAATTACAGTTGTCACAAGTCACTTCAACACTGTCAAGACACTCTGGCATCTTCAGGACCACTCGTTCACATCACTGTGGTTTCTTCAAAAATGATTTGTCTGTTGCCCTTATCAATTCAACTGTTTATTGCTTGTCCCTATCAACAATCTATCATTTGTCAAAACAATCTACTCTATGTCACTGCTAATGTTGTTAGAATTCAAAAGGATTTTGCTCACACTCAAGACTTTGCTCATGTTGTCAAGGGTTTGTTTATGTTAAGCCCTTCTCATACACCCCTCATCAGACATCAATTAAGGATCTGTTGTATCAAAGGGTTTCCTCATTTGACAACCATCATAGATCTGTTCATCAGAGGGGAAATTTGCTCAAGACTCATGCTGAGTCATCAACAATTGCTCATTCACAAAAAATACAAGAATATCCTCATAAATATTATGCCAATACTTCTAGGATGTAAGACTTCTGCACATGCACTCCTTGTCCTCACACACATCAAATCACAGTTGACATTAAAAGATGACTGCTGCAACACCAGTGCTCTCCCACAACCCGAATTTCAGAGCTAAATTGACCACCACCAAAATTTTGAGATGACAGTCATACAAATGAACTTGATTGCGGCTTCCTCACTTTTGTCTTCACCTCTGATGTTATGTTTCTGCATGAATTTGAGAACAAAGAACTTCAAAATTCAGCTGCTATTTTGGATTCAAATAAACTGTTGTTTCTTACCAAAAAATTTCCTCAGTAATGATCAAAAATCAGAGTTGTGTATTCCACCAAAAAATTTATTGGACTGTCTTCCAATTTATCAAAACGCAGATTTTTGCCCAGCCATTGAACTGCAGCACTGAATCTTTCCTTATCACCAAACATTGCCAATGTATCCAGATGACTGAATAATCTTTAGACACACCTTAGACAAGTTGACTGAGCTTTGTCTGTAATGAAGCTCAATCCCAAAGTTCTGTGCTGACTTTTCATGACTGTGGAAGCCCTCCAACAGTCATATTGCCTAAAACAAGTCCAAAACCGGGCTGTTCTCTCAAAAAAAAAAATCTCAGCAGTTACCCAAAAGGATGCCTCTGATAAAAAACCCTCGACCGTCTGCTCCCAAAATTTCCTCGGCTGCTGCTTTCCTCAGAGCTCCACAATATTTTTTCACTTAGCAAATGAGAGCACGAGGCTCTATTTATACAAAAATTTTAACTATATTTAGGGGCGGACATGTATTAAAAAAAAATTATGAATTTTTTTTATGGGCCGACTTGTAGATATTTTGTGTGAGCCGACTTCTAAATTTTTCTGGGCCGACATATGCATTTATGGGCGAACATGTCTTTATTTTGCTTGTTGGGAATTAGATCTGTTCATTCAAAAGTGTATCTATAATATATACTTCTCTACTGCTGTTATAAGATCAGTGCTAGCTGGTTGTTTTATCAAAACTTGAGGCTATACCCACTCTATGGTAATCTTTTCTCTTCTTCCAAATATCAAACTGGAGTTTGGCCAAGACACCAATGTTCATCAAATATCAGAGCATGTGATCTGCTACAAGATCCATACAGTATGACTGATCATGCTGCTACATGCATTCATGTAGACTCCTTTTAGAGAACGTGCAGACCTGCTACAACTTCCCAGAATGCAAATTGGCTTGCTTTTGCAGGAAAACTAGCCCACAATGAACAACACTATGCACATGCCTCCAAAGTATTAGAACCCTAGTGGGTCGCTTGAATGCTACTTCCCTCGCCATTCAACCCCAATTGGAAATAGAGGCAACTTTGCTTTACTTCTAATGTAGTTAATGGGACAATGTGTTCCATTGGAGTCCACTTGATTATTCTGCATCCTTGCCATCACAATTTCTTCAAGGTTCCAAAAGCTCCCTCAATGTCTACCAGAACTTCAAGGCTGCTCTAGGTTCTTCAGTATCATCAGCTGGGTGGTGGCATCAATGACAATTTCATCAATAGATAATTGCAGGGTCAATGAAGACATTTTTGAAATGACACAAGGAGAAGAAGAGAGTCTGGAGGAATACATAGAATGATTTCAATATAACCTCCAAATATCCAAACAGAGGAAACTAGGGAAGGAAATCTTAAAAACACTTCTACTCAAGGGAATCCAAGCTGAATGTTTAGAAATATTGAATCTGATCGGAACAGGTAATGTATTTCAGTTAGCATATGATGATATTTGTGAGTTATGCAGAAGGTATTCAAGAGGAAACTTCAAGACTGGTAAGAATTCTAAGGAACTTTTATCTTTATTTTTGGAATCTGCTGCAAAAACAAGAGTTTTACAAGCTGAAATTAGCAATTTATTTAAAACTTCTAAAGCTGATTCACAATCGATTGTTTTGCGGGATAAGGAAAAGCAGGAGGAAATAAGAGAAGCAAGGGATTTCCCTTTGGATAGTCTTGAAAGGTGTGGTATATGTGACTTGAATCATTCCACAGATCATTGTCCCTCCTTACCAAGGATGAAAGAAACATATCATAGAGATCTGGGAGTTGCAGCCAACTCGTTGCAACAATCATGTCAACCATGGCCTACATCTATGGTTCAAAATTCTATTCCTCCATTTCCTTACTCTCATACTCAATCATTGAATACTCTTCCACCATGGCAGTTGTTGCAGCCTCAATTTAACTCTTACCTGTCTTATCCACAAGGTTGGAATGGCCTATCTTCTGATCACACGGCCACTCTCTCTCATGCTGCAACAAAACTTGGTCCTTCAACATCAACCTCACAAATCAATCATCTACATCAGCCACATCTATTTTCTCATCAAACTCCTTGGTACCCAACACAATTTTCTGTCCAATCCACCCTCCACCCTAACCATAATAAAGCAGTACAGTATGCTTACAGTGCTGAACTGCAAAATGTTTCTACATTTCCCTCTTGTTCTACCTCACCTACACCGCTGCAAAAAGGCTGTGCATTGTTGCAGCAAATCCATACAAGGCCGGAACATGTTTTAAATCCAAGTTTTGCAGATGGATTTTCTTCTAGTCCTCATAAGCAAGCAGACAAGATCAACGATACACACGTAATATTTGATGGAGAGCAGTAATTGGAACCACAAGCATCATTCACATCATTAGATCCGAAAATCTTATGCATTGAGGAAGATCAGTTTAATAAGGATCTTCATGGTGTAACATCCATGAGCAAAGGGAACAAAGACTATATTGAAGCTTGGTTTCAATCTATCATCGGTCTGTAGCATCATTCCACGCTTCACCAATTCTTGGCACCATCATTTAAAGGGAAGTTGATCTCTCATATCCTAGAATTCATAAAGTTATATTTTTCTATTGGGAGTATGAGCATACTTGAGTCACTTTTTTGAAAATGGCTCCATTGGAAATATGCATACACTTAAACAATTTGTATATTTCCAAGTAGAATAGGGTAGGATAGAATATCAGAATAAAACCATGCTTTTATTTGTTTTTTTTTATTTTTGAATAAGTATGCTCTCTTCCTGCACCTTGTTGCAATCTAGAAGATCAGAAAGTAGAAAGATAAGGAATGGGTATGAGATGTTTTCATGAATGCTTTGGAATTGTTGACTATTTGGACAAAAATGCTTAAGTCCTTTTTGTCATCAATTTCTCAATTTCAATTTGTCTCTATTTGTTACAAGTAAAAATAAAAATATCATAAAAAAAAAATTACAGTAATTTGGGAAAGTGAATGAACGATCCGCAGGAAAATGAGCCCATGATTATGGAACTCTTCAAGCTTGAAATTTGACATGAATTTGTTAGTTGCAACACCCAGCTGTGAGTGATTACTCTCAGCTGTGATTACTTTCAACTACCACAGTGAGTTGCAACACTAAGCTGTGACTGTGCTACAGGTAAAAATTTATGAGATTGATATATGTGTGTGTTGCACATCATGATATGTCTTTAGTTTTTATTTTCCATAAAAATGCACATGCTTTATTTCAACATTATGTCATTTTTTAAGAGTTGCAGCTACGGCTACAACAAACCGTGTAAGTCAATATAAGTGATCAATGCTTGAAATATTTGGTATGGATGTGTGTTATATTTAAATTTACATCATTAAAAGCATTCACACCTATTCCAATCACTTTTGGGGGGTTAAATTTCATTTATTAAATTTTTGGTGCATTTTGGCTTGAAACTTTTACTGGAACACAGTCGAGACAGTCCATTTTTGGGAGACCAAATGAAATTATTTTTAAAACTTGTTTACATCCCAAGTATCCCTTTGAATATATTTCCCAAAACAATTTGAATTTTTACGATTTGGTGTCAAACGAAAATTTTATGGCCAAAATACTAACAGGGTGTCAAGCTGGTAGCTTAGGAACAGAGCTGGGAAAATAAATTTTTGGATGCCTTATTGGACATATTTTGAAAACATATTTCATTGGTATATTCCCCTATGAATCTAGTTTACAACGCAATTTTAATCACTCCATTCCGATATCGTATGTAAATTTTATGACCAAAATACTGACTGCCTATCACAAATCTGCATTCCTAAAACTCTATTTTCTAGACTGTTCATTGGCTTATTTGACCCATGAATTATTATTGGATTCAAAACCTATTTCTAATGGAGATACCTACATGAATATACTTTCATATCCAATTTTAATCACATCAATCCGTTATCAAATGAAAAAGTTAAGCCTAAAACCGTGACTGTTGGTCTAGTCCAGAATTCAAAAAAACACCTTGTCATGCAGGCTGTTACTGAGTGATTTGGAAGATCATTGCATAGAATTTTAAAAACCTGTTTCTAATAGATATATACCTATGAATTTAATTTCATTTGTCTTTGTTATCACTCAAATTGGACAAGGAACAAAGAAGCTATGATCAGAATACCGTTGGTGAGTCTAGATGGACATTGCTCTCCCGCAGGTATAAAATGGATTTTGCTTTGTTCATTTTTCTTTGGATTTGTTTTATGAGTAATTGCTTGTTGTGTTTTTCATAATTGTTGGGTGAAGAGAGACCAATCATCTCTATTCTTCCATCATCTCATGTTTTATTGCAGGCAAATGCTAGGTTTTTGCAGGTCCTTGGAAGCAGAAGGTCAATGCATGCACGAGTGACTCTTGAAGACTTTTTCTCAATTTGCAAGTGGATTAAGCACATAAAACAAAATTGAGAGATTTATGTGCAAACCATAAAAATTCCAATATTTCCGAAATTCAAGTCTCATTGCAACATGCCAAGAATCATTTTTAGACACTTGTTATCCCACTTGTTGCCGAAAGAAACCCCTCAAGAAGCCAATTGCACTATGGTAGATTCGTTCACCCTCCTCATTTCAAAACCCTAAAAAAAAATTCCATTCATGTCGAAGTCCCATTTTCCACTGCTTATGTAGTCACTATAACTGTTTTATTTCCCGTCACTACTACATCATGACTTCACATATACTTTCTACTTCTGAGTTTCATGTTGGTTCTATTTTCACTATGATTCTTCACAATCATTTATTTTGTACTCGTATTGGATGATGTGAAATTTATTAAGGTCCACCTTCCAATGGTCTTGTCCCATCGACTCCAACACATCATCTGGGATCGAGATTAGAGTTTTTATAGTGCCCTGGCATCTGCATGAATCAATGGAAGATTTCCTTGTTGTTAATCATGGGGATTCATCAATGCCTCTTGATTGAAAAAAAATTCAGGTGACTCGACTCCAACACATCCATTCGCACCTGTCAAGATGCACTAAGGTACTTTAGAGCTCACTGTCATCAAAGGTGAGTTTCTTCACATTGGTTAACAGCATACATTAATGGCTGGTAATCCATTGATTTCTTTCCATGCTCGACTTCAGCGCATTCATTCGCATGGTAAGAATTGTACCTCGGTTTTGTAGTAGCTGAAGATTATGTGATCTAATGGTTTCAAAAATGATTTGCAGCATCATTTGTTCAGTAGTTTTGCAATTTCTTTCCATTTTCAGTTCAACAATTAATTTTCAGAATAAGAGAAAGGGCTTTCTGCTTCTATGGTAGAATTTTTCCTCATAAATGGTCTCAGCAGTTAGTCTTACATGCAACCAGCACAACATCATGGATCAAATTCAGTCTCATCTATTTTCAGCTCTCATATACATATGTATCAGCATCAAATCAGCTACATAGCTCCAGCATACACCAGTCCATTCATGTCAACCAAGGCTTCCATGGAGGTAAAACTTGAGATAAAAATAGCATGAGTTTTTTATTTATTAAAGATTTGGGGAAATGTCATGAAGAACCACTAAGCATTAGCCATTTCCATTTTCTAAATAGCATTTTATGTCCATCCATTCCCATCATTCCCCACTCAGTTTTAACACTTCATCATTCATGCACATCCACTTCAAATTCCAACCCAACATCTCATCAACCCCACTGACCAAGCATACAAAAAAAAGGGATACCTTATTGTTGTTACACAAGAACCAGTAGTAAGAAAAAAAGCTTGTTGCTGTCACACAAGAAACAGTAGCAAGAAAAGAATCATTGCTACTGCCACATAAAAACCAACAATGAGAAGAAATAAATCAGTTGCTTGAAGGTTGTTCTTTCTAGCTTTAGCATTTTTTTTTGCATGTGGGAACTACAAATCCTCTATGGCTGCAAATTGAGGAAATGATGCATGAGGGCATGCTTTGCTTTCAGTTTAAAAGGTAGTCCTTTAATAATTTTCAGCAAGTTTATGACCAGAATCAAGGTTTGCAGATTGTTTTCTCATTGAAAATGTTCTCTTGAAGTACAAGCAAAAATGATCGGGGAGTTTTCTGAATTCATTAATTATCTCAAGAAGCCTAGAAAACCATGAAAAAATGATCTACTGTTGTCACACAAGAACCAGTTGTAGGAACACAAGGCATTGTTGTTGCTTCTCGAGAACTTACAGTGGTAGAATTTTATGCTGCCATATAACAGAGAATACATTCAGAGGTATGAGTTTCATTATTCAGTAATGCCCACATTGGCTTACAATTGTTATCATGGTCCTTGCATATTTGATGTTGTAGTTCATAATGGAAGAGAGATGTTGCTGTCACTATGAAAATATTCCCATAATAATGAAAGACAAATTTGGAAAAACACGCTTATATTTCCATGGCGGCAAACTAAGTTTTTGGGGACATGAGATTTCATGATTACAGGGTTTCTATCCACATAACAAAAGCATCAATTGTCAGTGTTAAGCCATGCTCAGCCCACGGTTTCATGACCAGCCATCTATTTCTAGCTCATTTCATTGCTGCATCTCAAAAGGTGAAGGTATATCCAGGGAAAAAATGAAGGTAATAGCAGAATACATATTTCACTAATCTGAGTTTTTGGAGCAGCAATACATAGTCATTTCCAGATCCATGCTCTGTTTTCAAAATTAGATTATTGGAAGCTACATGAATGTATGAAGTGAAATACATACATTCATAGGTTTTGTTAATTGATACATGGATTTGTTGAATATGGTGGCTACCAACTATTTTGAAATGGCTTGGTACTTTGAGATTCTCATTCTTAGTTGGATATGGGCTTTATGCTTGCTGTAATTGGTTTTTTTTGGTGCTATATGTTGTCATTACTATTTTTATGAGCATGGAAACGATTGAGAGGATCTCTTGAACTACTTTGAAACAGTCCTACCATACACAACAATTGAAAAATGGCCATTTGTATTAGTAATAATTTTTATAACAGTATGGAGGATTGATGTGCAAATCAAAACTTATTTTCTGCCGTGAAGAGTTTTAATAAGCATGAGTACAGGATGTGTCCTCATTTTGGGGGAGATGGTTGTTTCCAACTAAGATGACAACTCTTCTTTTGCATGAGGACATGACAAATTATTCAGTTTGGGGGAGGAGCTACTATGCTTGCTGCTTTTTCATTCACATTCATAATTTTGATGCATATTGTTCTTCATATAAAATGCCAAATTTGAATTGATCATATCTCACAAACCATGAATTGGATCCTCATGAAATTTGGACAAGGAATTCATAACAAAATGATGAACAACCGTGGCAAGTTTCAGCTCAATCCAGTACACGGTTTTTGAGAAAATGGCCATCATCACCTATAGCCAATTCACATTTTTCTCGAAATATGTGATGTGGGTTTATCTAATTTTTGGCGTGGAGATGCATTAGAGTGGTAGCCACGTTTCTGAAAAATTTCAGCCCAACCCAGTTTTCCGTTTGGGAGAAAATGGCTTTAGAATTTTCCCATTCAAAAAGGCTAAAACGCCGTAAAATATTGTCGTTTCCTGTTTTTCGTTGGCTGCAACACCGTTCCCTTTTTTCGACAACCGTTTTCTGGCAGCTGCCCGTTTTTTGGCAGCTGCGACATCTTTTTCGGCGACCGTTTTCCGACAGCTGCCTGTTTTCCGATAGCTGCGACATCTTTTCCGGCGACCATTTTCCGGCAGCTGCCCATTTTCCAACACCTACGACATCTTTTCCGGCGACCGTTTTTCAGTGGCTGCCCATTTTCCGGCAGCTATGACATCTTTTCCGGCGGCTGCGGCATATTTTTCGGCGGCCGTTTTCTGGCAGCTGCAAGATCTTTTCCGGCAGCTGCGAGTCCGCCAAATACGTCGCTAAATTTAGCGTTGTTCCACCAAATTCGCCACTAAAATATTCGCCAACTTCTTTGCTAAAATAAGCTGAATCCACCAAATTTGCCGCTACATTTAGCGTTGTTCCGCCAAAATTTTCGCTAAAACCTTCGCCAAATTCTCTGCTAAAATAAGCTGTGACTTTGTCAAAATTCTACTAAAGAGCTGCGAATCTGCCAAATTTTTTGCTAAATCCTCTGCTAAGTGACTTTGCCAATTTGTGTTAAACTCTCTATTTCTTCCAGCTGCAGCTGTGCAAATGGTAAAATGAAGGAACAAGTGGATGAGTTTTTTTTCAAGTTGGATGCTACACAGATATTGGGTTGCATGAGGACATGCAACAAGTTCAGTTTGGGGGAGATGTTGGGCCCTAGAATTGTCCATTTTTCCATCATTTATCGACATACCTTTTATCCATTTTCTTACCATTATTTCTCATTTATCATTCCATTTTTCATCCATTTGTTGTAGCTGCGCGTTGAACAGCCTACTACTTCCATTGATCTTTTAAGTGGTTAATAGTGATTATTTTCTTTTATCTTTGATGAATTAAAATACTATTATGCATAATTTTACTAATGATGGTTTGTGGAGTGATTTTTCATGTACAGGACGCTCATAGCCAGCTGTTACAGCCTTAACCAAAAACGCATGCCACATAAGAACACCTTGATTTGCGTCTTGATTTACGGGCCGATGGAAATGAATCTCAAACATCCGAGACATGGGTTTTTTGTGTAACATCCTCATTTACCTGAATCGTGAGAAAATTTCCAAACAAAGCTACGGTTTGCGATATGCAGGTGGTTCTTCGAGAGGGTATTTTCCATATTTGGTGTTGTGACCGGTTCCAAAGTTGCCAACAGTTACGCTCGTGTTCTAGCTGTTGCAGATCACAAGTTGGGGGCTCAGTTCTTCATTTACATGAGATAATTTTATGTATAAATATGTAATCAATATCATTGAGAAAGGGGGATGAAGGATGATAGATTAGGCAGGATAGGAGATGGATGATAGGAGATGCAAGATAGGAGAGAACACAATGTTATGATGTAGGATTTGATCCAGATCTATTGTCATTATTCCATTATGATAATACATGCTGGCAGTTTCTTAATTCTGGAATCGCGGACTTTTATTGTGAAGATCCAGCTCTGCTCAGTGGAGGAAGGGCCCTCTTCCCTGAGCAGATGCTGGTAGTGTTAATTGTAAGTGTTTTATTTTGTAAATCTGTTATTTGTTAATTCATGTTTTTTATTCATTAGATTTATCATAGCATTCTCATGTTAATTCATTTTGATAGGTCGTTGGACAATACATGACTTATTTTAGATTTATGCAAATAGATCTTGTTTCATAGGAATAGATCTTGTTTGAAATGTGTTTGATTTACAGTTTGATTTACGAATAGGTTTGAAGTTTGATTTACTTTCAAGAAGTTGTGACCTAGTTTACAAATAGTTACAATTTCATATCAATAGATTAATAGTGTCAGATAGAAATTGTGCATGCATAGATCTTGCACGATAACTTTGAAATAAAAGACTTCCTCAGATTGATACTTTATGTTTAGCACTTTGCATGTTAAGTTTTAATTAACTTGCATATAGTGGGCATGACAACTTTTTTTTATCTTTTTGGGCCTGATATTACTGAAGCGATTGATGAAAATAGAAGGACAAGGGTTATTCTGGGTGTGTTGAACTCAACACATATTACACTAATTCCCAAGAAGGACAATTCAACTTCATTCAATGATTATCAACTGATTTCTCTTTGCAATCTGGTGTATAAGATTATTTCAAAAATCATTATAGGCAGTTTGAAACTGTTTTTTGACAAATTCATATCTGATAATCAGTTTGCTTTTTTATCTAATAGACATTTACATGATGTAGTAGGTATTGCACAAGAATGTCTAAACTCACTAAAGTTGTCTAAAAAGAAGGATTTCATCCTAAAGTTAGACCTGGTCAAAGATTATGACAGGATAGATTGGTATTTTCTTAGGCTTATTCTTATACATATTAGGATATCTTTTGAATTTTTCTCGTGGATTAATATGGGATGTGTTATTTTTGTGTGTTTCGGGATTCTTATTAATGGCTCTTTATCTCCCATTTTATCTAGCAATAGAGGTATTCATTAGGGGTGTACATAGTCCCCTTGTTTGTTCATTTTGGCAATTGAAGGTCTTAGCCTTCTTTTGAGGAATGTTAAATTGCCAAGGTTATTGAGGGAGTTAATTTTGTAAGTATTGTGAACCTTTCCCATCTTATATTTGTGGATGATGTCTTTTTTTCTGGTAATGGTTTGGTGGCTGAGTGGTGTGCTTTCCAGTCTCTTATTTCATTATTTTGTGGTTCTTTGGGTCTTGAAGTTATCCCATGGAAGTCTTGCTTTATTTTTGCCAATGTGGAGGAAGCAGAGTGTGATGCAGTTAAGGTGGTAATGGATTATCATATGGTAGATTATTCGATAGGTATCAAATACCTTGGATTAATTCTAAAACCAACTAGATATAATTCAGTGAAATATTGGGGTGGTTGATTAAGAAGATCACATGGAAAATCAAGGGTTGGTCAAGTCAGTTTTTCTCCTTGGGAGGTAGGATTATTTTAATTCAGTCTGTTTTGCAAGGTATTCCATTTTTTGGGTTCTCACTATTCATGGTTCTGAGGACTATCCTCTCGACTATCAGGAGGTATCTCTTCCATTTTTTATGGGAGGGTAATACTATTGGTGGGAAATTTTACCTTTGTTCTTGGGAGATTCTATATAAACCATTGGTTTTTGGTGGATCGGGTATAAAATGTTTGTCTAGTTTCAATTTTTCCCTTTGTGCTACTATTTTTTGGCGTTTTCTGTTCAATAAAGGACTTTGGGGAAAGGTGATTCATGCAAAATAATTAAAAAGGTAGACACCTGACTTGTGCTTTAGAAATGTTATTACGTGTCGAGATCGTTCATGTTTCATTTGGTCTAGATTTATGGATAGTTTTCCATTGATCCATCACGCTTTATCATGTGTAGTGGGGAGAGGTATACTTACTAATATTGGGCTGGATCCGATTATTGGGATGGAAGGTAAGTATAAATTGTCCAAAAAATTATCTCTCATTTGCATCGAATAAATTTGGTTATTTTACAACACATATGGAAGGAGGAAGTTTATGGTCAGTACCATTGGATCTCTGCATAGGAATTGTATCTGTTGCCTGGTCTTGGGGAAGAATGGACCAGATATATTGAGGTTTTGATTCATGCGGGAATTTCTATGTCTTCCCATTTGGATCAGTTGGTGTGGGGGAGGAATAAGGAAAATGGGATTATGACTGCTAAACCGGTATATGATCTAATTTTAGAGATCAACTCAGAACCCACTGGGAACTGGTGGAATTCTTGGATTTGGAAAGATTCATGTCCTTCAAAAATAAAAATCTTTGGATGGATTTGTTTGAAATATCATGTCCTTACTTGTGATACTTAAGCACAAAGGATTTGTTGGACTTAATAGATGTTTTCTGTGCAGGAAGGATTCTGAAAGTGTGAATCATTTGTTTGACAGATGTGCTTTCTTTAGGAAAATGTTGGTGGGCATTGGTAGGTACTATTAGTTGGATATTAGTTGGGATAGGGATCGGTTGTTGATAATATTTCCCTTTGGTGTTCACAAGAGAAGCATCTCATCCATATTTCTCTGCTCATAATCTAGGAATGCTGGAAAGTTTGTAATAAATTCTTGTTTGAGGATACTTGGATTTGTTCTTCGGTTGTGATTGCTAGAGTTGTTGGGGACTTTATTGCTTGGCATAAGCCCTTCAAAGTGAAGAAGAGTAGTCTTATTCAATAGCCTTCATTCCCATTGGAGTGTCCCATTGTTTTTCTGGATGGTGCACTGCAGGAGGGATCATGTGGCACGGGTTTTTTTATTAGATTGAATTCCCATTAGGTAATTAAGGGTTGGATGAAAGCGGGATGTGGGACTAATTCCAAGGCTGAACTATTGGCTCTTTGGGCTCTACTTTTTGTTTCCTTCAAGTTTGGGGTGAGCCATGTTTTCGTAGCTGGCAACTCTCATATCATTATTGGCTAGGATAATGGTGATTCCCACTTCCAGTCTCTTCTCTTAGAGCATTGGAAGTCTAAGGTCAGTCTATTGATCTCTTCTTTCATGGGTATCTCTTTCCAACACATTTATCGGGAGATCATATTTGAAGCTGATAAGTTATCTAAGATTTTCATTGGTGTGATGGATTTCTATATCCACTATGAGGTCTAGTTGGATTCTACTATTACTTTGAAGGATTCATTTCCTTTTGAATAAGTGGTTTTGACACGTTGTTTCATATTTGGGATGAGCGGCTTGGATTTTGTAGTGTATGTTTGTTCTTTTTCTGAGATGAACTTGGACATATGTTGATGATTTGAAGCAACTGTCATTTTGATAATGATCGCTAGAAATATGGAGGACTGTAGAAGTTTTAAAATACTTTATCATATAAGCTATTTGTAAGGACGGGTTTCAACTTTGGAGATCACTTGGCATGACTTATTGGTGATAGACAAAAGGTGATAGTGGGATTAAATCCTTGAATATGATCTTCACATAATTTAATTTATTCCAAAATCTAATCCGTTCCCTACATGCAGGGAATATATACAACATTTCTAAAGTGTTTAATGGGGAGTAGAGAGGAATGTGGGACTTGGGGTGGAAATATGTTGAGAATTTAGAGTTGCGAGGATATTTGTTTGGGGTATGGAAAGAGGACAAGATAGTCTACAAAACACATTTTTTGGAATGTTGGATCAAATGAGAAAAATCCATTTTTTTGTGGACCCCTAACAAATTCGAAGGGGAGTACATGGTTTATTTGGGGTATAAGGTATGCAAAAAACAAATAGAGACTTGGAAATAAAGCATGATCTAGAAGATGGAGGATTCTTGCAAGGTCGAACTCAAAAGCCACATGTTATGGAGTAAAACTTTGGATCTTCACTTTACAACATGACTTGGGTTTTGGTAACCATCCTTGGTGTACTAAACCTTCAAACGTGGCACCGCATCTTACTAACATACCAAATATTTCATATGAATGGATTATGTTGAGGGTTAAGGCCTCACACATGGCATGTAAATCTTAGGTATATATTCCATGGAGTTAGAACCTAGGTTGTTGCACCAAACTATTCCCTTATCCTCAAGAAACATATCAAGTCTTTTGAATGTTGAGATCACCATCATATCAAAATGGAGGTGAAAGATGATGTATTATGGGAATATGTAATGCCCCAAGTAAAGAAACATGCCATGTGATCCCCTCATAAATATTTGTTGCGGCCTAGTTCGTTTCCTTTCATCCCTAGACCATGGCATGAGAATCATAACCATACTTGGTATGTTAATTCTCAAAATGATGGAAATATATGACTCATATGCTAAACATTTTCTATGTAGGGCATGTGTGATTGTTTGGGATGCTACACATGACACATGAGAACTAGGGGAAACTACATGAACTTTGGCCCTAGAAGTTAATCCCAAACGATGGTCAAGTTGTAAGCAATTCCATGGTGTTATGCATCTTGTTAGGCTCAGATATTGTCTTCTATAATGATGTTATTTTCATTGATTTCCCATCCTTTCTACCATAATTTAATACATCTGTCCAATAAGGTTGTCTTTTACTTTGTTTTATTAATTAAAATATGGTAAATGTCAAATAAGCCTAATATGTTATTTTTAATCTATTAAATGTGCAAATGATAAACATTTCAATATTTCATTTGACCCGTCTTTCAATCCTGTGCCCCGTACTGAGTTTGATAGCATGTTATTATTGGTTTAAATGGCTTGACTTACTTTCTTAACAAATTTCCCTTTATCTTCTCGAAAACATGTCATACCTGCATACAGAAATTTAAACGACAGCTTAATAATAAGATTTTAAATTATCCAAATAAATAAGTATAACTAAAGAATCAAAAGAAATATTATTTATAAATAGAAATCAAATCATAAATTAACATTTTAAAACAAAACTTTAAAAGAAAAAAAAGAAAAAATACAATACAAACATATATATATAAATACAAACATATTGAATAAAAGTGAATCGTGAATTATTAATAAATGGATGGTAATTCAACCAATAGAACTCAAGAACCCATCTGTCAATGTGGCCAACAACCAAGCAGAAATTATGCTCATAATCTGGATTTATGAACTAATTTCAGTTATAGGTCATTTGGACACCCATTCAGACCTTCATTCGATTCTGTCAAAAACGTGTTTTTAATAGACAACAGAATTTTGGGATGGATTTACAGGAAAACAGAGCCAAAACTAATAATTATGGAACATGGGATTTGTGCGGAATATGCCCATTTAGGTCTCCATGAGGAATTTTGCAAAAAATTGAAGACATTTGGGAGAAATGTGTGGTTCCTTGAAACGGATTTGCCCAGAAAACGTCAAAATGTTAGTTGGATTTTTTTTTCTGAATTTGTTCCTATTTTGATGGGTCATTATTATAATAGTAAAGCCATTCTATTTTTAGAGAGGTTGACCACTAAAAGGGTTGACCTGCTCTCTTTTTTTTAAAAACTATATAAACATGCTCAGGGTTATGAAGAAAGGGGAGGAAAACATTGTATAAGCTTCACTTCCAGTTTTAATAAAATATATGTTTCAATTGTTGATGAATTCGTGTTTTGTTGGTGATTGATCTGAGTTAGATACAACCCCTGATTGCTGAGAAGGGCCTCTCCACAACTTGAGGTTTTTTCCATTGTGTATATTTTGGTATTCCATTTTCAGTAAATGTATTTAACTCAGTTTTCGTGTAAATGGTGTTTTTCTATTTCCTGTAATATATTTCTGTTGTTAACATAATTTATGCTTCCAGAATTTAAAGTGTCTAATCATGTGTAGTTTCTTTTAGCTTGCTTTCTAGTTTTACATTGCAATTAGATAGAGTTTGATTATTTCAGAATTTCAAGTTAGTTTGTAATCAGATTTAACTCTGTTTATTCTCATGTAGCTATAAATTAAATTAGTTTACCTTTTAGCTTTGTTTTATTATGCAATAGAAATGGATTCTTTCCTTAGAAATAAATTAGTGTTGTTGCTCTCCGATTATTTCCACTTTAAATAGCTTATTTTATGTTTTTATTGCACCATAGACTAATATGCATAAACCAATTGGCATTAGGATCATTTAGTTTACGTATTTTCATACTTTACATCATTTTTTGTCATCCAGACTATCATTCGAACTATCTTCTGGACTGTCATCTAGACTTTAATGTTTTCTGTTTTGTTTTTATGTTTGTTTAAAGTTGAATTTCTTAGTTTTTCAAATTGTATTATGTCTTGTAGTTAACCAGCATTTGTTAATGTAGTTATAACCTTGTTTTGAATGGCATAATGTTTTGCTTAAGCTTCATATTCATTTTTAGGTATTCTTTATCTTTTAGCTTTCCTTAGTTTTCTTTTATAGTTGTACTTTGATTTGTAGTTAATACTTTATGTCTTATTCCTTAACTTGTTATTGTTCTAGAACTTGTCAATTTCATTCTTAGTTTAGTTTACTTCATCTTTATTAAGGTTGATTTTGGATTAAATATTGGTAATTTCATTGTCAAAATGGTCTGATCACAAATCTCAGTTCAAGCATCTCTTCTCATTTACATGGTTGATGAAGATGTTCATGGAGAGGATTTGATTCAGAAATAGAATAACCTTCTTAATTTTTAGATCGAACTTATTTCCAAGTCATTTGCATATCGATGAATAATAGTTGCAATGTTTAAAATCACTTGTAATTGGTCACTTTTCAGTTTCCACCTCTTTGTAGAAATTAAATTAGATTTACTTCTGTTTTGTTTCTTAGTCACATTTGAAAATCATTTTGATACATTCCCTCAAATTCCTCAAGGAGAGTGGAATTAGATAACTTAGCTCAATTTTCTTATGAATCGTCCATTGTTTTCTCTTAAATTTATAGTTAACTATTAATTTGCATTTCTTGTAATAACTAAGTCAATTATATTTTTCATGATATCATAATTCCTCATTTCAAATATTAGTTGTACTTCAAATTGTATTGCAATTAGATTTTTGAATTTGTTTCATGGTTTAAGTTTGAATAGCCTTTTCCATTTTCAGTAATTCTTAAGAATTTCCATTTTTTGTGAGTAGCTTATTTTCAATTAAGTCTTTCTTTTCAGACTAGTATTTTCTTTCGTAATTCCTATTCTTGTTTATAAGGTAAAAGTAATATAGTTTGATACTATTCTGATCTGTTTGATAGTTTAGGTAGATTACTAGCTTCTGATTAGCTTAGATTAGTTCAAGCCTTCAATCCTACACATATAGTGTTTGTATCTCATAATCTACCTTCCTGGGTTGACAACTAATTGTTGAATTAGATAGTGCATATTTTACCTGACATTTTGGCGTCATTGTTAGGGAGGTGCTAAAGGGATTGGAGTCTAGGTAGATAGAGGTAGATAGGATTCCTTTACATTACACAACAAGGGGGAGGGGAGAACGGTAAGACGAGAGGTAAGAACCTGTGTAGCCACTATAGTGGGGTGGCCCAAAGCCTTGTTGTTCTCTTTTTCGCACAAGTGTGTTTACTTCACAAATTTTGATTTACTTCTCTTAAGTGTACTTTCTACAAACTTAGGTAGTTTACTTTCATGTAAATTACTCTTACGAAAGCGTGTTATCTATTCAAAAATATTAGGTGTGTTTACTTTTCACTAAGTGTGTTTATTTTCTGCAAAGTTTGAGTGTGTTTCTTTAGAATTTTTATTTTCTGCAAAATTTCATTGTTTTTTCTTACATTAGGTGTTGCATTCAGATTTGTTACGTTCGATTCATTTTTTTTTTGCAGGTGTGTTTAGGTTTTTCATAATGTATTTTCTTTTCAAGTGTGTGATATGTTTAGTAATTGTATTCTAAAGAAAAGAAATAAAAATAAAAATAAAAACAAAATTTTGGGTGCAGTAGGAACCCCAACCACTAATCCTTATCTGAAGCGGGACCTACCGAACAAGACATCGATTTGAAGGTGCTTATTAGCATGAGGGAATTCTCTCAAATCCTAGTAGCAGCTGGGATCTCAATTTATTCTTCTCAAGAAGATCATATCTTGACAAAATTCAAGAATTTATCTACCTTTCCAGAAATAATAGAAGCACCATGGTCTCATGAGCTACAAACCGACTCTCTTTTCAAATCTATCAAGGAAACCAAAAACTTGGAGACTATATTCAATGGAGAGAGACTTGAAATTAAAGAGTTCTCTACATGCAAGCTGATAGATCCATCTTGTGCTCAACAAATTTATCATCGAAGAGAAGGGGATCTGCATGACATAATGAAGGAAGGTGAATATGAGGACTACATCAAAAGCTGGTTCGAAGAGGTAACACAACCACAATGCCATTCCTTCATTCAACACTTGATGATGTAAATAAAAGTAAGTTGGTTGAACTTCCACATATTAAATTTTCATATGCTTAGCTAAGACATCATTATTTCATTTCATATTCATAACAAAAGCATATAAACAGGATCACTGAAAGATAGACAAGCACAACCATACAAAAAAAACACAAGGATTTATCCTGGGAAAACCCTAAAGGGAAAAACCCAACAAAAGCTTCCTCAATATAGATGCCCCAAAATGATAAAAGATAAAAGATAAAACCAGAAAGGAGATCAAAGCCTGATCCTCCTCCTTCTCCAACTACTTCTCTTCTCCACTAATGTGCTACACAAGTGAGAGTGTGTGTGACAAATGAGGAGCACTACACCTCTATTTATATTCATCCATTCACTTAAGTTAAATCATCTGTCATGTAGGCTCAAGTTAATCACGTAGGCTCAAGTTACACATGTAGGCTCAAGTAACCACACTAGGGTGCTAATGACCCACCTTTACAATTAGAGGGGACTGCCTCATGACTCTTATTAGTTCTTCCGATTAGAAGCATCGCGGTACAAAGTAATACAAGTGGTTCTCCTGATAGGACCATCGGGGACCACAAGGAAATACATATAGAATATTCTTCGAATTTACAATATTTCAACACTCCCCCTTAACGAGAAGGGTATTCTATAACAACATCAACAACAACAATAATAGGAGAGAGATAGAGGACAACATCAACATCATCATGGTGATACATCTATAAATCATTGGAAGCTTTTCAACATCATGTAGTCTTCATCTTCAATATTTAGTATTCATCATCATCAGTACTTTGACTGCTTCGATCAACAACATCTTCAGCATCTTGACTCTTCAATCAACAGCAACATCTTCAGCACTTTGACCTTTCAATTAGAAACATATTCAGCATGTTGACCTTTCGATCAGCAACATCATCTTCAGCACTTTTCCCTTTCAATTAGCAACATCATCTTCAACACTTTGACCTTTCAATCAACAACATCTTCTTCAGCACTTTGGCCTTTCGATCAGCAACAACATCATCATCATACTCTGATCTTTCGATCAGAAACATCATCATGAAAACATCATGAAAATATCATCAAAACATCAACACCATCATCATCAAAATATCATCATCATCATACTCTGATCTTTCAATCAGAATCATCATTATTATCATCCTCTGATCTTTTGAGCAAAAACATCATCAACTGAACATCATCATACTCTAACATCAACTCATCATCATATTCTGATCTTTTGATCAGTACGTCATCATCATCATACTTTTATAATACGGCATCATCATCATCAGGATCTCATCATCATCACATTCTGATCTTTTAATCAGAAACATCATCATCATCATTGCATTCTGATCTTTCGATCAGAAAACATCATCATCATCAGCAACATCATAATCATAAGCAACTTATGATCTTTCGATCAGAAAACATCATCATCATCATATTATGATCTTTCGATCAGAGAGCATCATCATCAGCAACTTTTGATCTTTCGATTAGAGAAACATCATCATCATCATATTCTGATCTTTTGATCAGAGAATATCATCATCGTCGGCAATAGCATCATCATCATATTCTAATCTTTCAATCGGAGAAAATCATTATCATCAGCAACTTCTGATCTTTCGATCAGAGAAACATCATCATCATCATATTCTAATCTTTCGATCAGAGAACATCATCATCAGCAACAACAGTATCATCATCATATTCTGATCTTTTAATCAAAGAACATCATCTTCAGCAACAAATTCTGATCTTTTGATCAGAGAACATCATCATCATCAACAACATCTGATCTTTCGATCAAAAACATCATCATCATCATCACACTCTGATCTTTTCATCAGAAAACATCATCATCATTAGCAGCAGCCCACAATACAAAGACAAAGAAGTCTTTGGATCTCTTTTGGACTCAAATCCAAGGATGATGCAATCCTATCACATTCTCAACAACCAAGGTCACCGGATCCGTTCTGAACTAAGGTTCAAGGATGATGCAATCCTACCACATTCTCAATGACCGAAGTTACACCAGATCCATTCTGAACCGAAGTTCAAGGATGATACAATCCTGCCACATTATCGATGACCGAAGTTACACTGGATCCATTCTGAACCGAAGTTCAAGGATGATACAATCCTGCCACATTCTCGATGACCAAAGTTACACCAGTTTAGTTCTGAACCAAAGTTCAAGGATGATACAATCCTGCCACATTCTCGATGACCAAAGTTACACCAGATCCATTCTGAACCGAAGTTCAAGGATGATACAATCCAGCCACATTCTCGATGACCGAAGTTACACCAGATGTGTTCTGAATTGAAGTTCAAGGATGATACAATCCTACCACATTCTCGATGACCGAAGTTACACTAGATCCATTCTGAACCAAATTTCAAGGATGATACAATCCTACCACATTCTCGATGACCAAATTTACATCGGATCCGTTCTGAACTGAAGTTCAAGGATGATACAATCCTACCACCTTCTCGATGACCGAAGTTCACCAGATCCGTTCTGAACCGAAGTCCAAGGATGATACAATCCTGCCACCTTCTTGATGACTGAAGTTCACTGGATCCGTTCTGAACCAAAGTACAAGGATGATACAATCCTTCCACCTTCTCGATTACCGAAGTTCACTAGATCCATTCTGAACTAAAGTTCAAGGATGATACAATTTTGCTACATTCTCGATGACCGAGGTCACCGGATCAATTCTGGACATTTGTCCTAGGATGATACAATCCCTCTTCATTCTTGAAGACCGAGGTCTTCAGATCACTTCTGGACATATGTCCCAGGATGATACAATCCCTCTTCATTATCGAAGACCGAGGTCTCTGGATCACTTTATGGAAAGTGCCCAGGGATGATACAATTTCACTGCAACATCAATACTCCCCCTTTCAGGGAAGGTCTTTCCGAACCACACCAAGCTTGTCTCAAAAGTGTTCGAACTTTACTCAGGACAAAGGTTTCGTCAATACATCATCATCTAAACAATCATCATCTACATCTTCAGTATGTGACTACTGAACTATCACCATCTGTATCTCCAGTATGTAAATACTGAAAGCATCATCATCTATATCTTCAGTATAGAAATACTGAAATCATCATCATCTCTATAATCAGTATAGAAATACGGAATCACCATCATCTGCATCTACAGTATGTAAAAACATCATCTATATATTTAGTATGGAAATACTAAAGCATCATCATCTCCTTCTTATCTCGTATGTAGAAATACTGGATTTCTATGTGTTACGATAGAACATAGGGTTCTCTTTCATCACAACTCTAGTTATCACATAGAATCACGGTAGTGTCCAACTCTAGGTTGAATAATCTTGACATCAGCTTCTGAAGCCATATGGCTTCACAACTAGTAGAGTAAGCTACTAAATATTCTGCTTTGGCTATGCTTAGAGCAACACTAGACTTCTTTCTGCTAAACCATGAAATCATAGTAGATCCCAGACTATAACATCCACATGTTGTACTTTTTCTATCTAAGATACTTCCAGCCCAATTTGCATCTGTGTAGCCATACAATCTATACTCATGGCTACCATCATAGTATAGACCAAGGTCTATAGTCCCTTTTAGATGTCTCACCACATGTTTTGCAGCTACTAGTTGAACCCATCTTGGTTGAACAAGATATTGACTTAAGGTGTTCATGGCAAAACAAATGTTTGGTCTGGTATTTTTTAAGTACATCAATGACCCAATGATCTATCTATAATGAGTCGCATCCACTAACTCTGATGAATTATCAGCTAACAGTTTCAGGTTGGAGTCCATGGGTGTGGCCATGGCTTTGCATTCCAACATATTGAATCTCTTCAATATCTCTGCCGCATACTTTTCTTGGTTGAGAAATATTTCTTCTGAACTTTTCCATACTTCCAGACCTATGAAATAATGCATTAGCCCAAGGTCTTTTATCTCAAATTCTTCTGCTAGTTTCTTCTTGCTTTCCATGATCTGTTTCTCATTCCTTGTCAAGAATAAGTCATCCACATATAATAACAGGATGATAGGTTCATCTTCTACAACATTGGGATAAAGGTTAGGATCAGCTCTACTCTTGGTAAAGCCCATAATTGACAGGAAATTGTCTATCCTTCCATACCAAGCTCTGGGAGCTTGCTTCATGCCATAGAGGGCCTTCTTCAACTTACATATATGAGTCCATCTGCCTTCAACTTCAAATCCTTGTGACTATTCGATGTAAAACTCTTCCCCAATCATACCATTAAGGAAGGCTTGTCCTTACTTCATCATGGAAGCAACTACCATCATAGTTCTGAAGGAAGTGTACCTTGCTTTCTGGAGTAAGTGTCTCTTCAGAATCAATTCCCTCTTTCTTATAGAAACTTCTAGCCACAAGTCTTTCCTTAGTTCTATCAGCAACATATTTTATCTTGCAAATCCATTTGTAAGATACCACATTCTTGCTTTCAGGTTTGAGTACTATATCCCAAACATCATTCTAGTATTCTTTCATCATAACATCTTCCATGAGTTCGTCTTGTGAGATCATCAACATATCCTAGTCTTCTGCATTCAACTTTGAAGGTTGGAACCCACTTTACTCTTGGTAAAGTCTCGATCCATCGGGAAGTTGTCCATCATATCGTACAGTGTCAAACTCAGATATCTTCTGTAGTCACTCCCCCTCAAGTGGAGTATTATCTTCCTTCTTCATTCTATACAGGTGATTCTATGCTTGATATACACTATTCAATAGAGTATGTCATGTCATAGTCTATTCTTTCTGAGGCAAATCATGATTCTTTCTTTGTACACTTGTTCTTGTAGATCCATATGGAAGATACTATGTACTTCCCTTTATGTCTCGAAATCATATTGTATACATCATTCCCCATAATCAACTATTATTCTTTGATCATAGATTCTTTCATAGCATTCTTTTCTTCATCTTGAGTTATCTCTCATACCCATGGTGGTCTTCATCCTTCAAGGTGGATCTACCGCTCTCTGAAGCTCTTTCTTTCGTCATGGTGTCTCTGACCCTGGGAGCTTCAGATTCATGTTTATTGAATTGTCATCACTTGTTCTTCGGAACAAGTCTCATCCTTCTTTTCTTTTAGGATGTTGTACAGGACCTTTCCTACAATTCAAATGCACCAGTTGCATGGTTATAACTACATATGCATAATGACAAATTCTTATGCATCATGCAACTATTTAGCCAATACAACATTCATCCATATCTCACAAAAACATTCTATATGCCTTCCATCTCTACCATGACATCATTGAGATTGTGCACTAATCCAATATGTCAACAAATAGGTTTCATTCTAGATAAGTAACAATGGATATTTGTATAGACCCATGAGCTACTTACCCATCACATGCATGCAAACAACACATCAACTGAATATAATCAAATGCATAACAAAACAATATCATTAAATGACAATTGAATACTTATCTTTTCTTTGTTTCGTGGGTAGACTCCTTCTTGATCAATCTGCTTCATCATCTTCTTCATCCATGAAATCATCATTTCTTATCCAAATGATAAGATGGATAAGAGGTTCGTCAAGAATTGAGTTCTTCATAAACCTCATCGCTTGAGGGATCTTCTTTGAATGGTGAGAGCTTGATCTTCAATTTTCTCCCATCTTTCTTCTTCTCTTCTTATGAGATGAGCTTCTTCTTCTTCCCAGAGTCAACTAAAAGTAATCACTTCCTTTCCGCACACATTCCTCTCATGAATGAATCCCATGATCATGGGAGGCCATTCAAGGTGGCTATCACCACTTCTGCATTCTCTGCTTCTTCTTCTACCGCTTCAAGATGTTATGCATTCTGGATCTTCACATTCTTCAACTGTTTTCTCAAATCCGTCTTCTGAATTATGTTCTTATCTTCAAATAGCTTGATCAAGGAATCAAACATCTTCGGTGTCTTTAGGGAATACACTTGTTGTACAAGTTAATTCGTGATTGAATCAACAATGATCTTCTTAGCCTTGATCAAATTCTTCTTGTGTAAGGCTTTAAGGCTCATCTCCCTCTAGAACTGGAACCTCTCTACTCATGTAGGTGTCCAATTCATTTTCTTCAGAGAGATCAAATACTTCCATGCTTGGAATTTTTTAACTTGACCAAGCTTATCATCAATCTGATTTGATATATCACTTTGAAATGAGAACCTCAAATGCAAATAGAAAAAAATTAGATCTTACCGATTTGAGGTGTTCGTCCTGCTTCCGATGCCGGTTGATCTAGCGTTTGTCAGAGAAACCCTAATTTTCAAAACTTGGAATATTTTAGATCTAATTGGATATAAAGATAGATCTCTTCAAATGGAGCTTTCCAATGTACTCCTTTTCTGAAAACAATGGAGGGAAGCTCCCGGAACAGGAAGCCCTAGTTTTCCAATTTCTTCTATAGAAATGTATGTTACTGTTTCTGTGATATCTCCGCAATTGCTACTCATATGTGTCTAAAATTTCTAAATGCGGTAACCTCACATGTCCCTGATCCAAAAACATATGTTTCATCATAATTGGTTTCACCAATTGGGATTTATGATCATTTGCCCAAGGTGAACTGTTACAGGACTGTTCAGAACAGTGAAGTTGTACGGCATGCCACGTGTCACTGGTTCATCTTTAGATTCTGAAATTCGGACCGAATAAATTAAATCCTGTGATTTTTCTAAAAAATCTTCAGTAATTCCATTTGTACCTCTGTAGCCCACGCTATAGTAATTTACCCCAGGTGTCCTGTTTAGGGATGAATTATGGAAGAGGCTAGAACCCTAACTTGGAGGGATCATATCTCCCAAAATATAGCGAATCTGAGGCTGAATTTTGGATAAAGTGTAAATAAAGATTTTATTTTTGTCCTCTGAAATTTTCAACTCTTGATCCTTCGCCAATATCAGGATATAGCGAATGTACCAAAACTTAGTAGTTTTAGTATTTAGGGTTTTTCCAGATCGGGGTCAAACTAGGGTTTGACTTTTTTGGAGTTTCACCCAACCAAATTTCTTGATCCAAGTCTCTAAAATTTGATTTTGATGAGGAGAAAAATCCCACTGGGCTCATGCAAAAATTCCTCTTCTGTAGAAAGCCCTAATTTTCCGCACCAAAAATAAAAATGCTCAGAATCAAATTCTGCTTCGACAGAAAGATGCGCCCTTCAATGGAGAGTTAGTCTAGCCTTCTTTTGATGATCAATTGTGGATAGAGACCCAAAAAATAAGAAGCCCTAGATTTTATAGCTGCACAATGTCTTCTTTGAGGGTGGCTCTGATACCATGTTAAATTTTAATATGCTTAGCTAAGACATCAGTATTTCATTTCATATTCATAACAAAAGCATATAAACAGGATCATTGAAAGATAGACAAGCACAACCATATAAAGGGAACGCAAGGATTTATCTTGGGAAAAACTCAGCAAAATTTTCCTCAATATAGATGCCCCAAAAAGATAAAAGATAAAAGATAAAACCAGCAAGGAGATCAAAGCCTGATCCTCCTCCTTCTCCAGCTACTTCCCTTCTCCACTAATGTGCTACACAAGTGAGAGAGTGTGTGACAAATGAGGAGCACTACACCTCTATTTATATTCATCCGTTCACTTAAGTTAACTCATCTGTCATGTAGGCTCGAGTTAATCATGTAAGCTCGAGTTACACATGTAGGCTCAAGTAACCACACTGGGGTGATAATGACCCACCTTTACAATTAGAGGGGACTGCCTTATGACTCTTATTAGTTCTTCCGATTAGAAGAATCGGGGTACAAAGTAATACAAGTGGTTCTCCTGGTAGGACCATCGAGGACCACAAAGAAATACATATAGAATATTCTTCCAAGTTACAATATTTCATCACCACATTCAGGTAATCACTTCAACAATCTTTTCATATGTGGATAAAGGTACAATTCTCATTTTTCTTCACACTTGGTTTCATTGGAAAATCTCATATACTTGAATAAACTTGTTTTCCTTCTTCTTAGGGTAGGGAAATATGTATATAAATAAAATGTTGCATTCTTAGTTTAGGGAATAATGTAACTTCATTTTTTTTGTTTTCTTTTTCAAATAAAAGAATTAAGAAGAAGATAATGTTAATAACTAAACCAAAATCATTATTCATTTTCATACATGCATATTTCTGACTATGCTACTCAAGACCAAATTTAAACATCATGGGTATTTTCCATAAATTAAGGTCTACCTAAAACCTAGAGGTCACTCATACATCCTAGCTTCATTATCAGGGCATGTTATTTAAGAATCTCTATTACACAGTAGCATAAGGGTGAATGAAATTCCAAGTTTGTGGGGAACACTACTATAACTCTATATGAAAGAGGCGATTTTTGGGACTAGGGACACCTTTCATTCATTATCTTATGGCTTCATCCACTTTACACTAAATCCATCAACCATGTGTATCCTTGATTCAGTAGATTCCTCTTGAAGCTTTTATTTTGGTTCCCTGATAATAATAAAAAAGACTAGCTATCCTCCAACCCATATACCATCCCACCATGAAGCATGGTTTTCAGAGCTGCTCCCCACCACTCCTTCATAGGAAAATTTATT
This sequence comes from Pseudotsuga menziesii, assembly GCA_001517045.1. NCBI lineage: Eukaryota > Viridiplantae > Streptophyta > Pinopsida > Pinales > Pinaceae > Pseudotsuga > Pseudotsuga menziesii. Next base: position 84,641 of record LPNX010364995.1, read on the forward strand.
TTCCAGATATCTATAGGGAGTGGAAACATTGGGACAAGAGCCCTTGACAGAAAACGATTTTAAGAGGTTAAACCGTCGGGGTACTGAACATAATTGCTGGAAATAGGTACCATCCTGTGGTATGACTAGGTAAACCTGACGAGGTAATGGACAGGCCCTACTGAAAGAGAGGAATCTTCCTAGGGAGGACAACTTGTTAAAAAATAGAGAGAACAAGAGTCTAAAAAAAAGAGAAAAAAAAATGTGAAAATTACTTTATGATAATAAAGGTTTTTGTGGGTGTACTTGACGAAGGTATGTATGGTTGATCTAAAGAAAATGAACTCCATCAATATTCCATTTGAGAATTTTCTTAAGTTGCACTTAAGACCCTGTTGTCTAATTCATACTCTACCTAGGATATCACTATCCTAGAAGTGGGATCCATAAACTTAGAAGTCTAATGAACTTGAAATGCAAACTCCGTCCATAATTACTTTAATGATGAGAAACCTTTGAGAAGTAGCAGGGATGACTGGTTTCCTATAGTCTTTACATACTATCTATACCCTCATGTTTTATATTTTAACCTAGTCTTAATTCACTCATGGAACGAGGACGTGCCATACCTCCAGTCTGGGGGAGAGAGTCTCAATTTATATGGTCTTTGTAATCATGAATTATTACTAGTTAGCAAAATATTAAATGATATGAAGTTTTCTTGGTCTTCTCAGAACATAACATTAATAATTTTTTCTTAAGTTCTAGTTTTTCATGCAGTAATAAAGTTGTCTTAGTTTTGCTGAAAGATTTCCTATAAACTATTGATGATCAAACAGAGTTTTTAAATAAATCAAAGACCACTTTTGATTCATTCATGGCATGAGGACGTGCCATACCTTTGTTCTGGGGGAGTGTTGGGATTCGGGATTTTCTTCTATAATGATGTTATTTACATTAATTTCTCATCCTATCTACCATAATTTAATACATCTATGTCCAATAAGGTTGTCCTTTACTTTGTTTTATTAATTAAAATTTGGTAAAGGTAAAATAAGCCTAATATGTTATTTTTAATGTGTTAAATGTGCAAATGATAAACATTTCGATATTTCATTTGACTCTTCTTCTGGTCCTGTGCTCTGCACTGCGTTTGATAGAATGTTCTTATTGGTTTAAATGGATTGACTTGCTTTATTAACAAATTTCCCTTTATCCTCTCTAAAACTTGTCATACCTGCATACATAAATTAAAACCATGGCTTGATAATAAGATTTTAAATTATCCAAATAAATAATTATAACTAAAGAATCAAAAGCACTATTATTTATAAATAAAACTCAAATCATAAAATAACATTTTAAAACAAAACTTTAAATGAAAAAAAATACAATACAAACATATTGAATAAAAGTGAATCGTGAATTCTTAATTAAGTTACCACTTTAACTTTCATGAATCATATGGTGGAAAGCCTTCACATCTTAAGTTTTAATATATGAATGCTTTAATTGTATGCAGGTGGCTCCTTATTTTAAACTGACCATATGGTGATATCACACACCAAGATATGAAACAAGGTATATAGCATAAGGATTAACGAAGAAGACATTCAACGCAACAAAGAATGGATAAATATAAACAACAAACTCATAAATGGATGGTGATTCAGCCAATAGAACTCAAGCACCCATCAGAAATTCCGCTCAGAATCTGGATTTATGAACTAATTTCAGTTACAGGTCATTCAAACACCCATTCGGACCTTCATTTGATTCTGACAAAAACGTGTTTTTAACAGACAACAGAATTTTGGGTTGGATTTGCGGGCAAACATAGGTGAAACTAAAAATTTTGGCACATGAGTTTTGTGCTGAATATGCCCATTTAGGTCCCCGTGATGAATTTTTCAAAAATTTGAAGCCATTTTGGAGCAATGTGTGCTTCCTTGAAACGGATTTGCCCAGACAATGTCAAAACATGGTTGGTCATTTTTCTGAGTTTTTTGCTATTTTGATGGGTCGTTGTTATAATAGTAAAGACCTTCTATTTTTAGAGAGGTCGACCACTGAAAGGGTTGACTTGGTCTCCTTTGTAAAAAACTATATAAGCATGCTCAAGGTTGTGAAGAAAGGGGAGGAAAACGTTGTATAAGCTTCACTTCCAGTTTTAATAAAATCATTGTTTCAGTTGTTGATGAATTCATGTTCTGTTAGTGATTGATATGAGTTAGATACAACCCCTGATTGTTTGAAGGGCCCCTCAACAACTAGAGGATTTTCCCATTGTGTGTATTTTGTTATTCCAATTTCAGTATATGTATTTAACTTGGTTTTCCTGTAAATAATATTTTTCTGTTTCTTGTAATATATTTCTGTTGTTAACATAATTTATGCTTCCAGAATTAAAGTGTCAGATGATACGTAGTTTCTTTTGACTTTCTTTCTAGTTTTACATTGCAATTAGATAGAGTTTGATTATTTCAAATTTCAAGTTAGTTTGTAATCAGATTTAGCTCTGTTTTATCTCCTGTAGCTGTAAATTAAATTAGTTTACCTTTCAGCTATGTTTTATTATGCAATAGAAATGGTTTCTCTCCTTAGATATAAATTAGTATAGTTGCTCTCTGATTATTTCCACTTTAAACAGATTATTTTATGTTTTGCTTGCACCATAGACTAATATTCATAAAGTAGTTGGCATTAGGATCATTTAGTTTATGTATTTTCATAGTTTACATCATTTGTTGTCATCCATACTGTTATCCATACTTTAATATTTTCTGTTTTGTTTTTATGTTTGTTTAAAGTTCAATTTCTTAGGTTTTCAAATTGTATTATTTCTTGTAGTTAACCAGCATTTGTATATGTAGTTAGAACCTTGCTTTGAATGGAATAATGTTTTGCTTAAGATTCATATTCATTTTTAGTTATTCCTTATCTATTTTCTTGCATTAGTTTTCCTTTCTAGTTATACTTTGATTTGTAGTTAATACTTTATGTCTCATTCCTTAACTTGTTATTGTTCTAGAACTCATTAATTTCATTCTTAGTTTAGTTTACTTCATCTTTGTCAAGGTTGATTTTGTATTAAAGTTTGGTAATTTCATTTTCAAAATGGTTTGATCATAAATTTCAGTTCAAGCATAGGATTTGTTCTTCTCATTTACATAATTGATTAAGATGTTCATGGATAGGATTTGATTCATAATTATAATAACCTTCTTAAGTTTTAGATCAAACTTATTTCCAAGTCATTTGCATATGTATGAATAATAGTTGCAATGTTTAAAATCACTTGTAATTGGCCACTTTTCAGTTTACACCTCTTTGTAGAAATTAAATTAGATTTACTTCCATTTTTTTTCTTTGTCACATTTGAAAATCATTTTGATACATTCCCTCAAATTCCTCAAGGAGAGTGGAATTATATAACTTAGCTCAATTTGCTTATGAATCGTTCATTGTTGTCTCTTAAATTTATAGTTAACTGTTAATTTTCATTTCTTGTAGTAACTAAGTCAATTATATTTTTCATTATAGGGGTTATTTAAAGATTATCAAGGGTTAATTAGTAGCAATCATGGATTATATAGGGGTAATTAGTGGTCAAGTAGGGGACATTTAGGAGCAATTAATGGTTAATTAGGGTAATTAGGGGTCAATTATAGGGTAATTAATGATCAATTTCAATATTCTTTGAGAGGATGCAAAGACTGGTTGGGAACTAGTCACTTGATGGTCACAAGAGTACCATCATTTAAGTTAAATGGAATCAAAATGACAATTGGGTTCTTACTACATCAAAGGATAAAATCATAAATCTTTACGTTATATGAATGTTAAAAGAGCTTGAAGATTATCATGGCCATCACAAGGATGTAACAACATTGGCATGTCATCCTTTCCACGAGAACTTATTCATAAGTGAGAGCTTTGAGGATCCATTGTTCACCGACTTTTTGAACATGAAGTTCCTCAATTCGAAGTACATAATGCACATGAGATTGGGATCTGGGATGTTTCATAGCATCCTATGGTCACATCCTCTCTAGTAGGAGTAATGATCATATAATACAAATTTTTTGTGCAGAAATCCTCATGAAGAAACCCTCTGGGTGACATAAGTTGAGATAAACAAATCATTGTTGGTGATTTCCTAGATGATTTGAGAACAAAAGCAGATCTATACAACCCAAAATTAGAGCTATGGCTACTGGAGGCATTTTACCAAAATTTATAAACTTTTTTCCTATAAATGAAAATATGGAGAATATAAACAACTAATGTTGAAGTTTCTGAGCACAGGAGATCCCACGAGAAGAAAAGAAATTGAGTTCACATGACAAGTGTATTCATTACAAAACCATATGATTTACAACTTTGATGGGCCTTTATCTTTTTGTCCATGTACCTTGATGTTCTTAGTCAAAGGCATATTAGGTGGGTTCTATATATGTAGTTGGTTGCTGTCACTAATAAATGGCTCTATCAGAAAATGCCAAAAAATAAATAACCAGGCTGGATCATCTTGCCATTGCTATTTGCATGATTCTTGATATAGATTCAAGGTGCTCAATTACGATTCCCTACAAATGGATTCTATCGCTTAGATGCATCAGATAAAATTCAAGCTATAACTTATCTTAAGAACCTTATCTCACACCTAAATGGTGGCACAAAATGGGTAATTTGGTGGGAAGCAACCCAACCACTAAATTTGTCAATATTTTAGGGAAAGATAAGAGCATAATGTTCTTAAAATAAAAGAGTGCAATCTCAGGAATCATATTATCCATACCATGTGATTGAAAAGGTGGACCCTTTTAATATGGTTAAGCAAAAACAAGTTAGAAAGATCGTACACCACACCTAGGCATTTGAGGATTATATAAGAAAGCAGTAAGATCAGGTCCATAATGAATTGATATTGGGATGTTGAAATCTCTACAAATTTTTAATTTCATCCTCTAAAACTAAAGTCTACATCAAATATAATTAAGGTAGAAATGTAAGAGAATTAAAAGTAATTAAGGGAGATGTTAAGCAGTAGAAAACAAAAGTGTTCATGTCTACAGGATGCTGGAAAAGAACAAAATATCTAAAGGAGTAGGTATATGTGTTTTTCTCTCTAAGAGTGTCTCAAATGGTTATCAACCACCAATGGCATTCCTTGGACCTATATGAGTTACACAAGGCTACTCAAGATATGACAGATGGTAAATTCCCAGTATTGAATAGGATTCCTTGAATTTTCTACAAAATAAAATATGGTTTATTATGGATAAAATGTTTGTCAACTTAGAATAAGGGGTGGACCTTATGACCTTTGGGGCTCATTGAAACTATCCCTCCAAAATATTTTGATCCTATCACCTTGTCTTAGACAATTTCCAATATTATCGACATTAAGGCCTCCATAAAAAGTTGGCATTTTTATTTTTAGCTCCACTTTTAATAAATTATTTGTAGCAGACATGACCAATATACTTTCTTGGCATATGGGTATTTAATGAGTACTAGAACTAACAATTATTATTATTTAACTAGTACAAAGGAGATCCTCCATCTAAGGTTAATAATGGTAAAGAAAGTATGGAAAAATCGTAAAGACAAGCGAAAAGGAGTAGCAAGATTCATATTTTAATAGATACTAGGTTAGGAACATGACAAGCAACCATAATAAACCAAAAACCGTAACAATCTAGGGATTGAAATGCAAAATTGGAGCTTACATACAAAAAACAATAAGTTTCCTATGTCTCCAATGTTGATAGCATCCATGCCCAATCTTGAGTAAGGTTGAAAGTATTAGATCATGAAGTAGTGGCATCAAATAAATATTCAATCATTGAGATAAACAAAATTCCATCCCCTTTCTCTTCTTAGAAAAACAACAATGTTGAAGAAAGGAACCGTGGAGTGCCAGTTGGGTGGTAGAGCAAGCTAGGTTAGAATATATGTGTAGCAGATTCATCTCACCACAAGGGAACTCCAACTAATTCTCAAAAAAAATCATTTGATGATTTTTAAAACTAGTTAAACAAAATAGCATTTGAGGATTTCTAAAACTAGGGAAATTCAATACAATGTTATGACCAGTAAAGCAAAAAAAACTATATGCTCAAAACTTCTCACCACAAGACTATGCCAGCAAGGAGTGAAAGTAAAATGATCAAAAGATTAAAAAGATTAATGGACCATAAAATATTAAAAGGTAAAAGTCAAATCGTTGAAATATTAAAAATACTAATGGACCATAAAAGATTAAAAAGTAAAATTCAATGGTCAAAAGAATAATGGACCATAAAATATCAAAAGATTAAAATAGTCTCATATTTTTGTGGAATCACTCTCCATTCATGTACTATAAATAAAGATCCTTCTCATTTGTTAATATCATCTAAGATAATCTTATCTATGAGAAAGAAAGATTTTACGGGGTTTATCTTTTCTCTCTATCTCTTACATGTGTGATGTGGATCAAATATTAAAGATAATTGTGAGGTATGATCCAAATTCTTAAGACAATCGTAAAGTCTGGTTCATCATCTTGTAGCACGTGGAATCCCTATAGGGCTTGATTTATGTGGGATGAACCCTACTAGGATATTCAACAGATAGACTAAGCCTTAACTAGGGAATTATATAGTACTCTGAGCCCTGTTTAGGGCATCATACAGTAAGTTGAATCTCAGTGCATTCAATAGCATCCCTTTAGGGACTCTTCTTGGCTTATCGAATCTGTTTAGGGCCTTTTCCAGGATGACCAAATCTATTTGAGGATTGTTACATGAAGCTAGAAAGTGTGTAAGGGTTGATACTCAGTCAACAGTAGTCAAATAAAACTCATCTTGGTGTACTAAACCTTGAAATGCGATACCACATCTTAATCACATGCCAAATATTTCCTATGCATGGGATATGTTGTGGGATTTTCAAATGTGATATAACTCATCTTGGAGTTTGAGGTTTGAATCAAGTAAACTAGTGGAAGTATACTTGCACATAAAAATCATTCACCAACAATATTTTTTTGGCATGTGTTCCCTAGAGGTAAATTCAAAATTGTTGTAAAAGTATGCTCATGAAAAAAACTCAATCATTTCATTTAGAGGATGGAATTTTAATTGTTTTGGGACTGTTTTCCTTTAAAGGTTTCCCCATGAAAAATATTTGTGTCACTGTATTTTATCCTGTGGATGAATGTTTATCTTTCTCAATTTTTAAAGTCAGTCATTATTAAAAAGGGTTGTCACTGCTATCAAATATATATACTTGTTAAAATTTAATCCAAGAAGAATCCATGATGTGACGAATCTCAAAATAGACACCATATCCTTATCATAGGAAAAATATGGACTAGGGCCTCATGGGTGGCCTATGTAGAACCCAAAATCTGCATGTTAAGGACTAAAACTCAGGATATTAATTGTGTAACATGAATTGGGTCATGAGAACCATCCTTGGTGTACTAAACATTCAAATGTGATACCACATCTTAATCACATGCCAAATATTTCCTATTCATGGGATATGTTGTGGGATTTTCAAATGTGATATAACTCATATTGGAGTTTGAGGTTTGAATCAAGTAAACTAGTGGAAGTAGACTTGCACATAAAAGTCATTCACCAACAATATTTTTTTGGTATTTGTGCCCTAGAGGTAAATTCAAAATTGTTGTAAAAGTATGCTCATGAAAAAACTGAATCATCTCATTTAAAGGATGGAATTTTAATTGTTTTGGGGTTTTTGTCCTTCAAAGGTTTCCCTGTGAAAAATATCTGTGTCACTAGATTTTATCCTGTGGATGAATGTTTATATTTCTCAATTTTTAAATTCATACATTATTAAAAAGGGTTGTCACTACTATCAAATATATATACATGTTAAAATTTAATCCAAGAAGAATCCATGATGTGACGAATCTCAAAATAGACACCATATCCCTATCATAGGAAAAAGATGGACTAGGGCCTCATGGATGGCCTGTGTAGAACTCAAAAGCTGCATGTTAAGGACTAAAACTCTAGATCTTCACCCTGTAACATGAATTGGGTCATGAGAACCATCCTTGGTGTACTAAACCTCCAAATGTGATACCATTTCTTAATTACATTCCAAATATTTTGTATGCATGGGAGATGTTGTGGGATTTTCAAATGTGATATAACCAATGCCCCCAAAATTCCAAGTTATCATGACTTTTAAAGGAGGGTTTTTAAAAATCGCCTTAAAACGGACCTTTAGGGGAGTTTGAGTCAACCCCTCGAAAAAAATTCATGAAAATTGGACTTTTGAGGGTGGATTTATCATAACTGCCCCCACAAGTCCAAATTCCCATAAATTTTGGGGCATCTTTAAAAAAATCGCCCCCAAAATCCCAATTCTCATGCCATTTGGGGGAAACTTTCAAACAACCACCCCCAAACATCCAATTATTATGAATTTTGGGGGCGAATTTAAAAAAACCGCCCCCAATAGTTCATTTATCATTATGTTTTTGGGGGGGCGTTAAAAAACTACATAAAAAATAACCTTTAGGGGGGTCTTTCCAAACCCCACTCCCCCTAAGAAAAAGTCTTGAGAATTGGACTTTTTTTTGGGGGGGGGGTCAAAAAACACCCCTAAAAGTCCATTTCTTGGGACTTTTGAGGGGGGCG
>LPNX010364995.1:93562-132703 GCA_001517045.1 Pseudotsuga menziesii
CTGTGCCAAGATGAATACAAAATGAGACCAAAGGGGCCTATTTATAATAAGAATGAGGTGAGAACCCCAAAATTCCAAAATGTAACACTAGAAGATGAACCGTCATAAAGTTTGCGGCCTCAAGGTGGTAAGTTGAACAGTCAACTTCCTAGGCTCATAACTTTTGCATACGATCTCCAATTTGGGCATTTGATAGCTCATTGGAAAGGTATGTCTAATATTTAAAACTTTTGGTCGGCCAACTGCATGGCAATTAGAACTAGTTGGCCCCAAATATCCAAAAAAACATCGTTTAGGGCCTCAAAACGGCCCCAGAAGTTTAGGACCCGAAAAAGTGTAGAAAAATAACTAGGAAACTGCCACAATGGACAATTGTTTTGAGCTAGTGAAATAGGTGGGTGGCCACCGATATCCATCTGGATCAATCCTCCCTTCTTAGGAAGCAATGGTCTCCATTGCATCGAATCTCGTATCATATCTCAAACTGTGTGTTGAGTTGATCTCCTGGTGCGACATTTGCTAAAGTGAAGAGGCTTCCTTTCTTTGACATCCTGAGAAGGTTGTAATTGTTGTATGGATGATTTGTTTCTAGAAGAGCACCTTGAATGCGTGGCCTTTCATCATAGAGGTACTCGGATAGATGAGGAAACAATGGCTATGTCTTCTTCTTGTGTCTGATGAGCAGAGACACCCTGTGCAGAGGGTGTAGAGGTCTCTGTGATCTTATGTTATCCTTCAGATGCAGTTGTGCAGAGGAATAATTTTCTGATGTAAGAGCTTATCTTCCTACCTTGCGAGACTTATTTAGGTGCAATGGTCTCTGTTACTCGATAGATTTTTCCTCCCAAAGTAACAATGACACTGTGAGGCTGTGACTCATATACAGCATGATGCTTCCACATATATGGTTGTCCTAAAAGAACACCATAGACTTCAAGTGGGGCCACATCACATAGTACCTCATCTTTGAAAGGCTTGATGCCATATGGTAGGAGGCATTGTTGAGTAATGTGTATACCTCGTCCTTGGCTTAGCCAACCGATGTTGTAAGGTTGCCAGTGTGGTGTTTTCAAAATCTCCAATATCTTGACAACTTCTGTTGAGATCAGTTTTTTTTTGCTGTCGTTGTCAACAACAAAATGTAGAGGCATTCCCTTCACCCACATATACAAGTGGAATAGGCACTCCTTTTCCTCTGACTCTTTAGGATCCTCTATTTGAATATGTGCGGTAGCAACAGTGGCAGTGGAGTCTGCATCAATGATCTGCCTCCCATTGTATGCGGTTGTGGCATTGGATTCAAAAATAGAGTCGGAATCTTATTCTGAAGATTTGATCTCGGCCACTAATGACTATTTTGAGTGACATTCATCAGTGTTGTGCCAAGGGATTTTATGAAATTTGCACCACTTACCGGTGTCCTTCTTTGTCTTTCCATCTCCCTTCTTTGCTTCTAGCGAGGACTGGTTGTCCTTTCCTTGTCCTGTGTTTTGCGGGCCAGGGTTTCCCTTGCCTTGCTTCTGTGGTGGGTGTGCAGTTCTAGAGTCTCGCTTGTTCTTTTATTGTAATTTCTCCTCGATTCTGATAGCATACTGATAAGCAAATCCAATTGAAGAGATGTCGAGGAACTCCATCTCAGTTCAGATGTACTGATGTAGACCACGGCGATATTTTAGAATCAAGTGCCACTCGGAGTCCTTGATACTCAGCTTTGTACGCAAGGTATGAAAGTTATTGGTGTACTCCGACACCATCTGGTCCCTTTCTTGATGCAGAATGGTCCATTTTGTGTACTGGTCATCATAGTTTCCCATAGGCTAATAATGTTCCCTAACGACATCTATGTGAGGACCCTGCAGCAAACAAGTAATTAAAATACACGATATAACAGCAGAACTCAAAATCACTTTTATATTAATCGCAGGCCACTTCGAGGGGGAAACCTCCTTTGAGCAAGCTCAATACAAAATAACTTCACGGTGGCTTCCTTGGCCTCAACACACACTTATATACTAAAAATAGGCGCCAATACTATGGGCCAAAACCATGGGCCAAAACTATGGGTCAAAACCATGGGCCAATACTATGGGTCAAAACCATGGATCAACAAATACTACAGGCGGCTTAAAAAGCATATGCGCCCAACAGCAATAAAACAAACTATGGATCAACAATTACTATGGGACAACTTACAAAGCATATGCGTCCAACAACAATATACTAACACGGTAAAGACATGGGTTCCTAACAAAGCATATGCGCCCAACAACAATAACACAAACTATGGATCAACAATTACTATGGGACGACTTACAAAGCATATGCGTCCAACAACAATATACTAACATGGTAAAGACATGGGTTCCTAACATCCCCTCCCCCTTAGAAAAAGCTTTGTCCTCAAAGCTTTAAATGTGGAAATTATCGCTGAATCTGAAGGAGTGGTTCCCACGTAGCATCCTCGGGCTGCATTCTGTGCCATTGAATTAAGACCTCTGTGATAGAGCGAGAGTGAAGCTGACGAGTGTGCTTATTGAGGATAGCCTCTGGCTCCAAAAATACGGATCCTTCATTATCCAGTTCTGGTAAAATAGTTTGGCCTTTGATGTTGGTGCCAAGAACTTTCTTCAGACAAGAGACATGAAATACTGGATGAATGCGGGAAGAAGGCGGAAGTTCCAATTTATAAGCAACATACCCAATCTTCTGAAGAATCCTATATGGCCCATAGAACTTTGGAGCGAGCTTATGACACCCTTTGATTTTTAGTGAGGATTGCTTGTAAGGCTGGAGACAAAGAAAAACCATATCACCGGCTTCAAAAGTGCGCTTAGAATGGTGCTAATCAGCTTGTTGCTTCATGCGATTTATTTCCATGTGAAGGTTTTCGCGCAAATGCGAAGAACCTCATCGTGGTTTTGAAGGACCGCATCAACTGCTTGAACTGGAGAACTGCTGGGGATGTAAGGAAGAAGAAATGGTGGTGCATAACCATAAATTGCTTCATATGGAGTCATTTTAGAGGCAGTGTGGTAAGAGGTATTGTACCACCATTCAACGAGAGGGAGCCACTTTTGTACTGCATGCAAAATAGCCATCATTTCCTTCTCATATGTAGAGGCAACTAAATTCTTACCGGAAAGGGATTTGCTGGTGAACGCAATGGGGTGTTCATCTTGAAGGAGAACAACACCAATTCCATTGCCGCAAGCATCACTCTCAATAGTGAAGGCCTTGGAAAAATTGGGCATAGCTAGAACATGTGTAGTACACATAGCTTGTTTCAGCTTGTCAAATGCACACTCAGTAACATGTGTCCATGTAAAAGTATCCTTTTTCAACAGAGCAGTTAATGGAGCTGAAATATTCCCATAATCCTTGACAAACTTGCGGTAGTAGCCAGTCAACCCCAAAAAACCATGAAGGCTCTTGAGTGTCTTAGGAGGCGGCCAATTGTTCATGGCAGTGATTTTGGCAGGAGCCACACGAACCCCTTGTGCTAAGATAATGTGCCCGAGATACTCAACTTCCTTTTGGCCAAAAAAACATTTAGACTTTTTGGCATGGAGATGATGATCAGAGAAAAGTTGCATTACAAGAGCCAGATGCTGGAGATGTTCAGCCCATGTTTTACTGTAGATGAGGATATCATCAAAAAATACCAGAATGAATTTCTGCAAATAGGGTCGGGATATTTTATTCATCAAGGCCTGGAATGTGGAAGGAGCATTAGTGAGACCAAAGGGCATGACCAAAAACTCATAGTGGCCATCATGTGTTCGGAAAGCTATTTTAGGGATATCATCCTCATGAACCCGAATTTGATGATACCCAGAGCGAAGATCCAACTTGGAGAAAAATTGAGCACCATGAAGCTCATCAAGAAGCTCATCAACAATAGAAATTGGAAACTTATCCTTGATGGTGAGGTGATTAAGTGCTCGAAATTCAATGCAGAGGTGCCATGACCCATCCTTTTTGCAGACAAGAAGAACCGGTGAGGAAAAGGAACTTGTGCTTGGGCGAATAATACCTTGCTTCAGTAAGTCCCTAACGAAGATTTCAATCTCTATTTTTTGGTGAAATGGGTAGCGATAGGGCCTGATGTTGGGAGGAATGCTTCCAGGAAGGAGCTAATGCTTCCAGGAAGGAGCTAAATATGATGGTCCTCTGGTCGTGAAGGTGGAAGTCCCACTGGTTCAGCAAAAACACCTGTATATCGATCCAGAATTTGGTGGAGATCCAAAGGAGTAGTGGGGGCCACTGATGGTTGCATTTGAATGGAATGGAGTTGAGCGATGACACCATGGGAACTCTTCTTAAGGATTTTTTCCATGCGATGTGAACTGATGATGCTGAGAGACCCTGGTTGTAATCCTTTCAATGTGTGTTTGTGTCCATCGGGGGAGAACTGCATCCAAAGTTCAGCAAAATCCCATAATATGGGGCCAAGTGTGCGCAGCCATTGAGCACCCAAAACCACATCACATCCTCCTAAGGTCAAGTAAAACATGTCAAAGCGGAGGTTATAATATCCCATAGAGATACGCACATTACGACACTTCCCTTTGCAAGGTAAGGTGCCCCCATTGGAAACCATGACTTCAAAGTTGGAGCAAGGATTGATAAAACAATCAGCTTGTTTGGTGATCCGAGGGTCAATGAAATTATGAGTGCTGCCAGAATCAATGAGTATGGTAAGAGGAAGATTATTGAAGTAACCACGTACCCACATTGTTTAGGGGGCAGTGACTCTAGCTAAAGCATGGAGGGATATCTCGGGTTGGTTGTCCTGAGATGGAGGGTCAGTAGGCGGCTCCTGAGTGTCAACTGGAGCATCCATTGTATCGGAAGCTTCTTCACCAATTTCAGAGGAAGGTGGAGAATCCACATCCAAGAGATAGAGATTTTGTTGAACACATCGATGTCCCCGATTGAATTTCTCATCACAATTATAACAAAGCCCTTTTTCTCTGCATGCCTGCATCTTTGTTCCAGACAAATGCTTGATTGGACATGAGCGAGGAGCTGGCAGAATGGGAGGTCGTGGAGAACCCATATTTCGAAAGGGAACAAAAGAGGATTTGGAGCACTGTTGGGCTGCCATCTTGTCTTCTGCCAACTTAGCCAACCCCAGGGCTTCCATCATTGTGTTGGGACTGAACATTTTGACCTCAGAGAGAATTGCATCCTTTAGACCACTGATAAAACAACTCCGGTAGAAGTCATCTGGCAATCCTTCAGTGTGATTAGCTAGTTTCTCAAATTCAGTTTGATACTCTTTCATAGTGCCAATTTGGCGAAGTTTAGTGAGAGCTCCTGTGAAGTCATCAAAAGCACTAGGACCAAATCGTTGTAAAAGGAGCTAGCAAAAATCAGGCCATTTTGGCTCTTCATGAGCCTTGATGTACCAACGATACCATTGAAGAGCTTCTTGTTCCAAATGAAAGGAGGCAAGTGGAACTTGGTGGACATCAAAAGTATTATGAAGACTAAAATATTGTTCTACATGATAGATCCATCCAGTCGGATCAGTACCATTGAAGCAAGGAAAATATAGCTTCGGACCGCGAAAATTGCTGGAAGAAGAGAACCCATTGTTTGATGAAGACTCAGACTGTAGTCTGGTGTTCATAGCTGAATTCTCAAGATGGAGACCAAGAAATTTTTCATCCAGTTCCTGGAGTTTGGCTTGGATGGCTGCAAGTGCTTCCTCCATGGTTTTTTCTCCTGTGCGGGTGACAACCATAACCAGGAGTTTTTTTTTGTTTGGGGGGGGGGGGGGGGGGGGGAGTGGGTAGAAAAGAAAAAACAAAAACTATTTCAGTAGAGGAAAATATGGATTAGGGAAAAAATCGGAAGGGTAATTTTGGTTTGCGTAAGTTTTGGACACTGTCAAAAGGATAGGGAAGCAAAAAATGGGGATTTTAGGAGCGGGGTGAAAGAATGAGAAAATTTGGTAGAGAGGGACAAAGAAGCAGAATGAGGAAAGGAATACGGTGGCAAAATTTGAAGGCGTTTGGGTGAAAATTGAAGGAGTTATCGCAAACCCTAAAAATAGACAAATGTGGGATTTCGGGTTTTGGGAAGTGGAATTTGGGATAGGGTCTTCAGGAATGAAATATGCAGAATGGTATTGCGGAGGTGTCAGTGAAGTTTCAGGGAAAATAGAGTTGAAACCAAGGAGATATGGCTGAAAAATAGAAAGGTATCTGCAACGGCATGAAAGTGATCAGAAACAGTGGAATCTGCAATGGCGTGGAAGTGATCGGCAACAAATAGATCTGCAACGGCGTGGAACTGACCAGCAACAGTTTTGGACAGAGGAAATCTGTGATTGTGCAACTGAAAATAGATATGGACCCCAAGTATGTGTGGCTTCCTATCGGTTCAAGGGATTCACTCGGCCACCAATGCTATCTGACAGCTTGCGTATTGGGGCAGTACCCCTCACTCCACAGCTCAGGTAAAACTGATAACCGCTTGGCCACAAACGAAAGCTCTTGGTTTACCTCACGGGTGGGAACTAGTCAATCAGGTAGGGGTCGTTTCCCTTTTCGCTGGCAGGTCCTCTCAATGGGCCAGCTACTTCGGGGTTCCAGTGGTACTCCTCACAATGAGCTTTAGGGCTTATGCCCAAGTACTTCCCATAGTTAAGTGGATAGGGATTATTCCCAGATTCAAACCTGCAACAGAAGCGGAAAAAAAAAAATTGGGCAGAAATTTCACCCAACGAGCCCAAGAAAGCGCTCTGATACCAGATGTGAGGACCCTGCAGCAAATAAGTAATCAAAATACACGATATAGCAATAGAACTCAAAATCACTTTTATATTAATCGCAGGCCACTTCGAGGGGGCAAGCTCAATACAAAATAACTTCACGGTGGCTTCCTTGGCCTCAACACACACTTATATACTAAAAATAGGCACCAATACTATGGGCCAAAACCATGGGCCAAAACTATGGGTCAAAACCATGGGTCAAAACTATGGGTCAAAACCATGGGCCAATACTATGGGTCAAAACCATGGATCAACAAATAATACATGTGGCTTACAAAACATATGCGCCCAACAGCAATAACACAAACTATGGATCAACAATTACTATGGAACGACTTACAAAGCATATGCATCCAACAACAATATACTAACATGGTAAAGACATGGGTTCCTAACAAAGCATATGCACCCAACAGCAATAACACAAACTATGGATCAACAATTACTATGGGGCAACTTACAAAGCATATGCGTCCAAAAACAATATACTAACACGGTAAAGATATGGGTTCCTAACAATCTATGAAAGAGGCCCAAGTGGGATTTGTTTCAAACATTCCAGACTCATCTGATGAGTTTTGATCACAATAAGTACCCCACCAATTTTAGACATGGGGGACTGCCTTAAGGAGCGCAAAGGTGATCTTTTCTCTGTCGAAAAAAGTGTGGACAGAGAAATACCCTTCTAGAACATTCAACCAATTATCTAGGGCATCTGCATCAATTTTTCCTTCAAATAAAGGAATATCAAAGTTAACTTGTACCTTGAAGGGAGTTGCATCCCCGAACCGGCTGCTTGTTGAAGATGCACTTGCTGCTGCCGACATTCATAGAAGGATTTGGGTGAAACTATCCATCATCTCGTTCCTCTGTCGCTCGAGGGATTCCTTGAGAAACAACTTGATAGGATCTCCTGCTCCATCGTCTCTTTTTTCTTCCGCCATGGGAGGTTGTTTGGGACGGTGAGAATGATCAAGTGAAACTAGTTCGAGACCAAACTCTCTATACTCGGACCTCGTCAAGGACATGCACCGAGAAAAAATCAAAGAGAAGATTGCTCTGATATGAATGATCCAGATTTATGCGTTAATGAAATGAAATAACACATATAGAATCATAATCATAATCATTTTACAAAGATAACAAAGATACAGTAAACAAATATTCTATTAAATTGTGGAAATAGAACAGACTTTAATACAATTGCCAAAATGGTGGTAGCTATCTCTTTGAAGAGATGTGGCTGCTATGCTCATCTATGCCAATATGAATACAAAATGAGGCCAAAGGGGCCTATTTATAATAATAATGAGGTGAGAACCCCAAAATTCCAAAACATAACCCTAGAAGATGAACCATCATAAAGTTTGCGGCCCCAAGGTGGTAAGTTGAACAGTTAACTTCCCAGGGTCATGACTTTTGCATACGATCTCCGATTTGGGTGTTCGATAGCTCATTGGAAAGGTATATCTAATATTTACAACTTTTGGTCAGCCAAATGCATGCCTAAGGTAACCATTTGGCCCCAAATATCAAAAACGTCATTTAGGGCCTCAAAACGGCCCCGAAAGTTTAGGACCCGAAAAACTATAGAAAAATAACCAGGAAACTACCACAATGGACAATTGTTTTGAGCCTGTGGAATAGGTGGGTGGCCACTAATATCCATCTAGATCAGAACTACACCTAAATACCTAAAAACAATTTTTTTGGGGGGGAAGGGGGGCAGGGGTTTAGCAAAACCGCCTCAAGCTAAAACTGCTTCCAAAAGGTTATTTTGTTGTAGTGTTTTCGTCGGTCATTAGATTTACATAATCATACCTTTTAGAAGTGATGTGCTAAATCTGGTCCAAATAATCTCCTTGTCCTTCACTATTCACTTGCTCGACGTATCTATGTCCTTCCAAAGATCAATTGGTGCGACCACCCTTAGCTCTGAATATTCAAATGTTAAAATTCCTTTTGTAAAATTTATATTTTTTTATTATCAATCGACCATTCGATCCTTAGAAGTGAGGAATATGGATTTGTACCATCCACAATTTCAATCAATTCAAAATAAACATAAGTTTTAAGGCCTTCTATCTCAACAGGTACTCAAATCATTCGACCGATAGGTATAACTTTTGATTGATTTGCTAATCAGAGCTAAACATGAGACCATATGAGTCTCAGCTTTCCCATGCTCTCCCATGTTTGTCTAGTCAAAATGTTGACATCGAAGCCCAAGTCCAAACTAATATAATCCATATTACAATATCCTATTTCTGTAGTCATCCTTAGTTCACGACCCCTCTTTAGTTTTCTCCTGATATGATTAACCCTTTTTTTGTTTCACCTCTTCTTGGGTTTCTTTTATCAAAGTTGTCAATTCTATGACAGCATATTTATCTTAGATTAGAGTTAAGAAAATTTTAAGAATCCTTTTAGTTTAATAACCTTTCCCATCTGTTTCTTTCGGAGTTTCTGGTCAAATATATCAGGCATCTCTAATATTGGTATTCTAGAAGTCAACACTTGATTTCTGTCGACGAATTTTTGTCGCGCATCCAAGAATAATTTCTTTTCTTTTTGGACATCGAATGGTGATTTCCTTTGTGATGTTGGTTGCACCTACGGTTTTCCATACAGTGCTTCTTGATCTACTCGTGTCGCAGCACATCCCCTTGTTACGACAACTATATGTGGTTCCCTTGGTTCAGTAGAAATATTTTGCATATTCTAATTGGGATTCGGATTGGGATTCTTTGATGGATTTGTATTACCCACATTCCTAGCTCACTACTTCGCAATAAAATGCAAACATTACTCATCAGTATGGTCAAAATATTTGCAATAAAAACATGTTGTAGTAGGGCTAGTGCAATTCCTAGAAAAATTTCTAGGTTTCCCACAATTATAACATATAATTTGGCCTCCAGTGTGACCAAGTCCTTCTCCTTGTCCTCAGCTTCTAAAATTCCCACCCCCCTTTAGGTTGAGGTTATTGTTATTGCAAATACTGATCTTGAGGGTATTGAACCTACGTATGTTCAACCTCATTTTGCTAAACCTGCAATTGTTCATCATTCTTCATTAAATAGGTATCAATTGTTTTCTCCTGTAGTAGTTGATATCCTCTATATTCTTTCTCATTATGGTCTACTGATCAGAAAAACTTGCAGTATAAATTGGAAAACACACTTACAATATTCTATAAGTACAAACACTCTTTTGACCGATGGCCTTTAGTTTGGAATATTCTATACCAAGGAATCCCTTGTGTATTTATCAGGATCGATATTCCCGATGCGACGTAATTGATATATGTTGAGAATTTGTCTTTGTGGTGTCCCTTTTTTCTTCATTTGGTACACCTTAGCTCTTCTTATAATTCCTTCCCTTTCTTAATGTCTTGAAGTCACATCATAAGTTTGGATAGTTGCGACTAGATTTTCATCATTTCGGCACATGTTTCTCCAACAAGTGAGGATTCCAATTTTATAGCCAATTTGAGAGCCTCGATCTGCAACACAATATTTTGTTGCATCAAGGGAATCCATATGTGTAGTAACAATGTTGCAATAAATCATTCTTTGTGTTGAAAGTCTAACATTTGGAAACTTACTTTGGCTATCACCGCCTTAAATCTCTGGTCAAAATCCCCAACATATTATGTAGGCAATTGTCTAATTTCTTTAATCTTCATAATGCACTACAACTCAGATTTCAGATTTTTGAATTCATCTATTAGTCCTAATCAGATTTGATCTAATGTGTTCTATGGGAATCTTGTTAGAACCACAAAGAATTTCATGTACTAATCCAACGTTCGACCCCTAAGGGTTGTGATCATTTAATCCTTCTTAGTGACTTCATCTTGGACCTGTCACATGGTCCACATGGATTCACATAGAAACTATTGTTGCTCAATGTCTTATAACCCATTTCCGTTAAATATTGTTAACTTAATATCATTCCCTACCATTATATTTGTTCTAGAAATTGCTTGGGTAGTGGGAATCCCTTCTCTATTATTCCCAAAAATAATGTTACTTTGATTTAAAAAACCACTGGGACATGAGTTTCTAGATATTACCTCCAGGGATGTACATGGGGTAGTGGGTATGGTGTATTTGCACTTTGGATCTGGAGGTTCTTCGTCTTCCTCTTTTTCAGTTATAGGATGGTATTCCTCTTCCTCATTAAAATAACCTCAATCAAAGTGTGACGCCAAATCTTAGTCCTATCCTCTAGTTTTACTACAACTTCCTCTTCTGGTGGCAATCCTTCTTTTCTTTTCCAACCGAAATATTCTTTCACTTCTTATACATCTACCTTCTGGTTCAGTCTCATTATTAATAGGAAACATATCAACTTACTTTACTCCATTTTTCTCAAACTTCTCTTGTGACATATCCTAGGTCTCTATGTACAAATCCTTATTAGTCAGAATCCATTCTTAATATCCCTTTCTTGTATACAAGCATCTTGATCCAAATTTTCAAAGACTTCAAATAACGATCTTTAGGTCCTTCAAAAAAATTTCTTTCCACCTCACTGTATGATTTTAGTGTGTCGACAACAATTTTAGCAATGTATTATTCCAAAATACTGTCAACCCAGAATTCAACCACCCTATATATGGGGTTGCTAATACGTTTCAGCCACTGATCTAGCTAAGGGATCCAATCTATTGGTTCTCTCCCTTAAACGTTTCTCCATTGTGTTTCTAGGACCAACAACTACTCATACAACAAAATAGGAAATTCACAAAAGAAAATCTCATGAATATATGTATATAGGTATCATTCCAACCACTCAGTTAGATTCAACCGAGATCCTTCACTTTCTTGTTGTGTAAATTTTAGTGCCTTAGAATCCAACCAATCTTGAATTTTTGGCTTTGTTGAGTGCCACAACATGTCCCCACTAAAATGATTTTTGGTCCCAAAAATGGAACCATTTGTTGGATTTCACCTCTGATTGACCCAGGTTCAGATCCTCAACCATCAACAAAGACCCAAATATTGACATGACAAAGTTGGTCTCACTTGGTAGCACCTACGAAACAAATGCAGTTTCACCCAATATATCTTATGGGGAACTACCAGAACTAGGTTTATGTGTTTACGTGGGTTTTTCTACTCTCTCGATACCTTACCACAAAACTCAATCGAATTCGAGGATTATACTCTATATCCCTTTTCTAATTATTCAATATACCAATATAATAATCATTCGACACATATTATAATAATCAAGATAATGGGCCTTATCAGAGGTTCATTCAATAAGAAATGTGACGCATGCATATACTAGATTATTCATCAATATGTGTGGTGTGACATATTCATATTTAACTATTCACAGCATACATGCAATAGACATAAACACATTACTAAATAACACACAAAGACAATAGTTAATGTAGAAACCCATCTAGGAAAAACCACAAAGGCGGTATTCATGTGGAACGATAAATATGTTAGCACCTTTTATCTGTGCATTCATCTTGCATATTATTCTCTATGTATTCTTTACAATTCAAACAGACTTCTTTTCCCTCGTGCTCTCTTGTTTTCGGTCTAGATACTCCCTCTCTTCTTCACTCCTCTATTGATCCGCACACATCCTGGATCCTTTCTCTAGCTAAAATAGCTCTCCTCTTTTATTCTCTACCTACATAGTGGCTTAACCAACCAATTGACTACTTAGCTGACAAAAAAATTGATAACCAATGTAATTCCCACACATGTCTTGGGTTTTCCCTTTTATAAGCTTCTACCTGTCCTAATAAATCGACACTTTCCTATTAGCTGGAAGGATGTCATTTATATTCTCGTACATTCAGTTACAATTGAAAATAGGAATTATCGACCCAAAATACAATTATTATTTATTACCAAAAACATTCTTTATTCTCACTAACTCCTTACCCACGATCAATCAAGCTGTCCTTTTCACTACTCTACTCTTCTTCTCTCACAGTTTCTTCCCTCATGACTTCTCTTGTCACCAATATTTCTGTCATGGCTTCCTTTGTCACAACTTCTCTTCCATTGCAACTCTTCTTCTATAGTGGCTCTTCTTCTGTCACAACTCTTCTTCCTTCATAGATTCTCTTTTATGTCTTGTGACCATATTCTTTATCTTCATGAGAAGAACTCTGGCCAAATTTTGCTTAACTTTTCCTAGGTCCAACACTCCTCATCTTTTATCAATGGATCAACCTCATGAAGAACATGTGGTGATGGTGAGATTGATCTTGGAACATGTGGTTTATGGTCCTCATTAAGTAAGATCCCCATGTCACTCACGTAGAGATAGGTACATCCACAAGTAGATGTTTCCAAGTAATATTGGCACCCATCAGTAGGTACCTCACCATGACACCCATCAATAGGTACCTCATCATAGCATCCATCAGTAGACGCTCTCATATCTAAATCCATAGTAGAATGCATTTATGGATTATCTTCAATGGTTCTTGTCCTGCTTATGAAAGCTAACATAGCATGCCTCCTCATGTGCTACTTTTGACGCATGTGTTCTATTGTCTTCTTGTTGGTCTCTTTGGGATCTTCCTCTTTTTATTCTTCTTATTCCCTTGCTTGTCTAACTAAACTACTAGGTGGATCTTGGTTCTTACCCTTGAGTTTGGATGGCTTTGGGAGTGCAACCACATCCTTCTCATCAACTTTGGATTCCTTTGATAGAAACCATGTAGGAACTACCTTGCACACCTTATCCACCATTTGTACAATCCTCTCTTTTATTTTTCTATAACAGGGGTAATAGAGTTGTCTTTGGATCTCTTCAATGCAATACTCTTGAAAAGATAGGTTCTTTTGAATATCCTCTCTCAATGCATGGTATGCAAAGAGGTATCCAAAAGGTTCCTTTGGCTTCACACGAGTATCAACAAATCAAGAACTTAAAGAGTAAGGCCTCCAATCATCATAGCAATGATCCAAATGTATGTATGTTTACCAGAGAGATGAATTGCTCTGTTCCTTATATGGTCTACGATATTCCTCATACTTCTCATCATAGTGAAAATACTGTTGACAATGTTTCTCATACAATTCATAGTAAGGCATGGCTGCAATTCTTCTTCAACTTTCCATGGGAGTAGAGGGAAGTGCTCTAATACCACTATGATGTACCCATATCAGAATCTAGGAACACCAAATCAAAACTCATCCAAAGTGGCTAAAATCTAATAACTCTATGATGTAGCCAGATCTAAATCTAGGCACACCAAATCAAAACTCATCCAAAGTGGCTAAGATCTTATTACCACTATGTTGTCCCAACTGGGGATGGCCCGAAACACCAACTCAATATCTATGAAATAATTCCTCTAGTATGCTACTACAACTCGGATATAAATTGAAATAGGCTTATGGTCCACTTATGGGTTGCAAGGAAGACACACTAACTCAAGGGGAAAACAAAGAGGCCAGAAATGAGGTTTCGAAAGGGTAGGATATTTTGGATTGATGTAGAATGGAAGGGAGTTTGAATTTTCTGAATAACATGGGAAAATACCACTGTAAAATGAAAACCATGTTCCATAATCACCTTTATCCAATACCATGGACCACTCCAAAACCATGCACTAAGTAAGTATTGTTCCACTATCTTCATAAATGCACCCTTTTGACCCATATTACTCATTAAATACCCAACTAATTTCATAATTTCCTATTTTCCTTAATTACGTGGGAAATAATCCTTCAATATATCCCCCATTCAAATTAGGGATCTCATGTAGCCAAATTATCCCATAATAATTATTTTTGACAACCTTAGGATAGTTTTACTTAGGTAATTTAATTATTTTAGCCACCATTTTAATTTTTATGAGTTTTTCTTATATGACCTTGGCTAATTTTCCTTAGGCCGAAATTGGGGACATGACATGGACCAAGAGATAATGCAGTTATTTTTGCATTCACAAATCCATTGGTACCACACAAACTACTCAAGTTATAAATTGAAAGATACAGTAGATACATTTTGGAGATTTGGCATGTGGTGTATATCAAAGAGTTGCTCCATCTGGAAGGTCCATGTTATGGGTTCCTTTCCATTAAACTTCCTCATGTCAATATTGGGGATTTTGACACCCATTAGGTACCATCCACGATTACATCCATTATTAGAATCAAATCCTCATGAAGTATTCTTATTAATAGAAGGTTTCTCAACATGGATTAAACTATATTTATCTTCCTAAGTACTCAGTGATACATTATCATCTTTAGAGATATTTTTCTTTGTATTCTGTATGAGCTTAGAAATCCTTTTTGTTATACCCAAATCCTGTCACCAGCATGTGATAAGATCCCTAACACCTATGTTTTCCCTAAATCCCAAACTTGGAGTGAAGACAATGCTCTAGATGTTGATTCAACATACAAAATTGCAGCACCACTTCTACCCTCAAT
Source organism: Pseudotsuga menziesii (assembly GCA_001517045.1). NCBI lineage: Eukaryota > Viridiplantae > Streptophyta > Pinopsida > Pinales > Pinaceae > Pseudotsuga > Pseudotsuga menziesii. Next base: position 108,782 of record LPNX010364995.1, read on the forward strand.
CATATGAGCGGTACCTTGTTCATCACCGCCCTAGTTGTGTGAGAACCAGGTGGTGCCACTGCCTTTGAAATTTTTTGTTGGTGTATTCCTTACCCTTCACCACTCTATCATAAAGGGGTATAAATGGTACCCTTGGTAAAAATGAAAAAATGAGGATTCTCGAGGCTTCTAGATCAAGAGCCTCGTGTCTAACCTTATCCCTACTCACCTGGGTTAGTTAGGGTTGATATCCCTCTTGGTAGGATCTTATGGCCACCTCACCCACCATTCTCTTAAATATCCATATACATTTGATCCTTATAAATACAATCTCATGTCCCATATTTGAGGAGAGAGAGAAGAAAGTAAAGTTATGTTGTTGAATTGATGTCTTGGCTTTAATACATCAGAGAGCAATTGTGGAGCAAGTTGGAGCTATTAGGGGACAAGGTGCTACTCTTGTGAAAGAGTGCATCAGCACTAAGGAACATGGTTGTAAGCTCTTTCATTGATTTCCTAATGCAAATTTGATTTCCTTCCAACATATTTGTTGTACTGATCTCACCTATATGTTATTGGATTCCTTAGTCACTAGTATGAATGTATAGATGATTTTTTGGTAGCTTTGATGTCTTTGTATATTTGATATGCTCTACAGGTACACAGGCTCTTCATCAAAGTATCATTCCAGGTGTCTATAACGTTTAGGGAAGGTTTTAAACCTTTGTCATTCACTCTTCTATTCTGGATCTGAATCATTAATACCAAAGGAACAACTTCTGTCCGTAGAAGATGATATATTCTTGACAACAAAATTGGCGACTCCACTGGGGACTAGATCTGTCTTGTTCATCCTCCATTTATGAACTACTCTTGTCTGAATCCAAACTCCAACCTCCCATCCTTGCAGTCATATCTACATCTGACCTAGTGAAGTTTTTGGTTTGAAATCTCTAGATCTATTCAGATATGAGTCACTTTCACTTCATGCACTCTGTATTGATGTTGATTCATCATTTTTTGTAAAGATTTTTACCTTTCTAACTTGATTTTTTCCCTCTCTTGTGCATTCTAGGTTTTTGCAGAGAACCACGCATGCACCATTGGTAGGAAGCAGTGCCACCACCCGAGTCCAGTTAGCAATAGGCGGTGCCACTGCTTGAGTCCAGTGAGCAAGGAGTAGTTCTGCCTCAAAACCGCCTATCAACAACTCCATTTGCACAATGGCAGGTAGGCCTTGTTCCAGACTTTGTATTTTGATTTTTGTGTGTTTTTGGATTACTTTTTGATGAAAATGAAGTGTATATTCTGCAGTCGCTTTGATTGTTGTATTCTTTCTGCATTCAAAGAGAGTTTATGTTTCTTGCATTGGATTTTGTATTCTTTTCTTTGCTTGAAACCTCTTGCTCCTTTCTGTAGGTATTATTCGTTGGAATTGGAAAATATACATTTCATTTTCTTGAGTATGCTTTGGTTTGTTTTGGACGTGAAATGCGTGAGTGATCCATGTTTTTTTGAGTCTTACTTTGCTTGGGGTGATTCTTGTTTCCTTTTGCATGCTGATTTTTTTTTCAGTGCTTGGTAGGAAAGATTGGTTCTTCGTTTCCTGGTCTGTTTCAAAAATAATTTTTAGTTTTCCCTCTCCTTTTATTTATTTGCAAGCATTGTTGAAGGATCTTCTTCTTGTTTTGTGCATGATTTTTTGAAATTCTAGATCTTACTTTCATTAAGAAGAAATATCTTTTTTCAACTTTGCATGCATTAGAGTTAGTTTTGTTTGGAAACGTTAGTGAAATCATCCTTCCATTAAGTTTTTATGCATATTTTTCAAGCATGAAAAGATAGGAAACATTTTTGGTTTATTTTATGTTTGATGTTCTCTACATCTCTTTCTTATTTTCTTTGAATATTGTTTGGGGTGCATTGATATTTCACTTTTCATTTGGAAAGATAGAATTGCATTTGCATTTGGGTGTGCATTTTTGGGAAGAAAAGTAAATCTCTCTCCCTCTCTTAGGTATAATTTCATTGAAGAGGAAAACGTGCATTATCATATAGATCAGTGTGCATCTTCTTTAATTTCAATTTTTTACTCCATGGTTCCACCTAAACCCACAAGATAAAATTAACGGTAGTACTAGGTTAAAAATTTTAGCAATTTGAGTGATAAGTTAGTGATGTGTTTGGGCATCGTAAAATGTAGGAGCTATCGTTAATTTGTCTGCACTACAACCCAGAACTCACGCTGTTCTTACACGTACCATCGGTATATCGAACGGCCTTTCATGTGCCCTTGATGTATATAGAAAGGTACTTCACGTACTCAATTGTATATCGAAAGGCCCCTTGTGAACAATTGTGCATTAGATATCACTACTACCAATTTGAGCTCCCACATACCTAGCATATATCGGGAGACCCTTTTAGGAATCCTTAAGCCATCTGATTTATCCTTTTGGCCTGTCCGTGAGGCTCCTGATTCTTATCCACTTCTTTCACGTGTTTTCTTGTTGCTTTTAGTTTGACTAGTACTTGCTTATGCATGATAGTTAGGGGATTTCTAGAGAGTTTAGAGATGGCATCCCCATCTGGGACTCCCACTCAAGAGGTCCCTTTCCAAGGTGTCCCTTTTGTATTCCCTCCAAGTGAAGGTATTGGTCCTCCCTTTATTTCCACACTAAATCTTCCTGGATTAACTATAGTATTACCTTTCCGGCTGTTTAATCTGCTAATTCCTGTTACACCTAATGTCTCAAATGTCACCTCTCCTCCAGGAGAGGATCGACCTCAACCTAATACCTCTCCTTCTTCGTCGGTTGTTGCTTCATCCCTTTCTTCTTCTTCGCTTAACCAAAGCTATATGGTTAGTAGTCATGTGGATAAGAAGAAGAAGAAAGGGAAGGGTAAAAAGAAGAAGGATAAGAAAGAGAAAAAGAAGCAACTATCTACTCTTGATGGTTCTTGTTCTAAGAGAATGCCCATAAAACCCAAGTTCCCTTGTAAGCTTTGCAAGGGGGGCCACCTTGTTAAGGAGTGTCTCAGTATCTCTCGTGTACAAGAAGAGTGGTCTAAAAGGTCCAAACTGTCTATGTCATCAACCTCTGATCATCATGTTGACGATACTCCCTCAACAAGTGACCCATTGGTAAAAGGTCGTAAGGGTAAAGTCTTGTACCCTTGTTTGATATGCAAGGCTATGCATCGTACTTTTATTTGTCCAATCATGAATGAAGCTTCTCGTTGGTTGGAAAATATTACTGATCATCGACAGGTGATTCCAACAATTCATAGTAAGTTATACATCGATTCCTTGTTGGTTGACCAAGTGATCAATTTAGTTTCATCTATAATTGATCCCGCTCTTCCTTCAAAGAGGAAAGTGGTCAAGTCGATGTCATTTCCACCCAATCCTACTCTTTCATCGGAAAGTGTTAATACTGAAGTAGTCTCTTTGACCAAATCTTCATCTTGTTCTTCTCTTCTAGTAGAGAATGAACTGAAACCTGCTGAATTTTTTATGCTTCGTTTTGATTTTTCTCGACAAGACAAAATTTTGTCTGTTTCGACAGAACCCTCTCCAAGTAATGAGGCTATTTCCTTTGACTGGAGTAACATAATAGACTCTCACCTTTATCCAAGTGTTCCTTTCCAGATAGTTGTGAATGTTACTGCTAGGTAGATACTTCGCACTATTATTGACGAAGGGGCTTCTGTTAGTATTATATCCTCAACTGCTTGGCAAGCTTTAGGTTCTCCTTAGCTTGTTCCATCCAATGATCAGATACTGGATTTTAATCGAAGGCCTACTGCACCTTTAGGGACCCTTCCTTATTTTCTTATTACATTAAAGGGGAAAACTGTCTGTATTGATGTTATGGTGGTCCAAGGTCCTTTAGATTTTAATCTGCTCCTTGGACATGATTATGTTTACACCATGAAAGCTGTAGTGTCCACACTCTTTAGAGTTATGCATTTCCCCATGATGGGGAGATTGTGACCATTGATCAGATTTCCTTTGTTACACCGACCATCGCATCACTCCTAATAATCAGACTGCCTTGAATGTGTCGCATTTTCTTGTGATTCCTTCCCCTTCTTCTAGTTAGATTCTTCCCATCATAGGTAAAATGGGGGGCATGGCTCTAGTCTATGGACATCATAATGAAGATAAGCATCTATCATTTATGTAATGGGGACAACCTACCAACCTTTGGATATCATGTTGGGTAGGAGCAGGTTCTTTGAGCAAAGTTCCCATTCTATGTCAAGCTCGTTAAAAAATGAAATGGATTTCCTTAAGCATAGTTTACATTTTGGTTTCAAGCTTGCATAAAAATGAAACCATTCGTGAGCATAGTTCCCATTCTATGTCAAGCTTGTTAAAAAATGAAATAGATACCCATGAGAATAGTTCCCATTCTGTGTCAAGCTCGTTAAAAAATGAAACAGATGCCCTTGATCATAGTTCCCATTCTATGTCAAGCTCGTTAAAAAATGAAATGGATCTCCTCAAGCATAGTTTACCTTTTGGTATCAAGCTTGCAAAAAAATGAAACCATTCCTGAGCATAGTTCATTTTCTATTTCAAGCTCGTTAAAAAATGTAGGTTTCCTTAAGCATAGTTTACCTTCTGGTTTCAAGCTTGCATAAAAATGAAACCATGTTCCAAGCATAGTTACCTTCTGTTTCAAGCTTGTGTAAAAATGAAACAGATCCCCTTCCCTTGAGTCGAGTCTTACCTTTAGTGTTAGAACTTGAACCTTCTTTTCACCTGCCTGATTCTCTTTCTTCCTACCTCCCTGGTGAACATTTTCACATTAGTAACCAGGTTTTTTGGTTGGGTATGGAAGAAGAATAGTCAGAAGAAACAAAGCTTGGGGGGCATTTCGAGCCCTTAGCAACCATTTTAGGGGTAAGCTTCGCTAGCAATCATGTTGGGGGAAAGATTCCAACCTTTGTATATCATGTTAATGGGATTTTTCAAGCATACTTTACCCATTGGTTTTGAGCTTCTCTAAAAATGAAACCAATCTTCAATCATTCTTTCAACTGATCTTCCAGCTCGTTAAAAATAGTAAGATCATGTCGAGCTTACTTTTCATTTTTCGTACTCTGGTTAAAATATGAAAAGTGGTTGGAGCTTACTTTTGATTTTTCATGCTTTGGTTAAAACATGAAAAGTGGTTTGAGCTTAGTTTATTACTTTTTCATGCTCTGGATTCAAACATGAAAAATTCTAATAGAGTCCTCTTTAAGCTCTTTTCATACTCTTAAGATGTGAAAAGATAGTCAATTACTTGTCTTCTGCATACTCGTAAAAGTATTTAAAGAGTCGTCTCTCCGACGATACGTTATATCTTTTTCACTTCGGATGGACTATTTACGAAAAAGGAACACTCCAGCCAATCATGACTGGAAGAGTTCTCTAAGGTATTATTTTATACTTTTTTGGGCCTTAGGGACTAATTTTTTGGGACTTAGGGACTAAATCATACAAAAAATGACCCTTTGGAGTCTTCTTCCATTGTCATTCAGACTCTCTAAACATGAAATATACCGAGTTAAATTTCATTGGACTCGTTAAATTAAACATTGAGAGACCCTCTTTTGGGAACAAACCCCTCCTCTCTCAGGTTCGTAATACATATGAGTTTGGACTTGTCTTCAAATGAGCTACAACGAGTGTTTGTTACCCTCTTTGGACTTGTAAAAATGAAAAGAGGCACTCATCAATCATGATGGGTAAATTAAGGGAAGGGAATCAATTCATTTTGCAAATAAATGGCAGTTTTTCGTTACCTTTGAACATGGCACTTATCTGCATTTCATTTCATTCAATTGGGTATTTATCTAATTTCCAAGATGATCCACTTTCATGAGTCATGTCACTGCTTCGAGTCTTTTCAAATGAATGCATTGTCCACCATCGCACTGTGTGTGTGCCTAGTCTAGTCATGCTTCCAAGTCTTTTGTCATGCCACCCAATGTTCAAAGGGAAGTTGAAAAAGTTTGCCTCTATAGTCAAAATAGCCTTTGTGTTAGTACTTTTGAGTCAATCTTATGGTTACCTCATTCACATCATTCCAAAACTTTGTTCCAAGTTTCGTGTCGTCAATGTGGGATTCATCATGGCCCTCCTTCGACAAGACTATTCTTGTCGACATCAGCTCATCATCTGGGAAATAGTCTTAGAAACAAGTTTAGTACCTTGAGATCTGTATGCCTCAATGACATATTCTCTTGCTCTCAAAATAGGTTCACATCATTTTCCTTTGATCGAAATATTGTACTGGGTGTTCGACATCAACACATCTATTCACACTCAGCATATTGTACTAGAGTACCTTGGGAATCATTGACATCAATGGTGATATTCCTCGCACTTGTTAACGGTTCACATCATTGACCGGTAATCAAGTGGTTTCTACCATGTTTGACTTCAGAACATTGTAATCACATGGATAGAATCATACTTTGTGTAAGAAAAGATGAAGACCTTGGGTATTTAATTAGCACTCATAGTTTTCTCACCAGGTTGCGATGGAGTATTTTGTATGAAGTACCAGCATGGATCCACATTTGTATGGTCATGGATATGCTCAAATTTATGTCTGTATAACATAGATCTACGTTGTATATCTGGTAGCTATGTCCAAGTTTGAGTCCTCTATCACATGGATCTACACTGTATTCTAGTAGCCATGGTTGTTTATTCCTCTCATGGATATGCCTTTTATTGGTCTGCACCCATGAGGAGGTTACATTTTTTCATGAGTCAAAGTGTTTATGTATTGAAAATGCATGTTCTATGATACACTCCGATCAAGCTATCTCTTACCCTGAAAGTGATAACTTTCTCTATTGAAGCTCTCGACTATCATATCCCTCTAGCCTCATGCTTTGAGGGGCATTCTGTTATACCCAAATCCTATCACCAGCATGTGATAAGATCCCTAACACCAATGTTTTCCCTAAATCCCAAACTTGGAGTGAAGACAATGGTCTAGATGTTGATTCAACATACAAAATTGCATCATCGCTTCTACCCTCAATCATATGAGCGGTACCTTGTTCAGCACCGCCCTAGTTGTGTGGGAACTAGGCGGTGCCACCGCCTTTGACCTTTCTTGTCGGCACGGTTCTTACCGTTCACCTCTCTATCATAAAGGGGTATAAGTGGTACCCTTGGTAAAAATGAAAAAATGAGGATTCTCGAGGCTTCTAGATCAAGAGCCTCATGTCTAACCTTATCCATACTCACCTAGGTTGGTTAGGGTCGAGATCCCTCTTGGTAGGATCTCATGGCCACCTCACCCACCATTCTCTCAACTATCCATATCCATTTGAGCCCTATAAATACAAGCTCATGTCCCATAGTTGAGGAGAGAGAGAAGAAAGTAAAGTTATGCTGTTGAATTGATGTCTCAGCTTTAATCCATCAGAGAGCAATTGTGGAGGAAGTTGGAGCTATCAGGGGACAAGGTGCTAGTCTTGTGAAAGAGTGCATCAACAATAAGGCACATGGTTGTAATCTCTTTCATTGATTTCCTAATGCAAATTTTATTTCCTTCCCACATATTTGTTGTACTGATCTCACATATATGTTATTGGATTCCTTAGTCACTAGTATGAATGTATAGATGATTATTTGGTAGCTTTGATGTCTTTGTATGTTTGATATGTTATATAGATGTTTGATATGTTATATAGGTACATAGGATCTTCATAAAAGTATCATTCCAGTTGTCTATAACATTTAGGGAAGGTTTTCAACCTTTGTCATTCACTCTTTTGTTCTGGATCTAAACCATTTATACCAGAGGAACAAATTCTGTCCGCAGAAGGTGATATATTCCTAAAAACACTTTACATATTATTATCCACATGTTCCATCATCTTACTCTCTCTATATTCCATACTTTCATCCATCATATGTACGATCCTTTCCTCCATATTATTATCCAATTTAACTAAATCAACCATTCTCGCAATCCCTTTAATACTATCTTCCAACTTGGACATCTGAAAAAATATGTCTTCACTTGCATCCTAGGTTGGGGATGAATCCTTTGGTGGTTTAATTGCAGTGTGTATTTTTCCACCAAATTTTAGAGCCATGTGGAACAATAAAAATACATATCTACAATATTTATGTGACACCTTTTAGATCACCCAAAATGGATCACTCTACTAAAATTTATTCAAATTTAAAATGGTGTACCTTTTTAAAACCCTAATTTGTAGATTAATTTGCTAGTTGACCTTCCAACTGATTTAACTCTGAAATTTTGGCCCATTTGAGTCTAGAACTTCTTTTTGAGTAGCCTGATAGGTCTTCTTTTCAATCCTATATGAATGACCTAATTCTAATGTGCCAATAAAATGATATGGCAATTTTCCCAACACTTCTTATTGTTTTCCCTTTTAGAAGAGAGAAAGTGTATAGCCTTTCATGTCTCAAATTTTTCATATATGACTATAAAATTGCTACCAAAAATAATATGTTTTGTCTTATTTATAATGCAATTTGTCTTACTCAATTTGGGTCGCACGTGGTCCAAATATAATCCTTTTCCCTAGAACACCCTTTTTAGACTAGTTTTTGGACTAGTTAGAAACCCTAAGTTTCACTATAAATAATTTCAAAACTTTAATGATTTAGGATCCAAAAATAATACCACATATATATATTTATGTCCTATACATCCCCTATGGTTTTCTATGTTTAAAAAATCCTAGAAAAAAACATTGTAACGAAATTCCAAGATGACTCGTTTTGAAAGCGCCCAAGCTCTAATACCAAATGTTAAGCACCAAATTTCCAAAAGAGCATGAAAAGAGAAAAAATGAACTAAAAAGAGTAATCCATACCTTAATAATGAATAAAATAGATGAATAGAAATCCTCTTCTAGGGGGAAACCTCCTTATACATTGTACTAAGTAAAAAATACAAGATAAGATGCTTCAAATGAAAATCTCTCCTTAATATATATAGGATACAAAGAGGTATAATTACAACTAGTTAACCCAAGATGACATCAATAATTTAATAATACAAATGAAAATTACCACTAATAGACCCAATATGACATCAATAATTTAATAATACCAATGAAAATGACCACTAATAGACCCAAGCTGACGTCAATAATATGACAATACTAATGTAATTTTCCACAATATAGGGGGTAATGTCCCTCCATTTAGGGATTAACATATTCTTTGCCCAAATGGACCTCAATTCAACTTTCCAATATTACATTTTAGAATATATGTGTTGCTCCCTTCGTAGACAATTTTTTCCAATGTCCAATATTCCCCAACAACCGACAAAGAGAGTTACAAATATGAATTTCACATAAGCCAACCCAGAAGCAAATCATTCACTAGAAGGTCCCATATTTCCTATAATCCTTACCTCCTATGACCAATCACTTCAAGAGATTCCCATATTCCTATTACTTCATGATATTATTGAGAAAAATCTAAACCAAAATACTATCCCATGCTAAGATAAACACCCTACCAAGCACAAACCATTCAAGCTATCGAAGGGAAAACCAAAAACATTTACTAGTTTGGTATCATGGTGAAGACTAAAGATGATACGAATTTTCCATACTCTTTATCAATATTTTTCCTCCCAATAACAATTCCAATATTACTCTTATCAAGTGAGTGCAATGGAATGAGTATTCCAAAACTTCTTCGGACATGAGAGCAATAAAAAAATTAAGTTGCCTTGGGCCACATCCATGGAATAGGTGGCTAGGACTTCCCATGCATAACATGGCATAGTTATGAACCATCACTTCGATCTCGATACCAATTGGCCCAAACCTTAGCACATGAGATTTATGGATTATGGTACCCATTTGTGCCATGGTATACCTTGTTTTAACAAAACCCCTTTGTCTAATAATGTTCCTTGATTTACCAAATAATCAACTTATGAATTATTATGTCTTCGTATGTGGAATAGGTGTAATTCCTTTATCTCCTTAACGCATCAAAATTCACCTATTTGTGTTAGGTGAGATCATCTTTTCCTAGTCCTTTCTTAACAATACGAATGACTAGAAGAGTGTCCCCCAAAACAAAAACTTTCCCCACCTAATAAGATATAATGGTTTATTCTCCCATCATCAATGATAACCATTCTACCTTACTATTTGTTGCTCTTTCCAATCCCTAGGTGAAGGTATCACAATAGTCCCCCTATGGTTGAAAAAACCTCCTCCAACACTTACCAACCCTGTGTAATGGTTATTTTATTTAATTTAATAAAATAATGCCAGGCACAACCAAAATGTGGGTAAAGGCACTTTACATCAATGTTTAAAGAGACATGACATGCATGTTTGTAACATGTGTAATACTAGTTTAGATCCATCTTAAAAATATGACTATCAAGTCTGGAGAGAGATAAAATGTCTTCATGTGTGATTTTTTTTATCATTTAATTTTTATATTAAATGATAAAAAACATGCCTTAAGTAATTTGATCCCTCTTAATACTTATAGATTTAAGCTAAAAATGCATTTACATTAGTTATATTTTTTAAAATTTTGTGTAAAATTCAAATTTGAGATAACATATATTGCTTAATCCATTTATTTATACAATAAAATACTTCAACCTTAACATCTTACATCTAGTAGTAAAAGGGAAAAAATTGTAACCATTTTCTTGAATTATTTTTACTTAAAGATTAGTTTTATAAATTATATAAAAAATAAAAACATTAATCTTTTCACAAAATTAGGGAGTATGATAACAAGAGTAGATTGATTTTTGACTATTCAATGAGACTTTGAAAAATAACTAAGAGTGGTCATTCAACTTGATCCCTATCTAAACTTTCCTAGATAACAAAGTTAATATAACCAACTTGTTATATCAAACTTCAAACAAGAGTTGCAAGGACACTTCAAACAAAGAGATGATAATAATTGGTATATAGAGTTCATTTTACAACACTCCAAAATTCCCAAGAACTACATGGATGGGAATGCTATAAGAGTGTATTCAAGAGGAGGTAATACATATCCAAATAAATATTCATGAAAACATTACCTAGATTTCTATCAATAGCATAGCAAACTAACTTTGTTTACCAAAGTATACACTATTTTGACTAAAAATAACATTTCTACGTATCATATTATCAATATCAACATACTTGTGCATGCTCATCACCAAAGGATGTAAAGTTATTATAAAACTAAAATGCATAACTTTAAAAACATGGGATACAACCTTCAAAGAAGCAATGTATTTTAACAAAGCATATGTGGAGGAAGCTCTTTGATACCACAACAATGACGAAACTCAATATCTTCAACACACACATCAATATAAGCACATCCATGGGATCACTATATTCACAAAAGGTGCCAAGCATAAAACAATGGTTGTGAGGATACCTGACTAATGAGTATAGCTCACAGTCAACCTGGAATCCAAATATATTAGAAAAACAACAAAATTACCATTTTATAAAAAAAATTATTCATGAATATAATAATTGTGTTACAAATAAATAATGATAACTAGAAAATATCCCAAGTCAATTCATCAACAACACATCCAAAATCTACGTGTTGCATAAGGAAAGAGCCGTCAAATAAGTGGTTTAATGCTATCCATCATTTGTGGCAAGGTTTGACCAGCAAGAAATGATTCTTCAGATGTGAGTGTGGTGCATTGCATCTCATCCTAAGGAATGAGAACAAACTACTCCAAGCGATCTATTCCATTATCTTGTTTTGATATGTATTTGAGTCTAAGTGCATTCCATTTCTGAAAGTTGCACATCAGATTCTCCATCCAAAATAAGGAGATGTGTTGAAAATATGAAAATTGTACAACACTATAACATTTATGTAGTTTTTATCCATGACCAAATGCTTAATGATCTAATCCTTTCGACCATAGATAGAAGTCAGCCTTAATGAATTTTAGAATATATTTCTTCCTGGATCCTCCTTTCGATATAATCTTTTCTTATTTTGTATAGGCTCCCATTGCTTGCTAATTCTCTCAACATTCTATCTATTGTGACAATCTAGGAATTACACATTTATGTATTCAATTAGAGTGAGAGTCTACATATTAATGGTGGATATGTAGCGAAACGAACCCTATGTCTCTAATTACACTCTTCTTGAATCTATTAAAGGAAAATTGCCTAAATATTGGTAGATCTAGAAATTCTCTACAAGTTTGTTAATTAGACTTACTTATAAGGATAATTTGTGTGAATACTATACTCAAATTACCCTCATCTCATCCCCCTTCTCAATATTAACAAGGGAGGGAGGTGTTAATAATGACAACTAACTCAAAACTATGTTTGTTTATGAGAATTTTCTTGTAACAAGCATAACCAACAATAGTTTTACTCGTGTAACTTATTTTTGAAGTATATAGTGCATGGTTGGGATACGTATTGTAAGGTGGTAGTCTGAGATGTTGAATGGATCGTCATCTAATCTCCTCATTCTTGATTAATGAGATTCAATACTTTTTGTGCGTGGATGTTTCCCTTATGGGATTTTACCACATTAACTTGTTGTTTGTAAATGGTATTTCTTCTTGTATTTATATCTGTTTGTATAACAATTGGTATTAAAGTCAGTTTAGAAAGAGAGACATCAAAGAGGAATTGTGAAGGAGTTGAGGAATCATGGAGAAGTCATGAAGAGGTTTGTGTAAGGAAGCTAAGCATGTAGTTGTTTTGCGCATGGAGAAGAGTACTATCGTAGTCCACATGAAGAATAGAAGCCATGCATGGATTTGAGTGAAGAAGAGAAGGATTACACGGAGTAGGGTGTCGATCTGCAATGGCTACCCATCTGAGAGAGTTGATCATATGGAGATTGTTTTTTGACCATTGGAGTCATTTTTTGTTGGTCAGCGCATGAAGAAAACTTTTGTTTTTGTGCGTAAAGAAGAAGAGGAATCCACCCATGAAAAGTTGCGAGTGTCTTTCTCTGAAGTGCATGAGGAGGAGAAGATCCCATCATGGAGATACTTGTCAAATTAGATGGTGAAGAATTTACAGCCATCATGGAGAGGAGAAGAGCCCGACGTGCAGATAGATATCATATCTAATGGTGAAGAATAATGCAGCCACCGAACTAATCTCAAGAGCTTGAAATCCATGGAGACTGTTGATGCTTCCAGCCCATGGATAAGGCAATCATCATTGGATGAGTCTGTAGCATCGTGGAGAGGAACGCTCCATTCACCATCATTGTCAAGATGTAGAACAGGAGTTTCCTATGGGTTGAACCGTTGTTGTTGAAGGAGTGTTATTGAATCATAGAGAATCCACGTGAAGAGGAGGAGTAGTCTGTAGTTGAATGTGAATGAGAGATCCACTGCTGTAAAGAGGAGAATAAAAAGCTAACGCGAGAAAACTCGAAGAATACAATATCATTTTCTTTTTTAATGATTATTATTTTTTTCACAAATTTCACGACAATATCTAGTAAAAAGTTTGAAATTGAGAAGTTTAATAGTAAAAATAAATTTGAGTTATGGAAATTAAAGATGTGATATCTATTAGTACAACAAGGGTTGCAAAAATACCTAGATTAGAAAGAGACCCCTAACTATGATAGATGATGAATCAGAGGAACTAGATGCTAGAGGACTTAGCACAATTCGATTATGTCTTGAGGATGATGTGTTGTTTAACATTGTTGAAGAAAAGTTAGCAGCAATCCTATGGAGCAAGTTAGAAAGTATGTATATGACAAAATATTTGACAAACAAAATTTACTTGAAGAGACAACTGTACGATATGAGAATGAAAGAAGGTACAAAGATAGAATATCGTTTGAATGTTTTTCAATTCTATTATTTTCCAGTTGACTAGTATGGATGTTAAAATTGATGATGAAGATAAAGAAGTCAATCTTTTATGTACCTTACTTGAATCTTGGGGTAAAGTAGTTTCTTCCATTATCCTTAGTACAAATGATACCTTGGAATTTGACACTATGGTTGGAGCTTTGTTGTCTGAGGAGTTAAGAAAGAAATCTAGTTTTGAAACTTCTACATTTGAAGCTTTGGTTGTTAGAGGTCGATCCAAAGAAAGAGGAGAAAATTCAAGAGGTAATTCCAGGTCTAAATCAAATAGTAGAAAGATAAAATTAAAATTTTGGTACTATAACAAGGTTGGTCATCTCAAGAAGAACTGTTGGAAAAGACAAGAATCCAAGAAAGATGAATCCAAATCTAAGGAAAATTCAGTTAAGTATGATACATGTATGATCAATGAGGTTTTCTCTGTTTGTAGTGTTTCTCAATATAATGAATAATGGCTATTAGATTTTGGTTCTTTGCACCATATTTGTCCTCGCAAAGATTGGTTTGATTCCTATCAAACAATTAATGATGGTATAGTTCTTTTAGGAGACAATCATTCATGTAATATTGTTGGGGTTGGAAGTGTTAAAGTTAAAATGTTTGATGGAGGTATAAGAACATAACAAATGTTAAACATGTTGTTGAATTAAAGAAAAAATTAATTTCTTTGGAAGTGGTTGATTCTTATGGTCATAATTTTACAGGTTTAAGTGGAATACTAAAAGTATCTAAGGGTTCTTTAGTGGTCCTAAAGGCACAAAAAAAGGAAATATTTACAAATTGGTTGGAAGAAATAAAGTTAATGACACACAATTAGTATATGAAGAGGTGTCAGGATCCACTCAATTATGGAATCATCGTCTTGGTCATATGAGTGAGAGAGGACTTTGGGTATTAATGAATCGTAAATTGCTTCCAAATCTGAAATCTAGGAATTTTATATTTTGTTGACATTGTATATTTGGAAAGTAGTGTAGACAAAAAATCAAAGTGGGTAGTCATGTTAGTAAAGGTGTTCTCGATTACATTCATTCTGATTTATGGCATCCATCTCCTACTATTTCCTATGGGGAAGCAACATATTATGTATTTTTTATAGATGATTTTCAAGAAACGTTTGGGTCTATGTCTTAAAAAGGAAAGCTAATGTGTTTAACATGTTTAAGGGTGAAATCATGAATCTGGGTGTCTATTTTGGGGAGGGGTTATGAGAAAAGAAGTGTTGTTTTTACAAGTTTCTCAACTTCGAGCAAAGAAAAATTAGATTTGTGTTTAGAATTTCATTTTGTAGTAAAAACAAAACTTCTAGAGAATTGTGTTAGCTTTCTATAGGTTATTTTTTAGATTTTTTTATTGGAATTTTGTATGTCATTTTTGCAAGTGTTTGATAGTATGTTCTTAATTAATGAAATTATGATAAATAACCATGTTTTTAGATTACAATTTATTCATTATCAAACTATTGTTCATTAAAACAAAATATTTTATGATGATATAGACAAACTGTGCTAATATGTACGTATAAGTTTGTATTCAACAACCGCATACAAAAATTATTAGAATTTTTTGAAGTGGACCAATCTAAAAAACTAGCATAAAACTAGCATGTTTATTTTAACACATAATCTTCCTAATTTCCAATTCAAAACAAAAAAACTGAAAGTATCCTTTTGAAGAAAACACATCAAGGTTTTATACCATGATTTTTCCAAAACATTTCATCGTGTCTTTAAGAAGTTATTGAATTTTTATTTCACTGAATTCTATTAAATTTTGAAGCAATCCAAACACCTTCTAAGAAAAATAATAAATAAAAATAGTGGATCACACAAAATTTAACAAAATTCGCATCTATAGAAAGTGGATTGAATTGTAAAACTAATGGTATTATTTTTGAAGAGAAATTATAAGTATTTCATATGAAATTGGAAGAAGACTCAGAAATGGGATGGAATACCATTTTTGAATAATTACAGGTTTTCGGAAAGTTATTTTAACGGATGGAAAAGAGTTTAGCCAAACTATTAGTTCGGTTGAAAAACCTTTTTTTATTTTTTTTGTTGACCGAAAAAAACTTGACGTGCCTTTTTCACTTATAGGAAAGATTGCGTACAATCGCCTACAAGAAAAGAAGGATGAGACTTGTTCCGAAGAACAAGTGATGACAATTAAAGATGAAGAATAATATGACAAATGCAGCAACATCATTGATGCAGAACCTTCTAGCTATGAAGAAGTAATCAAGAAGAAAGGGAAGACCAGTTCAAGAAGAATGATGTCTAGGATGCAGTATTGTGACCTAAAGGGAAGTTCGTAGTTCCATCGTGTAGTAGATGGAAACATCGTGGGATACAAGAAAAGATTCATAGCATGAGGCTTCTCATGAAAAGAAGGCATAGACTACGAAGAGACATTTGCAGCCAGTGAAAGTTGAGACACATGACAGGTAGAATCATGTGTGCAAATGAAAGAAGGCCTTGTACGAGCTCAGAAGACACCCATGGGATAACACATACATGAGGAGCTTAAATATCACCTTGAGTGATGAATATATTAACCTTTTCTATAGGTTGAAGATGGAATCCTATAAAGGATGACAAGCTCATAGATGGGTGCGAGAAGAACTTTTGAAAAGGTTCAATATAGAGGGTCTTGGTATCCAGTGACCCTAGATGGATACATAGAATATTAGTAGTAGAGGAAGATACTTGTCACTCCAATACAGCATGTTTTAGTGCATAGAGTACGGAAGAAATAGGGAGAATGATGCTTCGCTTTAGAGGGAGTGACTATAGAAGATCTTGAGGTTTGACATGGTACGACAAGATGGATAGTTTACTGATGGCTCTAGGATTTACTGAGAGTAAAGTGGAATCCAACCTTTGCTTCAAGCTTGAAGGCGGAAGACCAGTGATGCTCCTATTATAGGTCGATGACTTGTTCCTGATAGAAAAAATGAACTCATTAAAATTGCAAGAAGGATACTTGCTGCCGAGTTCTAGATGAAGGACTTGGATATGATGCACTACTTTCTAGGCATGGAGGTGTGGTAGACTTGGATATGATGCGGATGGATGTAAGTGCAGAGCCTTTCTCTGGATGGTATATTATGTGTCCTATCATGCCAATAGATATAAGTGTTGATCCCTTCCTTGAATAGTAGATGGTGTGTGCTACTATGCCAGAGGATGTAAGTGTTGATCCTTTTTTGCTGGGTCAGATATAAGTGTTGTGCCTTTCTCTGGATAGTAGGTGGTGTGTCCTGCTATGCCAGTAGATGTAATTTCTAAGCCTTTCCTTGGATGATAGATGGTGTGTCCTATCATGCCAATGGATGTGAGTGCTGGGCCTTTCTGACATGGTGGTCGATGTGTTCCTCCCATTGTCAGATGTGAGTGTTGGGCGTTCCTTTCTGACATGGTTCTTGGATGTCTTCCTCCCATGGTAAGATGTAAGTGTTGGGTGGAGATTTCTAACATGGTTCATTCCATTGTCAGAAATAAGTGCTAAAGATGTTGAAGACCTACCTAGAAGCTAGGCCTACAACCAGCATGAAAAAGGGTTGGCTTTGTAGAACTTCCTGTGACGAGAAGAATGAAGAGATAGCACCATTTAATTGAGATAGCGGAAGCAGTGATGATGATGATGATCTAGTGATGATCCAGATCAAGTGATGATCCAGACTTGATGATGCTCTAGTGATGCTCCAAATCAAGTGATGATCCAGACTTGATGATGATCTAGTGATGCTCCGGATCAAGTAATGATCCATACTTGATGAAGATGACTTGATGATGATCCATATGATCCAAATAAGAATACTTGTGCTGATAAATTGTGTCGAGATAATACCTTCCTAGTTAAGAGGGAGTGTTGATGTATTTGTAACTTTGAAATGTATTCACTTGTATATCTTATGTATTGTACCCTGATGTTTATTCCAGGAAGTATTAGTAATGTAATTGAGTCATTTCATGCCCTGACGTTTCGATTGGGAGATTCAATAATGTAAACAAGTCATGTAAAGTCATTGAGGTTAACCCTCCATTGTAATTCAGGGAAATAGTCCCCACAATTGATTCAAGGTTAACCCTCCTTGTTGATCGGAAGGGAAAAGTCCCCACAGTTGTGGAGCACTAGGGTTATTAGACTCTCCTAGAGATGTCAACCCTGGTAAGTAATTGTTAAGTGAGGCTAACATGTTGGAGTGGACATTAAGTGAACGAAAGAATATAAATTGAGAGTGAGCCTCTCTATTTACCACACACACACTCACTCATTAGGGAGCATGAGTGAGAGAGGAGAATCTCTCTCAAGTGAGAGAGAGAGAGAGAACAGTTGTTGAAGAGCATCCTTATGTTTTCAGGTTTTACTGCTGCCATTGGTGCTCATTCTATATCTAAGTAAGTTGTGGGGTTTTCTCCTTTATGGTTTCCCCAAGGAAAATTCTTTGTCTCTCTTGTCTCTTGTGTTTATTGCTGTGCATGTTATTCTCTCATATAAGCTCCTAAGATCATACTGCTTAAATGATAAAAATATAACAATTGGAATATCTATTTTTGTTTAATCTTCCAGAGCACTGTAGTGCCAGGGTAGCATTTTTGTTCAATTTTGATGAGCACTAAGGACAGTGCTGTTGAAGGGGGAGGGGAATGTAACACCCCACTTTTGACCCCATTTGCATTAAATATATATGATCTAAATATTGTAATTAATCATGTTGTAGAGATAAAGGAAAAATCCCCACCATTGATTTATTGTTTTATGTTTCGACGATTAAAATTGATGCCGATGGTATTTTGTGCTAACCGACACTTTATAATTTTGGACAACATGTAAATATGCAATTTAATTAAATACCCACAACTAGCTATGTCAATGCAACATTAAAGAGATGGGGGCATGATTTCCTAAGGATAAGGGGGGGGATATTTAACCTTTGGGGCCAATGAGGAAAAGCCCAATGTTAATAAAGGAACCCATCAAACAGTCAACTACCTTTCTTGTCTCATTTACCCAATCATTTAATTATGCCAGAAATTGGTTGAAGTAGTTATTGCATGGGGATAGGAAGAGTATGCGCAAGGAAATTCGAATTTGGGGGAAACCCATTTTTGGGGACAAACATTTTTTACTTTTGGGGTAAGTTAACACCCAAAAAGGCATGCCCATTTGGCTATCCATCCACGTTCTCCATTTCCTCACGCAGTAGAAGCTTGGGAGTTTTTTTCCTTCAAATTTTTGGCTTGATGTGTATGTTTCTTGCATGTTGGGGGCTCTTGGGATTTTTCCTCACCATCATTCATTCACGTTGGGGCTCTCTTAAGCAGCTGGGGAGTTTCCTGTGTGTGGCATTCTTGATTTTGGAGTTGTTGTGCATTCCTCATCCACGTTTTTGCATATTTCACCATTTTCCCCATGACTGGGAAGTTGTTTTTGGAAATCTCAGTGGCTGGGCTCTTTGTTTGATGGTTTTTACTGTGATTTATCACCATTACCTAGTTGGGACAAACCATTTTTATGTTTCCCAATGATTTGGAGGAGAACCCACATTTTATTCGGTATTGTTGAGTTCGTTTTGGCCACGTTATGGCCAAAACATCCCTGGGAATCTAATTGTTGTTAAGGGACTGTTTTCACCCATCTTGGCAATTCGTTTTGTTTCCCAACTGTTTTTCCTCAACCCATAATTTTGTATTTTTCTATGTATGCATTTGTACTTTGGTCTGAACCTGCATTGTGTTGTGTAGAGCATTCCTGTGTTGGCTTGGCTAATTAAGTCCAAGAATCCATCTATTAGTGGGATGGATGTGTTTGGATGTGGTTATTTGCTTAATAATAGGTGTTTGGCCTTATTGTGTGTAAGGTTGTGTCCCCTAGTTCCCTGTGGAAATCATGCCCAGCTTGGGGGTGGCAGTGATGCTAAGAGAGTAAGGAGCACACTGGCCTATGGTTGGGTGGAACATTGCAATGACATAGCTAGTTGCGGGGAAGCTTCTTCTCAAGATAAGTATTCTTGTACTTAACTCTATAATTTTATTTTCTTCATAAATTGCCATGAACATGTTAAATGCTTGAATAAGATGATTGTTTCTTGTTTCGTTAGTACCAACAACATGTATGTGAATTCTTGAATGGGATTTGTTTTCCTTCTGTTGTGTGTTATTGATTTATGCATCTATGTATGTTCTTAAGTTCAATGCATTTTATCTCATGTTCATGGGGCTATTTTTACCAGATTGATAGCGGCATAGTCACGTCCTCTCTCTGGTAGAAGGGTGGGGACATGACAATTTCGCAAAGAATTAACCATTTGAAGCACAAAAATAAATACAAAGTTAATATTATCATTCTGACCAAGTTTATATATGTGTCCGTGTTCTATATAGACATGCTCAACACATTGTTGATGATATAGAATGCGCAAATGACAATCGACATTTGATCAAGGAATATAATTTATATATCAATGATGACCACACACGTGATACACATTATGTACAACATTGTTTTGATAATATTTATGGTTCATTGAAAACAAGTGGAATTGTAATGAATGAACATTGGATATGGTCAGATGGATGTGCAGGGAAATTTAAATCTTCATGATCATTCTTCTGGCTATGTCTCCTTCATAAAAAAACAAATATTAAACATCCTTGGATTTTTTTTTAAACTGGTCATGAAAAAGGAGAGCACGATGGTGCAGGGGTGTGTGTAAAACAAGCACTTCGAAAGCATCAAATGAACCATTATGTTGATCAATTTGTGTGTGCTAATCAAGTTTTCAATGGTGTCATGTAAATATAATCTTGATTGCAATCAATAGTCAAAAGGATGTGCACATGTATCAACTTTGTTTTCAAAACAAATTTATTCAACTTGGAATGACTTTGATATGTTCATTTAGTAACGTTTTACTCACATGTACATGTAAATTGTTTATGTTGGACAGGTTTTTTTGGCATATTGGAATCCAATATGTAGACAGATCAATCCCATATGATGCTAGTTCCATTCATGGAACTAGATATTTACACTCGATCAAAACAAAAAACTTCCAAAATGTGTTTTCATTTGATAGTACGAAGCGAACACGATTTTGTCCTATTTTCATGGAGGACACATAATCAATAGGCATTTGTGAAAACATCAATGACAATTATGTTAAACCTTGGAAACACAATGAAATTAATCAAAAAGGAAAAATTCCACTCGCAAGCTTTGAGGAGTTGGAATCAGAGGATATTGCAATATCAATCGATGGTGATAGAATTTTCGATCTTGTTAGAGAATGTAACTTTATGTACACTTTAATAAATTTGTCATTTTTTAGTTTAAAGTTTTTTTACTTGAATGTCAAAACTATATATATGAAAGTTGTTTGATTTAATGAATATGAATTTGACAAATTCAATGTTCTTATTTACGTGTAGGAGATCTATTTGTTGTGGTTTCACCCATAGACAACAATGAAAATTTCATATATTATTTGATATGATGCACAGAGAGAAAGATGAAATTATTGGAGGACTCTGATGACAAAGGTTTTATATATGAAAGAGGGTCAATTCTATTAAAAGGTTATTTTTTTCAAGAAACACATCAAACTGAAAGTGACGTTCAGTTTAAAGACTATCAACCTGATGTCATATGCTGCCAATATAGTCATTTGGTATGCGTAGCTCACATAAAGCTAATAGAAGTTAAATCAAATAAAAAATTTAAAGCTAGAATATGGAAGATGTCAAAAGTTGATCATGAAAGAATAATTGAAGACGACATTCCTTTACGATCTTATTTCTAATTTGAAACATGTTGAACATGATACATACGTTTTACATCAAGGACATCTTGATTGGTTTTATAATTGTGACACTCAAATAGAGTGATTATTGATAAGTTAGCTAGATTGTTTTGATGATTTTTTAAGCACAATCCTTAAAAATGTATTGTTCAAAATTATAATGTTATGTAGTTGAGTACGTGTTATGAAATTGTCAAATTATGAGATTTGTGTCTCTTTGAAACTTAAATATGATATCAAATTGTTACGTTGTTGAGCTTATGTACATCAAATTGAGGAAACTTATATTATATTGTTCGTACACTATTGAGCTTATGTACATCAAATTGATGAAACTTATATTATATTGTTCTTAGATTGGTGAGCTTATGTATATCAAATTAATGAAACTTATATGATATATTGTTCTTATATTGCTGAACATATGTACATCAAATTGATTGATGAATTGTATTGAGTGGAAATATCTTTTTAACATTATGATATGTATCAGGTAAATATCCATGATTCTTACTTTTGTTCAATTAAAATTTCTAAAATAACAAATTAAATTATAAGAGTTTTAAAATACTTGTGCACATTATTCTTATTGTGTCTTACATGGATTTTCATTATTTTTATTGTTATATACAATATTGTTTTATTAACATAAATTAAACAAGTGGTAGATTACCATAAAAAGCCAATATTCAAATTGAACCACTTTATGAATTGCATTATATACATTAAGATTATTAACCAAATATAATGATGATATCAATGATAAATCATGATATGAAAATGATAACAAAATTTAAACAAAGTGGTAGATTACCATAAAAATTCAATATATTCAAATTGAAGCACTCTATAAATTGCATTATATACACTAGGATTATTAACCAAATATAATCATGATATCAATGATAAATCATAATATGAAAATGATAAATCAATGATGGCCATAGTGTTCTAGAAAAATTTATATATTCATACACCTAGAGAGTTTATCTTATACGAAAACGATATTTCAATGTATTCATAAAGAAAAGACGGGATTTTTGGCACATGATAGGATTTTTGACACATGATAAGTCAAACTAATTATTATATTATAAAATTTAACCACTTATACTATGAAACAAGAACTTGACACAGTTTTCATTTTTCTCTCTCCTAATTTTAGTAGCCATATAACCTCCGTTTAAAAAATGGGCAAGTTATAATGAAAAACATTTACATTTTGCAATTTTTTCTTTAAAACAAGACATTTTTATTGACAAATTTGTAAAAAAGTATAGAAAATAAAAACATTGAAAACCATTTTCAATCGATTTTCAGATATATTTTGTATAAAAATGATACCATTTTATATTATTTTCCAAAAAGTAATGATTCACATAAATTCAAGAAAAACTATACAACATATTTGCAAATAACATATTAAAATCCTTGTATATAGAAATTTTATTTCTAAAATAAAGTCTGAAAGTCAAAACATTACTAATATATCTTATCAAAAAGTTTCCAAATTTAACATTTTTTTCAAGACATGAAACTAATCAACAATATGAGACTCGCCAAATTCTTCATCGAAATTGGATTTTTCTAAGTTTGGCTTCCTTCAAGAACATCAATGTCCTCTTCCATTGGGTCTTCTATGTCTGCAAAATTCTCAAAGTGATCATTTCCAAACATCCATCCTAATGGGGGTTGAAGCTCTTTCGACATCTTCGCCACAAGTGTTTCACTAAAATTTAAAAAAGTACATTAAAAAAATTACATCGATATTACATTAAAAAGATAAAATTATTATTAACCCCGCACACACATTAAATTTTAAAAAAATAATAGAAATTTAAAATCCCTTTAACCCTAACATCAACATTACTTAAAAAAAAAGTTAAAAAATTTAAACCCCCGCATTACATCTAATAAAATAAAAAATAAAACCCCCTAACCCCCTAACTCCCCACAACATTACATTAAAAAACATTACTTTAAATCCACCCCCTAATCCCCTAAACTTCCCTCACAACATTACATTAAAAAACAAAAATTATACCCCCTAACCCCTAAACTCCATCCACCCACACAAAATTATATTAAAAAAATATAAATAATTTGTTTTTAAAACCCTCCACCTAACCCCACAACATTAAGTTTAAAACAATATAAAAAAATAAATTTTTAACCCCCTAAACGCTCCCTATACATTATATTATATATATATATTTCTCGCCCCTCTCTTCCCCTCCCCTCCCCCCCCCCCCCCCC
>LPNX010364995.1:132816-193102 GCA_001517045.1 Pseudotsuga menziesii
CCGTCCGCCCCCATCCTCCCTCCTCTTCCTTCCTCGCCCTCCTCCTCCCTTCCCCGTGCCCCTCCTCCTTCGTTGATCTGGCTTAGGTGCCAAAGGGTCGCCCCTCATGAGTGGCGCAATTCTGAGAATCACGGAGTCACGCCACTCATGAGGGGCATCCCTTTGGTGCCCAAGCGAGCTAAACGACATAATGATGCTGGACTTTTAATATCAGTGTTGCATACAATTAAAACCCTGAAACCATATCTTTTTTGCAATTTTGTAATCGGATATCTACAACCCTCACTGTATGCGCAATTTTTCTGTTAGTATAAACTCCGTCCAAATTACGCCCTGTCTGTGTTTGGTGGTCTACGTTGGAATGGTTTTTTAATCTATCTGATAAGCATTTTAATTTTACAAATCAATTTCCAATGGTTTCCTGCATTTAGATCTTTTATGTGTCTGCATTTTACCATTGTATAATATAGATCTGGATTAGATCTGATTTTTGGCTTAAATAATTCCATATCTCTATGTAACCAGATCTTATCCGTAGACCTGATCTAAAATCTCCATGTGAATCATAAAGAATTGTTTTTTATTTAGAAATGTGCATACGAAGGTCTACGTTGATCTATATCTAGAGTATACGATTTACCATGTCTATTTTTAATTTAGAACTCTGCTCTTGATCCCAAATTTCTACATGTGAAAAATTCAGATCTGATCCCTAAATATCTGCGTGGACTTCCATTTTCGTTTTGATCTGATTAAGCGATTTCCCAGAAGCTTTGTGATTACTTCATTTTTTTCGGATCTATTCTCTCTCGGTGTTGCTAAGAATACGATTTTATAAATGTGTACAGTCGTCTATAACCCTACATTCTATCTCTACTCTATCCGCCAAACCCCAGATATCGATCATATCACTGGTCTGGTTGATTTCTCCACTGGTTGCGGTTGATGGCTACCCAGTTCTCTGTTCAGTTCTTTTAGAAACCAGAATGTCTCCCTCCGAGATTGTTGAACCGAATGTAGTGCATTTTATATTAGGTTGATTTTATTTCCACCACATATCACTCCTCGGATTGGTCTTATGCCAGCAATCCCTGGTATGCACTACATTAACTCCGGGATAGACAAGAAACACAATCGAATCTTGTAGATTGATTGACAGTCGCACTACATCCACCGTAATTCTTTTTTTTTTAACCTTGTGTGGAAAATTATGTTTGTAATTCCAGTTAAATAAAATAAAACAGAAACTTATGTTTTACACAAATCCTTTAACATGTCGCTTGTGTATGCTAGAAGTTATTACAACGTCAAATAGTTTAAGTGAGTATTAAGCTGCTAAACCTATTTTTCATAGAATAAATATAAAGAGATGAGATATGCCTTTCAAAAATTAATACATGAGGAGATATGGTTATATATGTACTTGTATTTATACGAAAGAATTAAAGATTTATTCCATCACATAATATCATATAGTATATATATATAGTTTGGTTGCTTAAACAAAATAATAGATAAACAAAGTATTGTATACATTTAGGTAGATATTGTATTGTTATTTTTAATGAATAGTTTAAGTATATATATATTTATATACAAATTGTATGAATTTGTTTGAGGCTTATAATGTTGACACATATGAATTTGTTTGAGGCTTATAATGTTGACACATATATAGGATAAGGTTGTAATTTTTAAAAAGTATGTAAACCATTTTTTAGAATAAGGTTTTCTTTTTATATATATATTTACAAGTGTAGTAGTTTAAATAAAAGGGGGGAATAAGTGTCACTTAAAGTATAGTTTTGAAGGTATGGAAATGTTAATTTGGTGAATGTTATGTTAATAGAGTATAATTTAAGTTATCTTTATCATGTTTGTATGATTATTGAGAAATTTAGTAGTTAGGTATATGACATAGTGGTATCAAATTGTGCCACCAGTGAAGGGAGACTCTTTTGCGGTCAAGGGAGCAAAGCTACGCTCCCTCCTCCCTTCCTCGCCCCTCTTCGCCCCCATCCTTCCCCCTCTTACTTTGTCCACCACCTCCTTCTCCCTCATCATCCCTTCCCTGCACCTCTCTACACCCTCCTCCTCCCCCTCCTCCTACACCGTTGAGCTCGCTTGTGTGCCAAAGGGTCACCCCTCACGAGCTGTGAGATCGATTCTTAGAATCGTGCCACTCGTTAGGGGAAACCCCTTGGTGCCCAATAAAGCTCAACAGCAGAGGAGTCTGAGGGGGAGGAGGGGCACGGGGAAGGGAGGAGGGGGCGAGGAGGGAGAAGTAACGAGGAAAGGGGGGGGGAAGAGGGGTAAGGATGGGGGCAGAGGGATGTGGGGAAGGGAGGAGGGAGCAGGGAGGAGGGCGTGGGGAGGAGGAGGGGTATGAGGGTGGAGTAGGGAGATGGGGAAGGGAGGAGGGAGGATGAGGGAGGACGCAGGGAGAAGCGGAAGGTGGTGGGGGAGGGAGGGAATTTTTAGGGTTTTGAGATTATTTATTTATTTATTTATTTAATATAAATTTTAGGGGTTGGTTTATTATAAAATTGAATTGTGTTTTTTAATGTAACGTTGTCGGGTGTTAAGGGGGGGTAGGATTTTAATAAAATATTAATTTCATGATGTTGAGAGTTAGGGGGGGTGTTTTAATTTTTTTTTTAATGTAATGTTGTTGGGGGATTTAGGGGGTTGGGAGGGGTGTGGGAGGGGTGTTTTAAATATTTTACATATTTTTTTGAATGTAATGTTGGGGAGGGGTGGGGGTGCCGAGCTTGGAGGGCAAGGGGGCACAGGGTGGGTTGAGGGTTAGAATTTTTTATTTTTATTTTTAATATAATGTTGTTGGGGGATTCAGGGGGTTAGGAGCGGTGTTTTAAATTTTGTAAATGTGATGTTGTTGGGGGGTTTAGGGCATTAGGGGGGGGGTGTTTAATTTTTTTCTAATGTAATGTAATGGGGGGCTGAGGGGGTTAGACGTTTAATTTTTATTTTTATTATATCTAGTCATTCATCTGCAAAAAATACAGATTCTGATGGGATGTCAAAATCCATGGATGAATTTGAATAATTTCACATGAAACATTTTAGATGTTTTTTATTAGTATGATATTTGTAATTGTTCTAAAGGAGTTTTTGATAATTTATATGAATAATTTGTTCATGTAGGGTCCAATATATTATTTCATTGTGAATCAAAACATAATTTGTTTGATTTTAAATGGTTAGAGTGGTGAAATTATTTATGAAATATTTGTTTTTGTTAATATGCAAGTTTCAAAAAAGATGTAACTTATCTCTTAAAGAAAAATATATTTTTCCAATTTAGGGGTTGATTTAAATTTTTTTGTAAAAAACAGTATGGCATGTTTAGGACATGGCACTACTTTTTACCCCAGAAAAAAAAAAAACGTGTATATTGGTATCAACACTTTTTTATTTGGGGGGTGATTTTTGTGTTTTTTATGCAAAAATCATCGTTTTTTATAGATAAAGTTCTCATTCCTAATATAAAGTTCCCATTTCTTAGTATAAAGATCTCGTTCTTAGTATAAAGTCCATTTTATTGAATATTCTACAGATATAATATATTATTCTACCTAAATGATCGAAAACATTCCTAACTAACATATCCAATCAAATCCATAGTTATATACATAAATTCTAAAACATTAATTAAATCTATACATCATGACAAAAAAAATAGCTTTAGAAAAATCATTTAAACAATCTAAGACATTATCTAAATCTATACGTCATGACAAAAAATGACCAAAAATAATATCTTTAGGAAAATCATTTTAAGCACAAGGGCAACATATTGTATATATAAACATCTATGAATTCTAAAGACATTAATCTATGTATAGCATGACCAAATTAAATCATTTAAAAATTTAATTAAATTATATTTGAACTTGATCCGGAAACTATATATATATGAACAATCCAAAATTATATATATACAACTTTAAAATATATAAGTTAAAATGATAAGTTTAAAGTTTTACCATGCAATTTTATTAACAAGTTCACAAGTATAAAAACATATATAACTATGTAATATCCATTGTATGGATATCACTATCCACATTCTCGTGGCGATTGACCTATAACACATGCAACATTTAATTAAGCTTCAATATATAAATTTTATACTATAAATAAACTTTAATAAAAATACAATTGGAATTTAAAATAATATATATGAATAAATATACCTCGATGAGCCCAACACCCAAAGAGGTCACCATATCCAAAGTCGTTGAAGGTTTTACAATCCGTTTACCCACCTACAATTTTAATTTCATTACTTAAAATTTTCATACATACGTACAAAATTTATTAAAATTTAAGATGTCAATGATTAAACTTAAACATTTGAAACTTGTAATTTAAACAACATAAAATAAATTTTAAAAAAATGTCAGTTGTTTTTAATCATTACTTAAACATTTGAAAGGTACAATTTACCTCAATATCTTAAGAGACACTGGGAATGTCTCCCAAAATTGATGATGAGAGGGGCCCAATACCCATGGTCCTAGGAGAAGGGATTAGAATCTATGAACACAACTAAAATCTCAAAGTTAGAAAAAGGTGTCATGACAATAATGAGAACATATAAATTTATAGATATTTATGAAAATGTACCTCTTTAGTGGCCCTAGGTTAACACTAGAGTCGACCATAAAATCACGTGCATCCAACATTTGGGTGAACTGCAATTCAAATGAATTCATTTTAAATACCTATTTTTATGTATATATAGATAGATAGATAGATATATAGATAGATAGATATATAGATAAACTAGCAAAACATGACTTAACAATTATGAGGTAAAAATAAAGTTCTCACATACCTCCCCCCTCCCTTCACCCTCGTGATGGAGTAACTCAAACAACCCATCTCAACAATGTTTTGCATAGGCCTTGGCATCTTCAAGGATCATTGAATCTACCTCAATATCTTTTTATAAGAAAAATGTACACGAGAACAAGTGCGTTCTCTATGTCGATTCATGCCCACATCAACCCCCACTAGAGAAAATGGTAAGTTGTCTCCTATGACAGTTCTCGTCTCTAGACTAATCTAAGAGGTCGTCTCCATCTCTTATCGTAATGTAATAAGTCTTTGTGGATGAGGCACCAAATGAAGTGTATCCTTAGTCAACAATGTATCTCAAAAGGCTCCTTCCCATTCATACTTCCTACCTTTTCCAATCCCATAAAATTTGGACGGAGCATATGTGTAATCTGGATTCATGTTCAAAAAAAATCTGCATAAAAAAATCTCTTAAAATAATGTGGCACTTCATCATTCTATGGAAATCTACCATAGGTTTCCAAGAATCTATCATATAAATGGTGTGCAATCTCAGGGTGATTTAAATATTGCACCTATAACATATTCTACTTTAGTCCTTCTTTAAAATTAAACATTGAAATGGCATCTACTTTTGATACCCTCTTCTCTACATAAACCGACTTGTCTGGACCCATGGGTCATCACCTAAGCCTTCTGCATTCGCATCAAGTGAATATAACAATCTTTTGTTGGCCCAATACTTCTATGGACACTAATAAAATTTCCTAAAGATTGCAAAATTAGTTGCAAACTTTGTTCGGTCTGAGTTGGGAATTCCAAGCTAGCAAGATCATCCCTCAATTTGTTATGGTGAGATGTATATTTTTTGAGGGTGACAGAAAAAAAATATATATCATTTTCCCAAGGAAGAGCATCGGGTATATCTAACGAATAAATGGTCACGGGGTTACAACCATGTGCTTGTTTGAAAGTATCTCTTCCTCTACCTTGACCCTTTCATTAAGCATTTGCATGAACTTGCTATTGGTCCCTTGCAGCATTCTCAACATTTCCACCCCTTGCATCATCACCCTCATTTTCTCCAAATGCATCACCCTCATTTTCTACAAATGCATCATTACTCTCATCCTCTCTGAATGCATCACCATAAATCTCAGTAGAACCACGATCCTTTACATTTACACATGTGATCATGTATAATTTAGTATATAAATACACAAGCATTAATATACACAAGTGAAAATTATATAATTTATTTAAATAAATTATATATATGTAACATAAATTACCAATAAAATGTGGTTGGTCTGTTGGTCATTCTCTAAAATAACAATCAAAAGAGGAAAAATGGTCACGAGATTAATCAAACAGTCAACCAAACACAGATGCTTTCCCACTCTCACAACACAATCTATTACGTCGTCTCTCTACAAAGAAAAGTGCTAAAATTAGTAAAATCAATGAACAAGATTTAAGACAAATATAAATATGCATGCATGCTCAAAATTTTGCATGTACATCAATTTTAAACACGTACCAGTGTCTCGATAAAATATGCTATCTAATCTCTAGATGTTTCATACCATCTTTGATAGAAAACATTTGAAGGTGTTTCAATAGACGTATGTGTGGTATTAGTCTTCCTTTTCTCAATAGATGTCCTAGTACATATTTGACTCGAAGAATTAGTGAACGCCTCATCTCGATCAATCTCTACTATATATCCTATAAACATCAAAACAAGCATCAATGAACTAATGTAGTTTAGCCAATCAAGACTGATGGTAAGATTGCTATGCAGTTTATTCCATAGAAAGTTTATGAGGACAGAAAAGAACAATTCAATATATTTATTGTGTGCCCCTCTTTCTGATGTGAATTTGTGTTGTTCCCACAGGTATCCCCCTTTATTTCTCCTGAACAAGCCATTCCTCATCCTAAACAAGTATCACTCTTATTAAGCTCATTTCCATCACGGTAATGTTTGACATAGCCATGGTTAATAAAACTAATTTTGACCATGAGAGATTACATAAATTACAAATATTTTGGGATTCATTAAATACTAAATCATTATTATATGCAACCCTATGAAGGACAAAAGTCCTCCTTTAAGTAGGATTGAAGGATCAAAATGCCTCCTTCACATGGGACTGACATATTTCGATTGAGTTTTAAGGTTATTTTGTTAACATTTATACTAAGCCTTTCCATATTTTATTTATATTATGAAGGAGCAAGTTTCTTTAAAATCTCCATAAAATAGATAAACATAGATTTGGAAATTGGAAACCAATTGATCATGTACACAAGATAAGAATTTATCTTATAATACTTGATTATTAAAGTAATATCTTCCTTCCCATGCTTTCCCAACCAAATATATTATAATGTGATCCATGATATTTTCAATTTACTGAATTTTTTTTATAGGTTTTAGTCTCTCCTTTTAAAGAGAGTTCAGAGGTTAGGGCTCATATAACTTTAAAATAAGAAAAACGTTTTCCTTAATAGTTTATGTGAAAGTTGTTTTTGGAAATAATCATAGTTATCAAGTCCTCTTCTTACTCTCTGACTTAACTGCCAATCATGTAAATACCTTGTTAGGAACTAATCTAAGTTATTTTCTTCCATCCTCTCAAAAACCTATTTCTTAGTTTTAGTTTTATTTGAACATTTGTTTGTTGGAAATGTGATAAATAGAGATTCCATATTCTATGTGCACTAATAAGCATAAGGTTTAATTTTTATCCTAGGTTTACATTTTATCATTTGTCAAATTGTTTCGTAATTGACATATTCATTTTAATGCTCACATGGTTTGACATCTACCATAAAAACCACCCATTTACATTCTATAATATGTATAATCTAATCCCAAAAACAAAATTGGATTATTACATACACCAAACAAAACATACATCAAACAATACCACTCTATATAAAACAATAATGAAATTTCTCATAAATATAAATACAGATCTCGTTCTTAAATCAGCAACTTATGATCTTATCTCAAGCTTTAATTCTCTTATTATATTTTATGTATACCAATGCAACCAACAACTCCCACAACCATTTTTCACAATGCTAAGAGAGCAATTGCAGTTAAAGAGAAAGGCATAGGAGGGTCGACCAATATGAAAAATATATTGACTCCACACAACTTTCCTCAAATTTAGTTGTTTCCTACATTAAAAAATATAGGTTCAGATTGGTATTTGTTTTTATCCATGGTTGAAATATTGTTGTAAATTTAAACTTTCATCAAATTTAGTTGTTTCCTACATTTAAAATTATACTACCATATTTATCTTTGTTTTTATCTATGTTTTAGTAATATTATTAATAAAGTGGATTATTATAAACATAATTCTAGCCCATTTTATCCAAGTTGACTATGTAGTTTTATCAAATTGCATGTACTCACACTAAAAGAGACTGGAAATTTATCACTGCTTTAAATAATAGATGAATTTGCCAACTTCTACAACCTAGTTGCAATCCAAGGGTACAGAGAGGTATGACTTGATATTTTCCAACTTCTGCAACCAAGTTGCAAGGAAAGGGTACTGTTGAAGGTACAACAGATCCCATGTTATTTTGACAAGGGAGCCCAATTACACATATGGAGATAACTTGGTAAGACTCTTGGTATTCTTAATAGGATTTCATTAAGATTTTTATTTGACTCTTGGGATTCCTGTACTTAACAAAATTCCCCCCCAAAAAAAAAATCCAGGTTTGATTTCTTTGTTTTTTATGCTTTATGATTGTTTTTTTGTTTTGTATTGTCTTAAAACACTCCGCATCCCGCAACCCATAAGTTGCGGCATGTGGGGAATATTTTAATTGATATTTCATTTTTCTTCCCGCATCCCGCATCTCGCAAATGCGGGATGCGGGGGGGATTTTCATGTGTGTTTAGTTTAATCAACCCACATCCCGCATCCCGTAAACTGCGAAATGCAGGTTGTGGGATTCTCATTTGTTCACATTTTGGTTTGCATGTTTCCGCATCCCACATCCTGCAAAATGCAGAATGCAGAGCTGATTGAATTTTTTTTGTTGTTTTGCGATTCTGCACTCTGCATCTCGCAACTTGTGGGATGCGGGTTGCGGAATGATTAATAATTTTACGATTTCATTTTTGATCCAGTATCCCACAAACCCTATCCTCGCCATTCTCTTTACCCTCATCTGATGATCTGTATTATTTCTCAGGGATTATAAATATGACAAATTGATTTAGGATTTTTCACCATTTTTTTTACTGCTGTAATTCGCTCTGCTGTGTGGTTTTAACTCCAGATTTTACTGCACGATTTCGACAGTGTTTGCTACAATTTCAAGTTGGTTACCAAGTTGCTTTCTCACAATTTGAACTGTTTACTCTGCTTCCTGTATAATTCAGTTTTAATTTTTGGTACAAGTATTCAAAATAACACATGGAAACATCCAAAACCCCCAAATTTACCAGGTGTAAAGATATTTAAAAGGACATGTTCACCAAAGACCCAAACTTCGGTGTCTTTTTCGATACTAGTAGCCAAGCGACTGAAACTTATCAATTGGACTAGTCCCAAGTTTACTCAATTTCCGATAACAATGACCTCTCAGACCTCCAGAGTGACCAAATTGTTTATGAGAGAATTAGGGATTCTGGCCTACATATGATTGTCGCAAGACCAGCCATCCTACCCTATAATGATGCTGTTAGATGGATTGTAGAAAACACCAATGTGAAAGATTGTTCATTTAATACCAATACTGGGTCTCAACTAGCCAATTTCTGCTCTAAAACCTTCATCGGGATTTATTCCCTTAAACCTTTTATACATCTCCTCGATGTGGACTTTCTTAAAGATGCCAAATCCATATTCAATTTCAACCAAACCCTTAAATCCTGGATGACTAAACCATGCAATTTTTCCAAGAGGAAAGACCAACTGTACCCCATTGAGTGGTTTAAAGAGCCTTACTCCTTGCTTGCAGCAATGTTATGCAAGATTTATGGTCTCCCCAACTGTTCTTTATTTAAAGAAGAATGGAATCCTATCGCTCATCATATTATAACTACGGGTGAATCTTTCCTCTGGGCCTTAATCCTGTCACTTGAACTCAAAAACTCCATACAAGAGTTCTAGAAAGACACTGCTAAGAAAAAGCCCAATTTTTATCTCACTGCTTTTATTGTGGACATCTTCTGTTCTAAATTCCGTTACCCTAATATGGGATGGATTTGGGTATTACCAGCTTCCCCTATGCATATTTATCACTTCGAGCTCTGGGATAGCAACTATGTGGCTAGGTTTTATGATATATGTGAAAGTTTCCTTAGTCGGGTGTATTTCTTGATTTTCAACAAAGAAGCTCCTACCTTCTAACCTAAAGCAAAATCCCTCATAACCACTATGGGAGACTGGTATGTTGGTGAATCATTCACCTATATCAAGGTTTGCGGTAGCAATTTTCCCCATATGTTACCCAAGGTCATATAGGATAGGTTGGTCCTTGAGGAGATTTCTTTTCAAATAGTTAAAGAGGGGATTTACAAGAAATGTGTTGCACCTAAAAGGAAAGTGTAGCCCAGGTTTACTATTACCCTTGGATCCTTGAGCATACCCACTTCTACTTGGGAATCAGAGCTGAGTGACCACATAGTGTGACTTAAAATTGGTTTTACAAGAAAAAGGAAGCATGATCCCAAAGGGATCGTTGATTTACACCTAAAGCAGAACCATTTTGAAATAGGTTATGTTCATGAGGAAACTCCAGATGATTTCATTATCAGGGAGTATATACATTTTATGAAGTCTTGGCTAGGGATAAGAGAAAAGAAGATCAAAGCCATATCTTATAGTACTAGAAGGAGATCAGGGATAGAGTAAAACATACAAGTCTATGGAGTTGGACATCCTGGAAAGGATGGAAAAATACAATGAAGAAAGAGAAGCTCAAGCTGCAAAAAAGGAGGCATTGGCATCCAAAACTACATCTATGGGAACCAGCTCAGACTTGGATAAAGGAAAATATCCCATGGGAGAAATTCCATAGATATATGTGGAACAACAGGTTAAAGACTATTTGCAGACTTCATAGAAAATAAAGAAGAAGTTGAACATGATGACTTTGGCACTAGATACTCAACAAGTTGCAATCTCCCAGTCAGCTGAAATTTCCCAGGTAACCACTGTGGTTGAAAAGACTCAACCTAAACAAACTCAGGTTAAGGAAAAACCTTTAATGAAGATGAAGACCTCCATTCCTATTCCTACTATTGACCTGACTCATTCAGAAGAAGAGGAGGAAATAATTTCTCCTATGCATGTTACTATTGAGACTGGTAATGATTTCCAAATTTTCACCAATGGTAACAATGGTAAAATTTCATCACCTCCTCCTCAATCTCAACCTTCTTGCCAATCTGTCCCATCTTCTTCTACAATACTTATTTCATCAATAATGGCTTTATCATCATTATCTAATGGCTCTGTTATGACACCTTTTATGTCCGAGCTCTATCAAAAGGCCACTATATAACCCGAATCAATCACACTTGTTCCTATGGATATGCCTATTCCTTCATCTATTGTACCTCCAATTTTCAAAACCCCATTGCATATCCCTTCATTCAGCTCAGTGTCATATCCTGTGTCTAAGAAAATTACAACAGTGTCACCATAATCCTTACTCAAAGCCACTACAGTGAAAAATTATTCTGTGGAAGCTTATGTTCATGACATTTCTTCAACCTTTGAAGTAACTCTTGCTCAGAATGTTACTCCCTCCCTTGCTACCCCTCATGTCACTATGTCTATGCCCTCTCAAACCACAACTCAAACTTCATCTTTGATATCCACAGACATTAACATACCCCCCATTGATGAGGTCAGGGATGAGTTTAATGAAGACTTTGTGATATCTCTAGGAGAATATCAATACAGTAAAGCTGCTAAATCATTGGTAAAATGGGGCAAGAAGAGGGGTAGAGATCAGAATGATATGGATATGTCTATGGTAAATGAAGTTGTATGGACACATCAGTCAAGTGACCCACAAGCCTATGCTACATATGCAACATCTGTTCTAGGATCCTTCATTGGTGCCAATCTGTATGTTGTCAACAATTTAAATAGAGAATTTGATAAAGAAAAACCAGAAATTGTCAGTTTGAAAGAAGCACTGGAGCAGCTGAAGAAACAACATGAGGCCAAGCAGGATGAAGTTCATGTGAAGATTGTTACTCTTAGTGAAGAGCTACAAAGAGAGAATAATGATAATGCCACTTTGGTTCAAAAGGTTTCATTATTAGAAAGACATTATGAAGATGCAACTGCAAGTGTAGATTCATCCTCATTTTCCAAATTCTCCCAAGAAGAGTTTAAATAGCTTGCTATCCTAACTTATAGGGAACACTATGGTTAGATATGTGAGTTATTTAAAACTCTAGATGATATATTTGACACTCACATGGTGTTTGATAAAATGTCTATTGTTTTGGAAGACCTAATTGAGAAAAGACAGTAGGCCTCAAAAGCTTATGATGAGGTCACAGATTGGTGGAGGTACATGAAGGATAAGCCTGGAAATATCGCTCTTCTCAATAATTTTTTAGTTTAAAATAGCCAGAACTATTTTGAGATCTTGAGAAGACTTAGATGAAACAGTTAGCTGAAGCCATAAAGAAATCTCATGCTATCTGTGGTAGAAGATGGTATGCAGTTGATAATATCATGATGGAATTATCCTTTCCTACCATGGCGCTTACTGAAAAGGCATGTCCCCCTGTACCAATGATCGAGCAAGTAGAGAAACAAAGGGATGAACAGGAGGAGAACATCAAGAAACTTGATCACATCAGCATACATGATGTAGAGGAGTTAATCAAACAACCATTTGCAGTACAAGGCAAGATCCATGTCTACATCTGAGTTTGGCATAAGTTGGCTAAGAATAAGGTCAAAGATTATAAGTGTAATGCTCAACCTTGCATTGAATCTCCCACTTATCCCAATATTGAGGAGCTGCTACATATTAAGGGGGTGTGGAAATATTTCTTGGGATGTTAGCCTTGTTTAGGATTTTGATCCCCTTTAGGGGGAATTATATTGTTTGTAATAATTATTTAAGTGAATGGTCTCTAATGTATTAGGGACTTTTCAATTTTGGAAGTTGGGAGACTGATACAAGGGATCGAACAACACTTCAGTT
Source organism: Pseudotsuga menziesii (assembly GCA_001517045.1). Lineage (NCBI taxonomy): Eukaryota > Viridiplantae > Streptophyta > Pinopsida > Pinales > Pinaceae > Pseudotsuga > Pseudotsuga menziesii. The sequence continues at coordinate 145,858 of LPNX010364995.1, forward strand.
TTTGCCAAGGTTTTTGTGTAATTTGTTACAGATAATTCCGAATAAATACAATATTGCAATTCTTATCTCTTGTACTTGATCTATCAAATTTCTTTGACATATTTTAGTTTTCTTGTTCCAAATGATTAGATAGTACTGTGAGTTATTTGGAATTTATTAATGTGTTTATTTAACTCTGATTTGTCTCTGTTATTTATTAACGCATTCATAAAGCTTCATGGAATTTCTTTTATGAACTGTCTTTATCTCTTTCTACAAATGGTTTAGCAGTAAAAGTTTTATAGCTTATAAGTTAGTTTTTCAATTAACTTGAGCACCTGTAGGTTATCTTGAATGGTTTAATTATGTTTTACCGTTATTTAATTTTTATTAAACAATTGTTATCTCAGTAAGTACAGTTTCACCTTATTTACATTTTTTTCAATATGATGAATTCGTTGTTCTTCACACAACTCAAGACAACCTGTAATATTTCAACACCTTTTCAAAGTAGTTCAGATTTAGATTAAGTTCATCTTCCTAGTTAGGTTTAAGTTTACCCTTTTTTTTCCATTCTGGAAAACAGATGCTCTCTAGATCAAATCCATCCATAAGTCAGGGGAGGCTACAAAAGTATCCGTGGGGGATTACCATACCAAACAACTCGAGGATAGAACAATACTTGTGTGGGATTGTTTGAAGCCTTTTGCTGGGTTTTCTCCGTGTGTTGTAGGCCTTGAACACCCTTATCAACCAAATACTCAGATGGGGCTTCAACAAATGGTGCTAGAAGGAGGGCCATCACATCATGCCTAAATGAAACACTCACACACCTCCTCCAACAAGAGATCCAATCATTACTCATAGTCGCGTTAGCACGTCTACCTCAAGGGAACAAGTAGATCAAGTTTCAAACACTATCCAAGTTACCCTTGGACAAGAAAAGGATACCCCATCATATAGATATGTGTTCTCGTATCGCCAATCCTAGGGCCCATCACATTTGACCAACTGTTGAGGGGTAACTCCCATAATGTTGCTAAGTTTAGAAGAAAATTCACTGAAGGTCATCCTACTTAGGATTTTCCTCAAATTAGTAATCAAGATAGTCCAAGCCCAGGTGATCAAAACATGGAAATACGTCGTGACCTTTTTCAGTGATCCATCCACTCCTGGGTTAGATCTAGGTGCCTTATTTCAGGAGTTGACAACTCCTCGACATAACATCTGAGCAAGAGGGCCACCCCCATCTCCTTCCTCTTCTTCATCCTCATCTGACGAATTGCATAACTCCTTAGAAGAATCTATTCTGATGGTTGATGAACGACACAACAGGCCATGGTTAGATGGGGATGCAATGTCCATTTTAAGCGATCAGCATAGATTGCCTAAAAACCCCGAGAAGTGGCTTCCGAAATTTAATCCAGATGATAAGATTCCTGTGGAAGACCACATAAAATCCTTCATGCAAGCCATTAGACTTAGAAATGTTATCCATGAAGACGTGATTTGTAGACTATTCCCTTACACATTCAAGGAAAAGGCTTCTACTTGGTATTTCACCTTAGAATCCAGTTCCATCCCGTCATGGGATGTATTTTCTAAACTCTTCACTCAAAATTTTGGGGATGATAATTAGACCCCAGAGGATTTTGTCATAGAGCTCTCTTCCATGAATACTAAGGGTAAAGAAAGAGTCAAAGACTACAATCACCGATTTTCATATTTAAAGAATAGGATCCTGAATACAGTACTTCATGTTGAGGAATTGCTGGTAGCATACTATATTAAGGTTTCCCTGCCTAAATATCCATGTGGGTCAAAAGGGCCAGCAAAGAGTCCTTGCAAGAGAACTTCTTCGAATCCATATAGGTCTAAAGAGACATGTTCTATCTCAAGGACAACTCTGAAACCACATCTGAACAAGAGTCTACCTAACGTAGGAAAAGTGACACTTCCACTAAACTCCCTGCTACTAGTCAAGATCCATTCAATATGATTGAAGTGAAGAAACTCCTCCAATGAATGTTTAACGAGATGGTAGATCTTAAGAAAACAAGAAATGAAAATCAACTGAACAATAGGGGATTCAATAGGCCACCTTTTAGGAAGCCTACTCAACCTCCTCAAAATCCACCACCTCCAAATCCTAGTGAGGGATTCACCTCAGCAGAGATTTTTTTTGTCTTGAAGGCCTTGGCCACGGGAACACTAGAAATTCCTGATTGCTTTAAAGATCGGTCTACTCAAGATTCACAACCTCCCCGAGAGGAAGAGGAAGATGACCAACAGGTCGGCTCAGTGAGCTTCTTTTCAGAAGAAGAAAAAGAAGAAGAAGAACCCAATACATTTTGTAATATCCAACACACACACAATACTAGGTCTAAAGGGACACCTCCACAAGAAGCAACGCCTCTATCACAGACCCCTAGCAAAGGTAAGACTCAAGTTCAGAAGGACACCCTCATTCCTGAGCCAAAATACAAATTGGCCGAGGACCTTAAGAGAGTCAAAGAAAACACATCCTTATTCAATATTCTTAAAATCCCTTCCATAAGGGATTCCTTACCTAAAAGCATGATTATAAAGAAACCCCGAGAAGCTCTGAATAATAATATTGACTCCACTTCCCGTCTAAACCATCCTAAGCCTTGAAGCAAGGGTACTCCTCCCTTATTACTTACCTTTGAGATCTTTAACATAAATGTGCATAGATGAATGGTAGACTCAGGCGCTTCATCCAATGTTATGCCTCTTTTTGTATGTAAGAAGCTTAATTCCACCTAGGAAAATTGTCCTATTTAGACTGTGCAATTGGATAGATCCAAGGTTAAAGTGGTAGGGAGGCTTAGAAATGTTCTTCTCAGACTATCTGCATATCCTTGGATTGGCTAAACAATCGATATTGTGATTTCGGATATTCCAGAGACCTATGGTATGTGGCTGAGTCAGGATTGGTCAGAGAAACTTAAAGGTTACTTTTCTACTGATTGGTCTCACTTGTGGTTGCCTCTTAACGGGAAACCTAATAAGCTCAAAGTTGACAAAGAACCTTTCATGAAACAAACTGTAATTGATCTCGATGGTTCCAATGAATCTGTCTCCTTCTTTAATAGTCAAATTGAATATTTCACATTTGACACTTTCTTTGGAGACTTACCTACTGATGTATCACCAATAGAGAATGAGTAGAAACATTCTCAGGTAACGCATCTTACATATGTCCCATTATCTAGTACTATTGATCATAATGTATATAATATAAATACAAATTTCAGAATTGATCCTATAGTTTGGAACTTGTTTTTTGATGGCTCCAGGTAAAAGGATGGAGCAGGCATAGGATGTGTTCTAATTGATCCAAAAGGAATCAAAATGATGATTGCCTGTAGGTTGGAATTTAAATGCACCAATAACGTCGTGGAGTACGAGGCTTTGGTGCAAGGGCTCAGGAAAGCTGTCGATATGGGATCTAAACGAATTGAATGTGTGGGAGACTCGGAAATCATGGTGAAATAGGTACGCAATCAAATACATTGTTTGTCTCCGTGCTTAGTAAATTATCAAAAATTAATCAGGGATATGACTAATTCCTTTTTCGCATTTAACATTAAATCTATTCCTAGATCACGGAACTTTGATGCAGATTTGTTATCCAATACTGCATTAAGGCTTATTCTTCCTGAAGGTTTGTCTCCATAAACTTTTCTATTGAATTGATGTACAGACCCTCTATACCTGACAACGTCATGAGTTGGAAAGTGTTTGATGATGGCCATCAAATATTGGACTTCCTGTCAGCTCAAAATGCCTTTGAATGTATGGTGATCGATGAAGATGATCATGAGAAGTCTCTATCTGATCCTTCCAACATTATCCCTATTATAGCGGATTTCACCACACTAGGTGAATCACACATTGTATGGCCTTCCCCTGTCCCGCTGCAGACTCATTAGCCCCTATGGACCACTTTTTATCTTTTGATGTATCCTTGATCATCCCTAAAAACATAAGAAAAGTGATATACGTGGATTTTTCCCCGATAACCACGTACATACACGGATATTCCCCTTATAGTCGTGTACATCAGGATGTGTGCATAATCCAAATCCTTTTGGAGTTTTCCTTGACTTGGATCCGACTCATATGACTCCTAGCCTTCCATATGCCTTGAGATCGCACAGATTCGACCTTTCAATATCCCTTTGAAAATCTATATAAGGAACCCCTTGGTACATTGAAAGCATAAGAGAGAATTGAGAGTAATGAAACTATAGTCCATTGTTGCCAGAACTTATGCTTGAGTCTACATCCCTTTGTCCCTTGGAGCACTGTTGTGTTCTTCCCAAGCTTGCCTTTTGCTAGTAAGCTTGCTATCGAAGTGATGGAGGATTGAGGTGGTGGAGGCCCAAGTGGGGGATTCAGTTTCTCCGGTTCGCAGACGTGCCGTCAGAGGTTGTCACTTGTAATCTCTGATTCATATTAATAGAAATATCTTTTCCTGTCCAGTAATATATATTTGAATGAATATTGTATCCATTGGAATATGTCAAATGCTTTTACATTATTGATTATCTATGCTAGAATATATCTAACACCATGAAATATAGTATGCTTGTATTGTTTACTTGTTGTTGAGGATGTGTTATAACAATTCAAGCTGAAAATTGGAAAGCTCAACGGGGATCTACTTCAACCGTCCGGAATAAGGTACGAGGTTTGATCCTTTAGTGTTAGATGTTTTTATTTCTATTGCATATTGGGAAAGATTGATTTCTAGAGTCTAGCTGTGTGTTGTGGTACCCCAAGCCATAGGAATTTCTCTCCGTAACAATCCCCAAGTCTTTCATCAGTCTTGAAAATTTCTATGATTTACATGATAAATTCAGGCATACCACCAACTGCAAGACGTAGAGATCAACCCTGAATTACGCTCCTGTTAACCTCTAATCAAAGCAAGAGCCTCGATGTATTAACCTTGGATTCACTGCTCCCATGATGAATGGAGAAATTTCATTAATATGTGTAGGGAATTTAAGGACGTTTTTTCCTGGTCATATGATGAACTCTAAACTTTCAACACTACTTTCATGCATCATAACATCCCTATGAAGCCTGAGGTAAAGCCGTATCAACAGAAATTGAGAAAAATGCACCCCATCCCGGAACCTTCTATCAAGAAAGAACTCGACAAGCTTCTCTTGGCTAGGATCATATTTCTCATCAGGCACATGCAATGGATAGCTAATTTGTTCCCTGTTCGCAAGAAGAATGGAGAAATCATATTCTACGTAGACTTCAGGAACTTGAACCGAGCCTCTAGAAAAGACAGCTATCTTGTTCCTCCGATGGAGTAGATCCTACAAAAAGTAGCCATATCGGAGATGTTTTTACTGCTAGATGGTTTTTCTGGCAACAACCAGGTCTTAGTGTCGCCCGAGGACCGACTCAAAACTGCCTTTCGAACCCCTTGGGGAATTTTTGCATATAGATGAATGTCGTTTCGATTAATAAATGCGAGAGCCACGTTCCAGAGAGATATGGACGTAGCTTTCAAGGGATTGCTACATAGCTCTATCGTGGTTTACTTAGATGATGTAACAATGTACTCTAAGAAATGACATAATCATTTGTTTGCTCTACGACAGGTATTCGAGAGATGTAGGAAATTTGTCATTTCCCTCAATCCGAAGAAGTCCGTCTTTGCAGTAACGAAAGGTAAGTTGTTGGGTTTCATAGTATTAAGGGAAGGTATGATCATCGATCCAAAATGCGTTGACGCAATCTCTAAAATTGGCCTTCCTAACTCTCGAAAGGCAATGCAGTCATTCTTGGGTAAGATTAATTTTGTTCGAAGATTTGTTCCCAATTTTGCTCAAGTAGTTAAACCCATGCAATTTTTATTCAAAAAAGATGTACTCTTTAAGTGGTCCGAAGAACAGAAAAATGCATTTACTGAGATCCATAAAATCATAGTAGAAGCACCTGCTCTTATGTCCCTATATTTTAGTAAAGAGTTTATATTGTATATGTTTGCTACTGACTTTTCCTATGCAGCTGTCGTAACACAGAAAAATCATGAGGACGTTGATATCCCCATTTCCTTTATGAGTTCTACATTCAAAGGAGTTGAACTCAACTACTACCAGGTTAACAAGCAGGCCTACAATGTATATAAATCAATAAAGCACTACAGGCCTTATCTTATAAATTTAAGGGCCAAAGTGATCGTTCCCTATACGATCGTTCACAACGTCCTCATCCAAAAGGAGTTGGGAGAAAAGAGAGCTCACTGGATGACCTCCCTTAAAGAATATGATCTAGCCTGCAAAGATCATCAAAGGACAAGGTTTATGTTAGCTCACCGACCAGTCAAACGATCCTAAACAGTAACACACCGATTGGGAGCAGGAGGAGGCTATTCCTACAGGTTTTGTGAATGCACTTGAAACTGCGGCATCTAAATGGTATGATCACATCAAATTCTTTCTTCATAATGGGTTTGCTCCTGAAACCCTTGATCCCAAAAAATGTAGAGAATTAAGGCTGAAATATGCACCTTATCAGCTTATCAATAATGTTTTGTTTAGGAAGAATTATGATGGAATATTTCTCAAATTCTTGGAAAAGGATCAAACTAATGATTTCATGTTTCAATTTCATGCAGGGCCTACAAGTGGAAATTTTTTAGGTGATACAACCGCTCACAAAATCATCATGGTAGGATACTACTGGCCTACCATATTCAGAGATGCCCATGCATTTTTCTGAAAATTTGATTCTTTCCAGAAGACCGCTGGCAGAGTCATAAAACCTACCTATCCTTTGCAACCAGTAGCAGTCCAATTCCCATTTCAATTGCGGGGGTTGGATTTAGTCGGGCCCATCAACCACGTATCCTCATTACAGCATAAATACATCTTGACAACCACTGACTACTTTACAAGGTGGTTCAAAGCAGTCCCATTAAGACTGTGTAGCACAAGCCAGGTAATTTCCTTCCTAGAGAATCAGATAATCACCAAGTTTGGCACCCCTGAGTATCTTGTTTTTGACAATGCCTAATAATTCTAATTCATCGAATTTACCAGCTTCGCCCTTGAAAAGGGCATCAAGCTTAATTTTTTCCGCTAATTACTATCCTCAAGGCAATGGGCTTGCGAAGTCCTCAAACAAGAACTTGATAAGCATTCTTAAAAATACAATGGATTCACATCAGAAGAACTGACACGTCCAACTTTATTATGCTCAGTGGGAAGATCAAATCACCCCAAAGGCAGCCCTTGGTAACTCCCCATACTACCTTGTTTATGGCAAGGAAGTTTTCCTTCCTGCCAATATCACAATTCCTTCATTATTATTAGCCCAATCTATCTAAGAGAGTGACTCTTCCCCATTATAGCAAAGGATTGATTCTCTGCTCAAACCAGAAGAGGATAGAGAGAAAGCCAAGAATAAATTTTACCAACATCAACAATTGGTTAAGAAATGGTTCGATGAGAGGTCTTCTTCAGATAGAAACTTCTTAGTAGGAGATCTAGTGTTCAGGTGGGACAAACAACATAAGGATAACAAATACCACACCAAGTTTCAACGTCTTTGGCTAGGACAATTCATTATTATAGAAAGTATTGGTCCTAGTATAGTTTGACTACAAACACTGGAGGGAATCGTTGACACCTATCCAGTGAACGTTTTTCTGCTCAAGAAATATTTTGCTTGAAGAAGGCTTACAATCCTATATATAGGTTTGGTGTGTTATCTTCCTTTTTTAATTTTTTGAATGTTTGTCTGATATTGGTAATTTTGGTTATATATACACACTTAGCAATAATGAGCAGTCAGTTTTCTCAATATTCAATACTCTCAACTGAAACAGACCTGTTAGTTTCTATCTTTTCTAACTCATATCAGGATTTGTTATATTTGAATGATAACCATATTTACAAAATTTTGTATTAATGCCCTCTCATCTAGGTTAACACCTTCTACGTGCTTTACTCTGATGATGATAGTTGTGGAAGGAAAGGTTCACCCTGTCTAAGGTCTCATTAAGGCACTGTGGCACATCTTCATAGCTTGGTCAGTATTACTCTTTGGGATTCAATAATGGCCATTTATTTTATCATGTGGATTACAAGATGAGGGTCTCATCACAAGACATCTCATTAGGTTCATAGGTGCTCAATGGAATGACATATTTGCCATTTAATATGGGGAGATGGCTTCTAGTTCTCTGGAAGATGGGAGATCCTATCACAGGTCAGCTCACTCATGATATGCAGAGCATCAGTGACTAACGATGCCTACACATGGACACCAATCCATGGCAGTGTCTTGTAATTCATGTTTGACATTAAACCCCAGTCAAACCCCCAAACAAGAGAGCATTGTACATCAAGAAGAGGGGGTCCTGTCTAAGGCCAGCCTCACTATGATCATGGGCTTGATGTTGGACTAAAACTATCACCAGATGGTTCTGAAGCCATGATAGTTGGTTTTAGCCATATATCTAGAAGATGAGAGGTCTCCTTACTGAGCCGGCTTGTTCAGTTTCCAGGTCAGGTTTGTGAATGGCACTGATCACCATAACATGGAGCAGTGGTCCTGTGTCATTGCAATCTTGATTTTGCATTTTTTTTTAAATGCGGGAAATAATAAATGATGGTTTAAGAGGCCCTATGTGAAAAAATGAAAGTGGTAAAGGTATGAATTTAGGTTCAGCTTTAAATTGCATGCCTATGTCACCCTCAGTTCATATGACCCTATCCTCCAATGATATTTGAATCAGAGTTGCATTCTTTTTTAATGACCATGAATGGGATTGCATTAATAATTTCAATAGTTCTTAGTTGGTTACATTCTTATATTAACATTTCTTAAGAGTTAATCATTTTCCCACTGATAGGTTTGATTGGAAAGGATTATTGTTTTGCAGAGATAGCCGGTTCTTCCAGCCAGTCGCCATTTGTTGTAGGTACAACATATCCCATGTTATTTTGACACAGAAGCCCAATTACACATATGGAGATAAATTGGTAAGAATCTTCGTATTCTTAATAGGCTTTCATTAATAATTTTATTTGAGTCTTGGGATTCTCGTACTTAACCAAATTCCAAAAAAAAAAATCCAAGTTTGATTTCTTTGTTTTTTATGCATTATGATTGTTTTTTTGTTTGGGATTGTCTTAACACACCACATCCTGCAACCCGCAAGTTGTGACATGTGGGGAATATTTGAATTGACATTTCATTTTTTATTCTCGTATCCTGCATCCCGCAAATGTGTGATGCGGGGGGGGGGGGTTCATGTGTGTTTACTTTAATCAACCCGCATCCCGCAAACTGCGGAATGCGGGTTGCGGGATTCTCATTTTTTCACATTTTGGTTTGCATATTTCTGCATAATGCATCTCACATCCCACAAAATGCGGAATGTGGAGCTGATTGAATAATTTTTTGTTGTTTTACGATTCCACACTCCATCCCACAACTTGCTTGCGGAATGATTAATAATTTTACGATTTCATTTTTTATCCCGCATCCTACAAAGCTGATCCTCACCTTTATTTTTACCCTCATCTAATGGTCTATATTATTTCTCGGGAATTATAAATATGACATATTGATTTATGATTTTTTGCTGGTTCTTTTACTGCTGTAATTTGCTCTGCTGTGTGATTTTGCCTACATATTTTACCGCGTCATTCCAACAGTGTTTGCTACAATTTCAGGTTGGTTACCAAGTCATTTTCTCACAATTTGAACTGTTTATTGTGCTTCCTATATAATTCAGTTTGAATTTCTGGTACAAGTATTCAAAATAACACATGGAAACATCCAAAACCCCTAGATTTACCAGGTGTAAAGATCTTCAGAAGGACATGTTCACCAAAGACCCAAACTTCGGTGTCTTTTCTGATGCTAGTAGCCAAGTGACTGAAACTTATCAATTGGACTGGTCCCGGGTTTACTCAATTTTCGATATCAATGACCTCTCAAACCTCCAAAGTGACCAACTTGTTTATGAGAGAATTAGGGATTCCGACCTACATATGATTGCCGCAAGACCAGCCATCCTACCCAATAATGATGTCATTAGATGGATTTTAGACCACACCAATGTGAAATATCATTCATTTAATACCAGTATCGGGTCTCAACTAGACAATTTCCACTCTGAAACCTTTGTCAGGATTTATGCCCTTAAAAATTTTATACAGCTCCTCGATGTGGACTTTCTTAAACTTGCCAAATCTAGATTCAATTTCGACCAAATTCTTAAATCCTGGATGACTAAACCATGCAAGTTTTCCAAGAGGAAATACCAACTGTACCCCATTGATTGGTTTAAAGAGCCTTACTCCCTGCTTGTCGCAATGTTATGCAGGTTTTATGGTATCCCCAACTGTTCTTTCGTTAAAGAAGAATGGGGTCCTATCGCTCATCATATTATAACTACGGGTGAATCTTTCCCCTGGGCCTCAATCCTGTCACTTGAACTAAAAAACAACATACAAGAGTTCCAGAAATCCACTGCTAAGAAAAAGCCCAATTTTTATCTCACTGCTTTTATTGTGGACATCTTCTATTATGAATTATGTTACCCTAATATGGGATGGAGTTGGGTATTACCAGCTCCCCCTATGCATATTTATCACTCTAAGCTCTGGCATAGCAACTACGTGGCCAAGTTTTATGATATATGTGAAATTTTCCTCGGCTGGGTGTATTTCTTGATTTTCAACAAAGAAGCTCCCGCCTTCTCACCTGAAGCAAAATCCTGCATAGCCACTAGGAGACTAGTATGTTGGTGAATCATTCTCCTATATTAGGGTTTACGGTAGCAATGTTTCCCATATGTTACTCAAGGTTGTACCGGACAGGTTGGTCCTTGAGCATATTTATTTTCAAATAGTTACAAAGGGGATTTACATGAAATGTGATGCACCTAAAAGGAAAGTGTGGCCCATGTTTCCTATTACCCTCAAATCCTTGAGTGTACCCACTTCTACTTTGGCATCAGAGTTGAGTGACCACATAGTGTCACTTAAACTTGGTTTTTCAAGAAAAAGGAAGCATGATCCCAAAGGGATCGTTGATTTACACCTAAAGCAAAACCATTTTAAAATAGGTTATGTTCATGAGGAAACTCAGGAAACTCCAGATGATTTCATTTATCAAGGATTAGATACATTTTCTAAAGTCCTGGCTAGGGCTAAGAGAAACGAAGAGAAAATCCATATCCTGCAGTACCATAAAGAGATTAGGGACAAAGTAAAACATTATAGGTCTATGGAGTTAGACATCCTAGAAAGGATCGAAAAAGACAGGTGAGAAAGAGAAGCTCAAGCTACAAAAAAAGGAGGCATTGGCATCCAAAACTGCATGTGTGGGAACCAGCTTAGACTTGGATAAAGGAAAAGCTCCCATGGGAGAAAATTACCTAGATATCTGTGGAACAGCAGGTTAAAGAATATTTGTAGATTTCGAAGCAAATAAAGAAAAAGCTAAACTTGATGATATTGGCACTAGATACTCAATAACTTGTAACCTCTCAGTCAGTTGAAACTGCCCAGGTAACCATTGTGGTTGAAAAGACTCAACTTGAACAAACTCAGGTTGAGGACAAACCAATTAATGAAGATGAAGACCTCCATTCCCATTCCTACTATTAACCTGACTCATTCAGAGGAAGAGGAGGAAAGAATTTCTCCTGTGCTTGTTACTGTTGAGACTGGTAATGGTTTCCAAATTTTCACCAATGGTAACAATGGTAAACTTTCATCACTTCCTCCTCAATCTCAACCTTCTTTTCAGTTTGTCCCATCTTCTTCTGCAATACTTCTTTCATCAATAATGGCTTTATCATCATTGTTTGATGGCTATGTTATGACACCTTTTATGTATGAGCTCTATCAAAAGGCCACTATATTACCCAAATCAATCACACTTGTTCCTATGGATATGCCTATTCCTTGATCTGTTGTGCCTCCATTTTTCAAAACCCCATTACATATCCCTTCATTCAGCTCAGTTTCATCTCCTATGTCTTATAAAATTACAATAGTGTCACCATCATCCTTACTCAAAGCCACTACTATGCAAATTTCTTCTGTGGAAGCTTCTGTTCATGACATTTCTTCAGCCTTTGAAGTAACTCTTGCTCATAATGTTACTCCCTCACCTGCTACCTCTAATATCACTATGTCTATGCCCTCTCAAACCACAACTCAAACTTCATCTTTGATATTCCCAGGCATTAGCATACCCCCCATTGATGAGGTCAGGGATGAGTTTAATGAAGACTTTGTGATATCTCTAGGAGAATATCAATACAGTAAAGCTGCCAAATCAGTGGTAAAATGGGGCAAGAAGAGGGGTAGAGATTAGAATGATATGGATATGTCCATGGTAAATAAAGTTGTATGGACGTAGTACTCAAGTGACCCACAATCCTATGCTACAGATGCAACATCTATTCTAGGATCCTTCACAGGTGCCGATCTGGATGTTGTCAACAATTTAAACAGAGAGTTTGATAAACAAAAAGTAGAAATTGTCAGTTTGAAAGAAGCACTAGAGCAGCTCAAGAAACAACATGAGGCCAAGCAGGATGAGCTTCAAGTGAAGAATGTTACTCTTAGTGAAGAGATGCAAAGAGAGAAGAATGATAATGCCACTTTGGTTCAAAAGGTTGCATTATTTGAAAGTTGGTATGAAGATGCAAATGCAAGTGCAGCTTCATCCTCATTTTTCAAATTCTCCCAAGAAGTGTTTAAAGAGCTTGCTATTCGAACTAATAGGGAACACTATGTTTTGATATGTGAGTTATTTAAAAATCTAGATGATATATTTAAGACTCACATGGTGTTTGATAAAATGTATGTTGTTCTGGAAGACCTAATTGAGAAAAGACAGCAGGACTCAAAAGCTTATGATGAGGTCACAGATTGGCAGAGGTACATGAAGGATAAGCTTGAAAATATCACTCTTCTCACTAATTTTTTAGTTTAAAAGAGCTAGAACTATTTTGAGAGCTTGGGAAGTCTTAGATGAAATAGTGGCTGAAGTCATAAAGAAATCTCATGCTATCTATGGCAGAAGATGGTATGCAATTGATAATATCATGATGGAATTATCTTTTCCTACCATGGTGCTTATTGAAAAGGCATGTCCCCCTGGACTGATGATTGAGAAATGAAGGGATGACCAGGAGGAGAACATCAAGAAACTTGATCACATCAGCATACATGATGTAGAGTAGTTAATCAAACAGCCATTTCCAGTACAAGGCAAGATCCATGTCTACATCCAATTTTGGCATAAGTTGTCTAAGAATGAGGTCGAAGATTATAAGTGTAATGCTCAACTTGGCATTGAATCTGCCACTTATCCCGATATCGAGGAGATGCTACATATTTGGGGGGGCTGGAAAGATTTCTTGGGATGTTATCCTTGTTTAGGTTTTTTATCCCCTTTAGGGGGAATTCTATTGTTTGTAATAATTATTTAAGTGAATGATCTCTAATGTATCAGGCACTTTTGACTTTTGCAAGTAGGGAGACTGATACAAGGGACCGAACAACACTTCAGTTTTTGCCAAGGTTTTTGTGTAATTTTTTATAGAGAATTCTAAATAAATACAGTTTTGCAATTCTTATCTCTTGTACTTGATCTATCAAATTTCTTTGACAGGATTTAGTTTTCTTGTTCCAAATGATCAGATAGTACTGTGAGTTATTTGTAATTGATTAATGTATTTATTTAACTTTGTTTTGTCTCTGTTATTTATTAACACATTGATAAAGCTTGATGGAATTTATTTTATGAACTGCCTTTATCTCTTTCTACAAATGGTTCAATAGTAAAGTTTTCTAGCTTATAAGTTAGTTTTTCAATTAACTTGAGCACCTACAGGTTATCTTGAATGGTTTAATTCTTATTTACCATTATTTAATTTTTATTAAACAATTGTAATCTTAGTAAGTATAGTTTCACCTTATTTACATTTTTGTCAATATGATGAATAGCTTGTTCTTCACACAACTAAGGACAACCTATAATCTTTCAACACCTTTTCAAAGTATTTCAGATTTAGATTAAGTTCATCTTCCTAGTTAGGTTTAAGTTTGCCCTTTTTTTTCCTTTTCTCAATTTTTTTTTGTTTTCCATTCCGGAAAATAGATCCACTTTGGATCAAATCCATCCATAAGTCAGTGAGGCTACAAAAGTATCTGTGGGGGATTACCATACCAAACAGCTCGAGGATAGAACAATACCAGTGTGGGATTGTTTGAAGACTTTGGTTGGGTTTTCTCCATGTGTTGTAAGCCTTAAACACCCTTATTAGCTGCATAATCAGTTGGGGATTCAACAAGTACATAGAGATATAACATGATAAATCCTTCTACATGGCACTTCCAACATGAAAAAGTGAAGAGATGAAAAAATCCATAGATTACATGTTGAGGCTCAAAACTGAATGTGAACATTAAAACTATAAAATAAAACTATATTAATAAGACTAGTAAACAGACCTTACGTTCTTTAATCAATTTAGCAACGCAATCATAAAATCATGCAAGTGACCATGGGTAAAGAAAATCGTACAAATTCTATGCAAATAAGAGAAACACGCTGAGGGTTCACAGAGTTTTAGTCAAGGTGAAATATGTGCAGACAAATCAATGATGGATTAAGAAATATTGGAGGGGAAGAATGTATGGAAGAGAAAATAAAGTAATGCTTTAAAATGGAACAGTAACACAACATTGATCCAAAGTATTTTCAACCATGAATTAAATGTGATCTCAAGCATTAAAACAGAGCTAAGATTTTGTCTCATAGTATCCTTTAGATCTGGAATGGGAAATGGAAACTGAATAGATATCTCAGAAAAAAAAAATTTAAAACTTAAATGTTTTTAGAAATGGGAATGACTGGTTATGCAATGGATAAACATATTTATTAAATTGAGCACATAGATATGTGGACAAACACACAACTCACAAGATAGATCACACAATTTACTCAGTTATTGAAGAATGAAACAGTGCAAAAATGGCTTGCAGCTATGAATGCTTTTCATTAATTAAAGAGTAATTAGATGAAATTACAATGAAGTACAATGGCTTTAAAAGCCACATGAAATTCAAATCCACATGAGGAAATTCGAATTGATAGACTCTACTTGACTGTAGGTAACTAAGACCTTGTCTAAATCACTATCGGAGGACTCAATAGTTAACTGACCTTGTCTAAACCATAACCGAAGTTCATCGGAGCTCTAAAACACAACTCAAGTGTTACATTCAGTGTTGACTAAGGCTAACGGGCTATGGTAGGTGAGAAATGAGCCCTTTCTGAGTGCAATCATGTAAACCTAGTGCTAACTGAATGTATAGGACTAGAACTGAATGTAAATGACTCCTAACTTAGGTTGACTAGTCATCAACTGAACTAAACTGACCTTGGTTGGTTTCGACACTCCCAGTGGTTCCTAAATTGTAGGGATTGGTCTAAGAGGCTCCTAAACTGATGCAATTAAGTGCAATCAGTGGAAATAAGCCTCAATTAGTGTTCCCCACACTTTAGTAACTGAAACATGTGCCCCAATTATGCTAAGTGGACCCAATGGTGCTAATGACTAAAAATACACTGGATGGACTCCCGATTTAGACATGAAAACTGATTTAGACATATGAACAAATTGGATAAGGGAGGATTAATAATCTTAACAATATTCTATATATCCAATAATAAAACTAACAGTAAAATACATAAGAGGAGAAATTAATCATAGTTCAAATGATCTTCAAGAATGCATGTATTACTCTATTGAAAATAAATTAGAAATGTTTCAACCCCGGCTTATAAAATCAAACTGCTATATCTCCTTTGCCACCAACATTTTCACCACTGACCCATAATTTTGACCAAATCAAGTGTACCTAGTAAAAGAAACACGAATGCAATGAAACCAACTTTAAAGACTTTACCCTACAGTTCCAATAGAGTTTCACTACTCAATAATCCAACCATTATTGGTAAAGACAGACAAAAAGAAACTAGATTGTGATTGATGAATCTTCCCTTGACAAGACCGGTACAGATTCATTATTTTCAACTAGATAATTTTGAAACGCTTGAGAAGAATTATGCCCCTTCATTTTAATCAATGAACTAAGATAAGTATTAAGTAACTATTTGGAACTACTATACAACTTGCTTTTAGTGGTTTTGCATAGAATTTCTCAGCCATAATATTGGAAGTTGAATTACATCAAAACATATATCGCATTTTTATTATTGTAGTAGATAATCTAAGTAAATAGGTGGGCATGATGTGGATTAGCTTAAGTCTGTCTATACTGACCATAATTGGAACATTAAGTGTCTTCCCTGTCCTAGTAAGAAAGGTAAAAAATTATAGCCTCCGGAGGTCTAGTTTCCTCTACGAAAAATTCTTAAGATATATTTTCCCCATAACAAGATACACATAAAAAATAACACCATACCCCATTAAAGGAACATACCCCATTTACCATACCCAAGAGATATAAGTTCAATATAACACAATACCAAAGATAGAAGGTCCTCTCGTAACTAGCCAAGAGAGAAGACACACATAACTGGCCAATAGGAGAAGGAAACCATCACACCATATGTGATAGGGAATAGAAGGACTTGTAGTATTAATGGTATTCAAAAGACATAAAATATATAAAGAAAGTGAATTCCAAGCATGATTAAACTCAATTTTAGATTACATCAAATATGGGAAGGCATAATGCATTCAACTGTAGCTATAGTCGTCACACCAATCACCCTAAATTTTTTTTAGCACTACCATGGGTAACGATCCACTTACCTCCACCACTGCGTAGGAAAGGATCCACCACTGCATAGACAAAGGTCCGATAAGGCTCCACCGCTACATAGAGAAGGCTCCACCACCACGCATACAAAAGGCCAAGAAGGCTCCACCACCATGCACGAGAAGACAAGCAGAGAAAGCACACCAGCACGAACATAGGGCGTCGGACAGGGAAAACGATGAACAAGGAAAATGACAAGAAGAGAGGTCACACAAACACCAACAAAGCACTAGCATAGGGAAAACGACAAGCAGAGAAGGTGCACTAGCACTCGCAAAGCACGAGAGAAGAGCAGGGAAAATGAAAAAACAGTAAACAGTTACATTCGGTTAATACATATATAAACTTTGTTCAGCTGAAGAAAAAAAATTCGACCAAACATATGTTCAACCAAAAAAATATCAGTTGGACGTTATTTTCTTGGCTATTCATGCAAAGCGTGCATTACGGACCACACCGTTAACTTTAACTTTCAGTTGAACAAATTTTTCGGCCGAAATTTAGTTGCATGTTTTCAGTTGAAAACATCAATTAGTTCAGCCAAAAGGTGTTGGAATACGGATTCCGAAAGTCGATTCTCACCAAATAGACACCTAGATTCATGATTTCACCCTTAAACAATTTAGAGTTTGAAATGTACTGCAAAGAATAAAGGATAGTAAGTAATAAAATGAATGTATATACTCCTTAGAAAAATGGTGTTGCAGAGCTCATGAATAGGAACCTTCTAGAGAGAGAAAGGAACATGCTCAATAATGCTAATTTGGGGCAAGAATTGTGGGCAGAAGCAGTTTCCACTGTTTGTTATCTAGTAAACTGATCGTCGTCAATGGAAATTAATTGTAAAATTTGGAAGAGGTATGGACTATTCACCTCTGTGATTATTTGAATTTGAAAATCTTTGGTTGTGAAGATTATGCCCTTACTCCTAAAAATCAACGTTCTAAGTTAGATCCTAGATCAACTAAGTGTATTTTTGTTGGATATGGTAATGTAACAAAATGGTATAGTTTGTGTGATCATACTGCCCATAATATTGTCATTAGCAAATATGTAATTTTTTATTCGTCTTCTTTGATTAAATCATAAAATGTAAAAGTTGATGTGGAACAGGAACATGTAATGTCAAAACAACTAGATCGGTTGGAGAACCAATATTCTCATGACTCAAAGAAGCAAGAAGAAGTTTCTGGTGAGAAAGAATTCATAGAAGGTGAAGAAATTCAAGAAAATGTGGAAACCCCACAACCTACACCAAGAAGATCAACAAGGGAGAGAATTCCCTCTAAGAGGTATACCGATTTTGTTTCATTTACTGATGATGGAGAGCCTTCTTGTTTTCAGGAAGCCATTGATTGTGTTGACAATGCTAATTGGAAGATGACAATGAAAGAAGAAATAGATTCTCTGGATAAAAACAAGATAGGGGAACTGGTTGAAATCCCCAAAGATAGAAAAACTATTGGATGTAAACGGGTCTTCAAGTTGAAGAAAGGAATTGATGGTAAGGTTGAAGGATACAAATCTAGATTGGTCGCAAAGGGTACTCTCAAATGGAAGGTATTGACTATAATGAGAGTTTTTCACCAGTTGTAAAGCTTGTATCTATTCATATTATGTTAGCACTAGTTGCATTGCTTGATTTGGAGCTAGAGAAACTAGATGTTAAAACAACTTTCTTACATGGATATTTATATGGAACAACCAGAAGGTTTTCTGCAACACCATAAAGGAAGATTAGTTTGCAAGATCAAGAAATCATTGTATTGGCCTGAAACAGTCGCCCAGGAAATGGTACAAGAATTTTGATTCTTTCATGGTGAGCCATATGCATTATCATAGTGTTGTATGTTGATGATATGCTTATTGTGAGTAAAATCATGGACAAGATTAATAGGTTGAAGTCTCAGATGGATAGGAATTTTGATATGAAGGATCTTGGAGTTGCAAAACTAATCTAGGGTATTGAAATACATAGAGATATAAGAAATGGTAAGCTTAGTTAAAAAATTTCATAGGAGAAGTATGTTAAGAAAATACTTGTAAGATTCAAAATGAATAAGGAAAAACCTGTGAGTTTTCCTTTGGATTCCCATATTAAGTGATCTTTAGGTTTATGTCCTAGTAGTGTTGAAGAAAAAAATTATATGCCTCGTGTACCATATGCCAATGCAGTAGGATGTTTAATGCATGCAATGATGTGTACTATACCTGATATTTCATATGCAGTAGGTGTTGTTAGTAAATACATGGAAAATCTAGGAAAATAACATTGAAATGCAGTGAAATGGGTGCTTCAATACCTAAGATGCACAAGTGATTATTGTATCACCTTTAATAATAACCATGATTCTGCATGTGGTTTTGTTGATTCATATTTCGCATGTGACAATAGAAGGTCTACTTTAGGTTATGTCTTTACTCTTGCAGGTGGAGCTATAAGTTGGATGTCAAAGCTTTAGGAAACAATTGCTTTATCCAATATAGAGGCTAAATACATTGATGCCTCGCATGCTTGCAAAGAGGTGATGTAGTTGAAAGGTCTACTTAGAGAAATTGGAAGCCTGCATAACAATGTGCATGTTTTCTGTGACATTCAAAGTGTTATACATTTAGCTACAAATCTTGTTTATCATAGTAAGACTAAACATATTGATGTAAAGTATCATTTTGTAAGACAAGCCATTGGTGAGGGTGGAGTAGATCTAAGAAAGGTTCATACTCAAGAAAATTGTGCAGATATGTTTACAAAACCAGTTTTATTAGAGAAGCTATGATGGTGTGTAGTTTCTCTTGGTTTGAAAAAAAGGTGATGAATAGTCTTGGGAAAAGTGTTAGAAAATTTTGTTGTCAAGGTGGAGTTGTTAATAATGACAACTAACTCAAAACTATATTTTTTTATGGGAAGTTTATTGTAACGGGCATAACTGAAAGCAGTTTTACTTGTGAACTTATTTTGTGAAGTATATAGTGCATGGTTGGGATACTTATTGTAAGGTGGTAGACTGAGATGTTGAATGGCTCGTCATGTAATCTCCTCGTTCTTGATTAATGAGATTCAATACTTTTCCTGTGTGAATGTTTCCCCTTATGGAGTTTTACCACATTAAATTGTTGTTTGTAAATGGTGTTTCTTCTTGTATTTGTCTCTGTTTGTATAGCAAGAGGAGTCAGAGTTGGATTCGAGGTTGGGGAAGAAGAGGGGTTCTTCTTCTTATGATTGGTCATGTTGATTAGGAATGTTAGGAAATGGGCATCCGGATGGGGATGTTGTGTCAATAGTAGATGTCTTGCATTTAAAAAGGTTGTGCACAAACTATGATAGATATGCGAAACTTATTTACATTTGGAGTCTTCTCTTTTCCCGAGGCAAGTGCGGGAGGGTCGTTTTCTCATAGATAACATATTTCTGTATGCAATTATTGTTACGTATTTCTATAAGACGTGGAAGTATCGTTTATAATTCTAAGGAACTCATGGGTACATCGTCATGTTTGTTAATAAACATAAAGTTGATTTCTATGTCCTGAAATAACATGTGATGTTGTTTCTAATTCCAAGGAACAAGCAGCTAGAAAGTCGTGTTTCTTAGCTATCATACACTTGATTTCTATGTCTTGGCATAACACACAACATGTGTTCATAAATCTGAGAAACATGTGGCTACATAGTCTTGTTTGTTAGCTATCAGGCAATTGAAACAAAATCTCAAAAGATGCCTCTTTGAGTCCAATGTTGTAACGAGGGGGGCTTACTTGGGATTGCAGAAGTCACTGCAATATTGAGGTGGGATAAAAGGTAGCTAAACCTCTCTTTGAATTGGAACCAGAAAATGTTGGATATTATGTCATGTTATCAACATCTAGGTCAACATTTTGTCTGCATTTCTTGGTCTTGCAGCAATCTGAGCTCACTATAGCAGTCCTAGTCAGTCGAATCGACATGATTGCAACACGCATTCTTCACATGCGAATGAAGAGTCAACATTGTTTGAACAAAATTGCAGCAACAATTTTCCTTCAACATATAGGAATATAACTTAGGAAAATGACCATATTATTCATGGGTTATAAAAGCACCGTGGTCTATAATTGTATAATCTTTCCACGAAACAGAAAGGGCATTGAACAACCAATGATTCATTTGATAATTACCTAGAGGTATGGGATTTATGTTTAGTGGAATAGAGGTGACATTCCATGAGGAACCAGGGCATCCCACGATTATAATGAGCACAAATAATATGTACATAATGAACTAAGAGTAATTCGGGGCCAATGTTTGTTAGCTACTGCCAAATCCATTTGACAAGGGAGCGATTTCTGTGATGATCTCTACTTACGGGTGGAGGTATTCCCAGACGACAGGCTCGTTCCTCTCTTGATTCTAGAGGATGTGAACAACATAGATCAAGGTGCACATTTTTCATCATCCAATTGTAATGCGTTCAACAATGCTATATGCATTAAAGTTTAGGACTCTTCCCATCCTTTTCCAAACATTATTCAGTTTTAATTATTTCATGTAATCTGTTAACATGCATCATTTGCATTCTCAATTCAAAAAAATCTATAAACATACATGCATACAAACATGTTATTTTGTAGGCGCAATTGCCATTTTACATACAGGCATATCTGGTCATCCACCTTTGCACGAGAAAAATTGTCATTGATTTAATTGCAAGAGTCGATGAAAAAGAGTTGCTATTAACATCTTGTTGCCATTCACATAATGGATCCCCAAAATAATTTTATAAAGCAATAAAAAATTGCAAACAAGGTAGAATCTAAAATAAAGGTACAAACAATATGCAAGTTTCTATGCGTACTATTTTGTTTGTATTGATTTGCGGCCTTGGAGGATAGGTTTTTGGTTCCTTTTGAAGGAGAGATTAGGCTTTTTTGTGAGCATTTTCAATTCTAGTCCACATAATTAGCATGTAGTTTACAGCTTCGAACATAAGTAGGGCTTAGTTTCTAACTACTATGCAACTCTATCTCTAACTGCTAACTGCTATGCAGCTCTATCTCTAACTGCTAATTGTTACACAACTCTAACTCTATTATGTGCACATGCATGTTTTCGTAGTGCTACAACATTGTGTAAATATTATGTATTCTCATTGTGTAATGGTTTAGAAATGATTGACGCGTTTTGATCCGACTCTATTCGTTATTTGAAGCCTTTGCATAAAGAGGAAAGGAGAATGCGAATTTAAATAGAGTTAGAAGGAAGAAATGACAAACTAGGGATTGGATGTTAAGGTTAGAGAGATAATTTTTTAATTAAAAAGAAGGTATAATTTGGAATGAAGTAATTAATTAAAAATTACTATTGCTAAATATTTAATGAAACTAAGCCATAACTAATCTTTCTATTTTATATTAATTTAAACATTTTTAATTAAATTAAATAATATCTCAATTTATGCTAATTTTTAATTGATTAATTCATCTCTTAAATTACACATTCTTTTGAATTTATCACTCCAACCCTAACATCCAATACCTATTTTTCTCCATTAATTTTTAAGGGTTATTTCTTACCTCCAACTTTATTTAAATCCACATTCTCTTGTGTTCTTTATATAAAAACTTCATATACATCTTAAAGTTGAATGGAATGTCCACTGAAAAGATAAAGATCATTTCTAAACTATTACATAATGAAAATCCAGAAAATTTACATAAACTATCTCTATTTTTAACTCCTAACTGTTATGAACTTTATTTCTACTTATCAAATTTGTTCCATGCAAGTGTTAGATGAAACATATTTAACAGAGCATATCAAGCTACAATAAATAGCTAACTACTCATATAACACAAAGACATTGGAACCAAGATACCTAAAATCGTCGATAAATACTTATATAAATTTGAATGGTAAACAATGGTGAGCGGTGAATGGTAAAAGACGGTCGGCGATGTGGTGAACGGTGGTGAATGAAAATGAATATTGAAAGGTGTGCTAGCAGTGAAAGGTGAAACTTGCACATTAAAAATCAACCACATTTGATGAAACATTAACGAACCACCAACTAACCATCAATAAAATTCCTTCTTCTAAGAGGTAGCTCTGTCACCTACCTAACAATAGAGGTTTAAAGTTTCAACCAATAGTTTTTCAAATAAATAATAAATAATATGTAGTAAAATAATTAATAAATAAATTTAACTATATTAAAAAAATCTAAAGACGTTTTTGTCTACATGAAAAAGTCATAAACTTCTATTCATACTAAAAGGTTACATCTTTCAGATGTAGCAATACTTTGTATTGTCCATCATTCAAAAAATATTAAAGTGTTTATTCAAAGCTCATATAAGATGTCTTCATCTAAGAAGTAACATTCATGTAGCATAAAACCATAGATCATTACAATAGCATGCTCCAAAATAGCATATTGAAATTATGCATAGACTTTCAGACATATTATGTCTCAAAAAATAACCTTGAACAGTCTTGACCAAAAATCTATATTGACAGCTACATGTCAATCCTTTAACCAAAAAGAAACCATACAATGTCTCAAAGTTATAAAACTGAAAATTTCTTGTAATGACATCAACCTATCAAAAATTTAACTTAGAAAGTCAAAATGGACTCAAAAATATCAGAAAGTTTGTTTTCAAAACTATGCCAAAAACCCTCCTGCATAAGAGCACCAACTTGAGCTAATTCATCATCCAAAACATTCATTTCTCTATATATATGCTTAAATTCCATAAATTCCAAATTCTCAAATTATATAAGAACCTCATTCAGCAAAGGAGACAGTTGCACGCTATGAATTATATTATGTCCAGTAACCCAATTAATGATGACCTCAGAAGCACTGAAGACCTAAAGCTTGTTTAAGTGCAAATCATGTTCCAATCTAAGGAGCAACTTTAAACCATAAAGTTCAACAAAGTTATTTGTGCCTTCACCAAGACCAACTATTGGCGCAAACCCTCACCAAAAAACCCAGTCGAAAGGGGTCCCACTCTGTCGACACTCAACTCGCCGTGATCTCCCTAAGCACCAGCCCCGACCAGTTTTACCCCATCCAGCAACACCCGCGGAGCGGATGAAGTCTCACCTGAGATTTTCAAGGGAGGGATATCGAAACCAAGTTTTCGTAGTAAAGAAGAGGATTAGGGCATCAACAATTCATCATCTTAATGACCATATCAGATTAACTTCTTTAACATAACCATTCATCATTGCACATCATTCATTCACAACTGTAACAGATATACAAGTACGAAGACAGACTAAAGAGATAACAGCATACATAAGCAGTAATCATCACATCATAGATCCATATTTCAGTTTCACTTAGCATTCATCATCGAAATTGTAGGAACAAAAAGACAGAAAAAGAAAAGATAACAGCGATTCCGGTCAACATCCATCTTATCATGTTACTTCTGCGCAATCACCCACAAATCAAAACAGATAACAATTCATGTCCTCATTTCCCCCTTGATCAACGCCGGATCTAGAACCTTGTCTTTAAAAATATTCCCAAAATCCTATCTCAAAAACATATATAATTCTTCTATTTATAGGCTTGTTCCTTTACATTCTTGGTCCACTTCTAACTAACTCCTAACTAATTTTCTAACTAATGACCAATATCCACAAAATATGGTCCAAAAGTACAAAATGTGACACAAAATATTCAAAAGTAATCCATATTCCGTCTTGCATGCTATTGTTGTCTTGCACAATGTCTTTTGAGCTTTGTTGTGCAACTTACCCCAAACCCTTTCCAACAGGCCCCCAACACAGTCTTGTGGCTTATCCTCGAGCCATGTTAGGTGGACTTAGCAACCTTAACGAGCTAAAACTGCACACAAATAGTAGTGAGTCGTTTACCTGGAACTTGTCTAACTATGCAATTTACTGCAAATGCCACCTCCGAAGTAAACTACTTCTTAACTCTGCAAACAACTGCAACCTCTTTTATGGTGGAATTGTGTTGTTTCTCCAACCACAAATACCGGTCGTTGAACTTCTTCGGGCTCACTGTCACTGCCTGGGTGGCTACCTGCTGCATGGCAACTATCTGCGGCTGCAATTTCGGATGCCGACGTGCCCCCTTGAAATCCATTCCAACTTCTACAACCTTGTCATTCCTTGCATTCAAGTTTAGTCTACCTGAATTCATTCTCATTCCTTGTTCCTGTAGACTTAGTCAAGTGGGGAAAGAACTCTGTCCCCTTCCGGATTCCTCCTGGGTATCTTAGTCTACGCTTCAGATTGACTGGAAGAAATATAGCCAAGGATGTCCTTACCATGTCTTGCTGGCTTGGATGAGCTAGCCCGTATACTTGCAACTTCTTTTGCAATTTCAACTAGGGAATCATTCTCACTCAAAGTCTCCCCTGTATCAAGAGCATTATTCATATCACCTTAAGTTTCTACTGCCTCATGCAGCGGAGCTTCCTTCAACTGCCCTATGGATCACTTCTGTAACTTCACACAATATAACTTTTCCCAATAGTGTTCTTTCGGAGACCGACATCTGCTTATAACACCAACTTCAGCTTGGATAGTATCATTGTCATATCAGTTCATCATTAGGACTAAATCATGCATTAATGATCCAATTACACCGTCGATTCTATCAACATACCGCTTGGATTTGCTATCATTAGACATGACATCATAAATTACCCTCATTTACTTGCCTTGAGAGTCCTCATTGAGTGCCTATGTGACATTCGATCATTATCCTCTGATGGCCGGAATATTTCTTCCTAATGGCGCTACTGATTCCTTCCTTTTTCTATACCACTCTGTTGTGCGCATTCACTTTCTCTAGCGCATCCATTTCCTTTCGCGCGACCACTCTCTCCCATGCGATCACTCCCTCTTGGTGCATCTCCTTTATCTTGTCGCGACTCCCTTCTCTTGGTGCAACCCCTTACTCTTAGCACAGCCCCATACTCTTGGCATAGCCCCATACTCTTGATGCAACCCCTTACCCTTGGTGCAGTCCCTTATTCTTGGTGCAGCCCCACCATCAATGCGTGGTGTTTTTTGATGAACCATATTAACTACTCTTTATTTAGTGTTGATTTTGACTATGTCGTGACCCTACAGTTGTTGCAACAGATCTTTCTAACTGTGCAAATGAATTACCTACTTGCGCATCCACTCACTCCTGGAATGCCCTTCCTCTAGATATCTACTTATCATTTTTTTTTTCAATGTGCAATGCCTTAGGCATTGCACGGTTCTTCCCCCGTCTGATAGGGCTTCAAGCAAATTCCATTCACAAGTTTTGGCAGCACCGTTCCATCTAACTGCTGCAATTGAACTGCACCCCCAGAGGTAATAGAATTAACAAGATACAGACCTAACCAATGCATCTGTAACTTACCTGGATTCTTCAAGAACTTGTTGTCATATAATAGTACTAAATCTCCTTGCTGAAACTGCTTTTTTTTATATAGTGATCATCCCAGGCCTTCTGTCGATCCTTCTCAATGTGTTGATGGAACCTTGCAATAAAACGATCTTCTTCAAGCTATATCAACTGCACCACACACTCTTATAGTGTTTCTTCATCGTCCATGCTTATCGTGGTGACAATGCGTAGACTGGGAATAATGTATTCCATAGGCATGACTTCCTCTTTCCCATATACCAATTTGAACGGTGTTTTTCTTGTCAATCTCTTGAAGGTGGTGCGATATGCCCACAGCACTGCTGGAATCTTCAGATCCCAGTCATTTCAATTAATGTTACATACCTTTGTGAGTGCGTGCTCCAATATCTTGTTGAAATCTTCTACAGTCCCATTCTCCTACGGATAATATGGTGTACTCTTCTTATGTTGAATTTACAATTCCTGTATCAGGGCTCTTACTGTGCGGTTGATAAAATGGTTTCCTTGGTCACTCATCAATATCATTGGGCATCCAAACCGTGTCACAATGTTATCAAATAGGATTCTTTCTGTTGTCACAGCAGTGTAGTCAACAACTGGAGTAGCCTCCTCCCATCCTATTAAGTGGTCTTTTGCTGTGATTATGTACCGCGCACCAGTTCTTTTCCCAGGTGGCTTGATTGGACCCACAAAATCTACAGCCCACTTATCAAAAGGTTGCAGAGTTACCTGTGGCACCAGTGGCATCTCATCTAGCCACAATGGTTTTCTGGTGTGTTGGCAGACATCGCAGCTCCGTGCATAATCTGTTGCATCATTATGTAGGATGGGCCACCAGAGCCCTATGCAAAGCACCTTTATTGCAGTAGCATGACCCCCATAGTGTCTGCTAGCAACTCCTGCATGTGCTTCTTCTAAAATATTCTCTTGTTCATGTGGTAGGACACATCGTCGTAAAATTTTGTCTAGTCCCAGCTTATATAAGTGTCCAATAAGTAACTTAAAATCAAAAGCTTTAACCACTTGCTAATTATTTTGACTTGTTGATAATTCTTCAGGTGCAACTCCTATTGCCAAAAACTAAATGATTGGAGCATAGTGGTCATCTTCCATTTCAACTTTGAATATCTGCGCATCAGGCAGTCCTTCCTCAATATTGGCAGACTCTTCGCTTGTCTCGATTCTGGAAAAATGATCAGGGCCAACATTCAAGCGACCTGACTTCACCATGATTTCAAAATCAAACTCCTAGAAGAGAAGTAGCCAACGGCATATCTCCCCACCCCAACACAGGATTATTGACTAGATATTTTAAAGCAGAGTGGTCAGTAAACATCTTAAAGTGTCTAGATAACAGGTAATGCCTGAATTTCTGCAGTGCATAGACCATTGCCAGACCTTCCTGCTCTATGGTCGTATAATTTCTCTCAGGGAATGATAGATTTCGACTAGAGAAAGCGATCAGGTGATCCATGTCTCCTTCACCTGGTTGCACGAGCACTACTGCTAGCGCAACAAGAGATGCATCAACATGTACATGGAACTCCTTGTTCCAATATGGAAATACAAGTATTGGTGTCAAAGACATCTTGGCCTTCAGCTTGTCAAAGCTACCTTGACATTCTGGACTCCATATAAATATATGATATTTCTTCAGTAATTTCTCCATAGGGGCAATTATCGCAGCATATCCTCTAATAAATTTGCGATAATACTCAATGTGCCCCAGCGTCACCCTGAGCATCTTTACATTGGTTGGTGGTGGTAGGCTCAAAATGAGCACTATCTTTGTAGGATCAACCAGTAATCCTTGCTTTCACACAATGTGCCCCAATAGTATCCCAAATGGCATGCAAAAATTGCACTTCTTGGAGTTCAGCGTGATTTGATGTTGTCGACACCTTTCCAACATTAGTTAAAGGTTTTCCAAATGATCCTTGATTAGGCCATACACTATCCAATCATCCATATATACCTGTAGGAACTTTTGAATGAAGTCTTTGAATGCTGCAAAAACTACTCGGGAAAATATTGCAAGCGCATTCTTTAGCCCAAATGGAATTACGGTGTATTGGAAACAACCCCATTCCGTAACAAATGTTGTTTTATGTCGATCTTCCTTTGCGATTCTGATCTGGTGATAACCAGAGAATCCATCTATGAAAGAGTACATTTCTTGAACTCCTACTCCTTCAAGTACTTCATTTATGAACGAGGTCGAAAAAGGGTCATGCATACAGGCATCGTTCAGTTTCCTGAGGTTGACACAGATCCGAACTTCATCGGTTTTCTTATCTTGGACCACCATTGGACTAATCCATTCTGATTCTTCTACAGGATCAATGATTTTGGAATCCAACATCCAGTCAAGTTCAGCCTTGACTCTCTCTTTGTACCACAAATTCAAGCAGTACGGCCTCTTTCACACTGTTTTTGTGTCTGTATTTAGCAGGATTTTCATTTCCCCTAAATCGCCCAGTATTCCCTTCATCTCTGAGAATTTTTTTGGAAATAGATTTTGAAACTCATGCAATAGATCAATGATTTTTTCCATGGTCTTCACGTCCCAGTAATCCCCACTACTTGCAAATTTTGGGTTCTCTTATGTCCCAATGTTAACCTTTCTGATCTCCAGTGGCTAACTCATCGGATCAGTTGGTATATCTGGCGCTGTGACATCCCTACTCCCTTTTGTTTTTGGAATATTAATATTTCAAAGCTCATCATCATCTTCCAATTCTCCATATACATTATAGAATTCCATCATCGACTACATATGGCAATGCGCATGTGGATCCACAGGATATGAGACTGGTATAACTTTTAGAACTACATCTCGGATGATCTGAAGTGCATTGTTGACTTCAGGATTGGTGTCCGCAAAGCTAAAGGTATGAGTGAAACAAACCGTCAACTCTTCCCAAGTGGTTATTTCTCTATGCATATCCGCTGATATGTATTAGGATCTTGGCATTTCATCCAAGGTATGAATAAAAGAATGGACGCATTCATCCTTTGGCCACGATGCCCACAATGCTTGGCATTCCATCAAATCATCGCTAGGGTCATTTCGTCCATCATAGTTCCCAGTGTGGTATACCTTTGTGTTGCTAAAGAGAACTATCATCAAGTGTCACCACTGTGCCCATCCAGCAATTGTCCTTTTATGAGTTACCCACCAGCGTGCTGGAGTAGCCTCTAGTGATTTCTCCATTGCCAACAATCGCTACAGTTCTGAGACCTTTTCTTCAAATTCCATTAAGAACCCTGAAATTTCACGAAGCCCTTCATAAACCGGTAACTCTACAATATCAGTCGCGGCATGGTGCAGGGACTGAGTGATCAAACCACACTTTTTGACTGAGACTTCGTGCATGTAGTTTTTCCAATTTTCCAGTGCATCCTCAGAATCAGAAAACGCGGAGCTAGAGCTACACCAAAAAAGTTCTCTGTCATTAGTGGGATGGATACAATCCTCAGAGATGTTGTAACCATGATTACATTCTCTGACAACTTCATCCTTGACTACTTCAACATATCATCGTCCTTCATTTGGATCCATAGGTGTGATGACTCTAATATCTTGGTTTTCAAATGTCATGACTCTTCTTAAAGTTAATCACTGCCAGACTGTCATTGGCCCATCCAATCCCCAGCAGGGTGGGATAGAAGCCTTCACCCTTAACAATTTCAATTACATCAAATTAAACATGGGTTTTCATACCTTCAACATCTATGACCAGGTTAGATACCTGTCCAATTGGTTTCACTTTAGCCTAATTAGCCAAGCGCAACTGTACAAAGGACCATCCCAACGTTGGCCTCCCCATATTTTCCCATGTCTTCTTTGTTAGGATATTGACATCTGACCCCATGTCCAAAATGACTGAGTCAACTTCATAATCTTTGATCTGAATATTCATGCGCATCTCCTTTCCTGTATTTTTCTTATGTAAATAATTCACTACGGAATCCTTCACTTCCCTACCCAACCGGTGCAACAACTTCTCAATCTCGACAAGGGCATCAGGATCTCTTTCCAGCAATAAGAAACTTTCAAAGAATTGTTGCAAGCTACCATGCTTCCATGATGGTCCTACCTCTAATGAAGAATCAAAATCAGAAGGCATTTCATAGACAGGTGAATTACTAAGATTGCATCCGATCACATCCCGAGTTTCAAAAAATGTCTCCTTTCAGTTGAAATATCAAACATTGCTTTATTATTTCCATCCAACCAAAATTTTGGTCTGGGTTCATCCTCTCCATTCATCACACTTCCTCGAGTGACGATGGAAACATCAATATCCTTTGTTCTGGGTTTTGTCAAGATTGTCGCGACCGTCGGCCCTTGATTCTGGTTCAGCACTGGATTCTGAGTCATTGGCTGATTTTGGTTCAACGGCAGATTTGTTGGTGGATTCACAGTCTAAACTTGATGTTGATACTAGTTCTGTAGCTGGTTCTGGTTCTGCTTTTGGAACTAAGGAACGTTCCCATCTTTCCATCTTGCGATCAGCTGCGGGAAGTTCTCAATGGTATGGTCAATCGTCGTGCAGTATGTACATGACCACTGCAAGTGTGGGAAGTCCCTTTGGTAATTCCCAAATACCCCACAATTATAATACTGGACTGATCCACGACCTCATCTGCCTCCTCTTCCAAAGCATCCTCCTCTTCCATGAAATCCTCCTTCCTATTGATATTGCGGTTGAACCATCTGTTGCGGTGGGGTATTCAGCTTCTACTGAATGTAGTGTACATCTTGAACATACTGTGTCCACAGTTGGGGCATCGCCATTTGATTGTACTACGACTGCAGCGCAAACTGTGGCTACGATGGTGTAAATTACATATGCGGTGGTGGTGCATACTATGGTTGTGGTTGAGATTTTACCACCTGAGGCTATGGTTTCAGTTGTTATACTGCACAATGATATTCTCCTTTCATAAAGTATGAATCATATGTTCTATCCTAAAGCAAATCATATGCATGACAATCTTTTTCTTTGTGCCCCATCAATCTACAAAAGGAACAATATAGGTTGGTTGGTTTTGATACTATCTTCTGCATGTAGCTACATTCTTCATGTCAGTGCCCATAGACTTGACATATGTGACACCATGGTACACTACCACAACGTAATGGGTTTGGCGCTCCTGATACCAAAAAATTTAGGAAACTGGGGCAGTTGTATTTGGTGTGTCCGTCTGCATGACACCGAGTACACCAAATATCATTGCGATCCTCTTTCGCCTTCTTAATGTCTTGTAACTAGAGCATCAAATTTGTGATCTATGCCTAGATTTGATTCATTGCAAGTGCATTCTTCCCCACAGGTGAACCTTCCAACTTCATCGCGATCTCCAGAGCCTCGCTCTGCGTCACGATCTTTTACTGCATAAGTGGTTGTCAGATATAAGGAACCAAGGCTGTGATAAACCACTCTTTATGTTGAAGGTCACTCATAGAAAAGTTAACTCATGCCATCAACATCTTAAACCTTTGATCAAAGTACCAAACAGTCTCATTGGGAAACTGCTTAATCTCTTTAAACTCGATAATTTATTGTGCATCATATTTAGGCTTCTGAAATTCTTTGATTAATCCGACTCTATTCGTTATTTGAAGCCTTTGCATAAAGAGGAAAGGTGAATGAGAATTTAAATAGAGTTAGAAGGAAGAAATGGCAAACTAGCGATTGGATGTTAAGGTTAGAGAGGCAATTTTTTCATTAATAAGAAGGTATAATTTGGAATGAAGTAATTAATTAAAAATTACCATGGCTAAATATTTAATGAAACTAAGCCATAACTAATCTTTCTATTTTATATTAATTTAAACATTTTTAATTAAATTAAATAATATCTCAATTTATGCTAATTTTTAATTAATTAATTCATCTCTTAAATTACACATTCTTTTGAATTTATCACTCCAACCAATACCTATTTTTCTCCATTAATTTTTAAGGGTTATTTCTTACCTCCAACTTTATTTAAATCTTCATTCTCTTTTGTTCTTTATCTAAAAACTTCATATACATCTTAAAGTTGAATGGAATGTCCACTGAAAAGATAAAGATCATTTCTAAACTATTACATAATGAAAATCCAGAAAATTTACACAATCTATCTCTGTTTTTAACTCCTAACTGTTATGAACTTTATTTCTACTTATCAAATTTGTTCCATGCAAGTGTTAGATGAAACATATTTAATAGAGCATATCAAGCAACAATAAATAGCTAACTACTCATATAACACAAAGACATTGGAACCAAGATACCTGAAATCGCCGATAAATACTTTTATAAATTTGAATGGTAAACAATGGTGAGCGGTGAATGGTAAACGACGGTCGGCGATGTGGTGAACGGTGGTGAACGAAAATGAATATTGAAAGGTGTGCTAGCAGTGAAAGGTGAAACTTACACATTAAAAATCAACCACATTTGATGAAACATTAACGAACCACCAACTAACCATCAATAAAATTCCTTCTTCTAAGAGGTAGCTCTGTCACCTACCTAACAATAGAGGTTTAAAGTTTCAACCAATAGTTTTTCAAATAAATAATAAATAATATGTAGTAAAATAATTAATAAATAAATTTAACTATATTAAAAAAATCTAAAGACGTTTTTGTCTACATGAAAAAGTCATAAACTTCTATTCATACTAAAAGGTTACATTTTTCAGATGTAGCAATACTTTGTATTGTCCATCAGTCAAAAACTATTAAAGTGTTTCTTCAAAGCTCCTATAAGATGTCTTCATCTAAGAAGTGTCATTCTTGTAGCATAAAACCATAGATCATTACAATAGCATGCTCCAAAATAACATATTGAAATTATGCATAGACTTCGAGACATATTATGTCTCAAAAAATTACCTTGAACAGTCTTGACCAAAAATATGTATTGACAGCTACATGTCAATCCTTTAGCCAAAAAGCAACCATACAATGTCTCAAAGTTATAAAACTGAAAATTTCTTGTAATGACATCAACCTATCAAAAATTTAACTTAGAAATTCAAAATGGACTCAAAAATATTAGAAAGTTTGTTTTCAAAACTATGCCAAAAACCCTCTTGCATAAGAGCACCAACTTGAGCTAATTCATCATCCAAAACATTCATTTCTCTGTATATATGCTTAAATTCCATAAATTCCAAATTCTCAAATTATATAAGAACCTCATTCAACAAAGGAGACAGTTGCACGCTGTGAATTATATTATGTCTAGTAACCCAATTAATGATGACCTCAGAAGCACTGAAGACCTAAAGCTTGTTTAAGTGCAAATCATGTTCCAATCTAAGGAGCAACTTTAAACCATAAAGTTCAACAAAGTTATTTCTTCCTTCACCAAGACCAACTGTTGGCGTGAACCCTCACCAACAAAACCTAGTCGAAAGGGGTCCCACTCTGTCGACACTCAACTTGCTGCGATCTCCTTGAGCACCAGCCCCAACAAGTTTTACCCCATATAGCAACACTCGCGAAGCAGATGAAGTCTCACCTGAGATTTTCAAGGGAGGGATGTCGGAACTAAGTTTCCGTAGTAAATAAGAGGATTAGGGCATCAACAATTCATCATCTCAATGACCAGATCAGATTAACTTCTTTAACATAACCATTCATCATTGCACATCATTCATTCACAACTGTAACAGATATACAAGTACGAGGACAAAACTAAAGAGATAACAACATACATAAGTGGTAATCATCACATCATAGATCCATATTTCAGTTTCACTTAGCATTCATCATTGAAATTGCAGGAACAAAAAGATAGAAAAAGAAAAGATAACAACGATTCAGGTCAACATCCATCTTATCATGTTACTTCTGTGCAATCACCCATAGATCAAAACAGATAACAATTCATGTCCCCATTTCCCCCTTGATCAACGTCGGATCTAGAACCTTGTCTCTAAAAATATTCCCAAAATCCTATCTCAAAAACATATATAATTCTTCTATTTGTAGTCTTGTTCCTTTACATTCATGGTCCACTTCTAACTAACTCCTAACTAGTTTTCTAACTAATGACCAATATCCACAAAATATGGTCCAAAAGTACAAATGTGACACAAAATATTCAAAAGTAGTCCATATTCCATCTTGTGCACTATCCTTGTCTTGCGCGATGCCTTCTGAGCTTTGTTGCGCAACTTACCCCAACCCCTTGCCAGCAAGCCCCCAACATAGTCTTGTGGCTCATCATCGACCCACGTTAGGTGGACTTAGCAACCTTAACGAGCTAAAACTGCACACAAATAGTAGTGAGTCGTTTACCTGGAACATGTCTAACTGTGCAATTTACTGCAAATGTTGCCTCCGAAGTAAACTACTTCTTAACTCTACAAACTACTGCAACCTCTTTTATGGCAGAATTGTGTTGTTTATCCAACCACAAATATGGGTCGTTGAACTTCTTTGGGCTCACTGTCACTGCCTGGGTGGCTACCTACTGCATGGCAACTGTCTGCAGCTACAATTTCGGATGCGACGTGCCCCCTTGAAATCCATTCCAACTTCTACAACCTTGTGATTCCTTGCATTCAGGTTTAGTTTGCCTGAAGTCATTCTCATTCCTTATTCCTATAGACTAAGTCAAGTGGGGAAAGAACTCTATCTCCTTCCGGATTCCTCCTGGGTATCTTAGTATGCGCTTCAGATTGACTGGGAGAAATATAGCCAAGGATGGCCTTGCCAGGTCTTGTTGTCTTGGATGAGCTAGCCCATATACCTACAACTTCTTCTACAATTTCAACTAGGGAATCATTCTCACTCAAATTCTCCCTTGTATCAAGAGCATTCTTCATATCACCTTAAGTTTCTACTATCTCACGCAGCGGAGCTTCCTTCAACTGCCCTATGGATCACTTCTGTAACTTCGCACAATATAAATTTTCCCAATAGTGTTATTTCGGCGACCGACATCTGCTTATAACACCAACTTCAGCTTGGATAGTATCATTGTCATATCAGTTCATCATTAGGACTAAATCATGCATTAATGATCCGATTACGCTGTCGATTCTGTCAACATACTGCTTGGATCCGCTATCATTAGACATGACATCATAAAGTACCATTGTTTACTTGCCTTGACAGTCGTCATTGAGTGCCTATGTGACATTCGATCATTGTCCTTTGATGGCCGAAATATTTCTTCCTAACGGTGCTACTGATTCCTTCCTTTTTCTCTACCACTTTGTTGTGCGCAGTCACTTTCTCTAGCGCATCCACTTCCTTTCACACGACCACTCTCTCCCATGCAATCACTCCCTCTTGGTGCATCTCCTTTCTCTTGTCGTGACTCTTTTCTCTTGGTGCAGCCCCTTACTCTTGGCGCAGCCCCATACTCTTGGCACAACCTTTTACCCTTGGTGCAGTCCCTTATTCTTGGTGCAGCCCCACCATCAATGTGTGGTGTTGTTCGATGAACCATATTAACTACTCTTTATTTAGTGTTTATTTTGACTATGTCATGACCCTACAGCTGTTGTGACAGATCTTTCTAACTGTGCAAATGAATCACCTACTTTTGCATCCACTCACTCCTGAAACGCCCTTCCTCTGGATATCTACTTATCATTTTTTTTTCAATGTGTAGTGCCTTAGGCATTGCACGGTTCTTCCCCCGTCCGATAGAGCTTCAAGCAGCTTCCATTGACAAGTTTTGGCAGCATCGCTCCATCTAACTACTGCAATTGAACTGCACCCCCAGAGGTAATAGAATTAACAAGATACGGACCTAACCAATGCATATGTAACTTACCTAGATTATTCAAGAACTTGTTGTCATATAATAGTACTAAATCTCCTTGCTGAAACTACTTTTTTTTATATAGTGATCATGCCAGGCCTTCTGTTGATCCTTCTCAATGCGTTGATGGAACCTTGCAATAAAACAATCTTCTTCAAGCTATATCAACTGTGCCACACACTCTTCTAGTGTTTCTTCATCGTCCATGCTTATCGTGGCGACAATGCGTAGACTGGGAACAATTTATTCCATAGGCATGACTGCCTCTTTCCCATATACCAATTTGAACGGTGTTTTCCTTGTCAATCTCTTGCAGGTGGTGAGATATTCCCACAGCACTGCTGGAATCTTTAGATCCCAGTCATTTCAGTTAATGTTACATACCTTTGTGAGTGCATGCTCCGAGATCTTGTTGAAATCTTCTACAGTCCCATTCTTCTGCAGATAATATGGTGTACTCTTCTTATGTTGAATCTACAACTCCTGTATCAGGGCTCTTACTATGCGGTTGATAAAATGGTTTCCTTGGTCACTCATCAATATCATTAAGCATCCAAACCGTGTCACAATGTTATCAAATAGGATTCTTTCTGTTGTCGTAGCAGTGTAGTCAACAACTGGAGTAGCCTCCTCCCATCTTGTCAAGTGGTCTTTTGTTGTGATTATGTACCACGCACCAGTTCTTTTCCCGGGTGGCTTGATTGGACCCACAAAATCTACAGCCCACTTATCAAAAGGTTGCAGAGTTACCTGTGGCACTAGTGGCATCTCATCTAGCCACGATTTTTTTCTGGTGTGTTGGCAGACATCGCAACTCCGTGCATAATTTGTCGCATCATTATGTAGGATGGGCCACCAGAGCCCTGCGCAAGCACCTTTATTACAGTAGCATGACCCCCATAGTGTCCACTAGAAACTCCTGCATGTGCTTCTTCTAAAATCTTCTCTTGTTCATGTGGTAGGACACATCGCCGTAAAATTTTGTCTGGTCCCAGCTTATATAAGTGTCCAATAATTAACTTAAAATCAGAAGCTTTAACCACTCGCTACTTATTTTGACTTGTTGATAATTATTTAGGTGCGACCACTGTTGCCAAAAACTAAATGATTGGAGCATAGTGGTCATCTTCCATTTCAACTCTGAATATCTACGCATCAGGCAGTCCTTCCTCAATATTGGTAGACTCTTCACTCATCTCACTTCTGGAAAAATGATCAAGGCCAACATTCAAGCAACCCGACTTCACCATGATTTCAAAATCAAACTCCTGGAAGAGAAGTAGCCAACGACATGTCTTCTCCCCCCAACAGGATTATTGACCAGATATTTTAAAGCAGAGTGGTCAGTAAACATCTTAAAGTGTCCAGCTAACAGGTAATGCCTGAATTTCTACAATGCATAGACCATTGCCAGACCTTCCCGCTCTGTGTTCGTATAATTCCTCTTAGGGAATGATAACTTTCGACTAGTGAAAGTGATTAGGTGATCCATGTCTCCTTCAGCTGGTTGCATGAGCACTACTCCTAGCGCAACAGGAGATGCATCAACATGCACATGGAACTCCTTGTTCCAATATGGAAATACAAGTATTGGTGTCGAAGCCATCTTGGCATTCAGCGTGTCAAAGCTACCTTGACATTCTGGACTCCATATAAATATATGATCTTTCTTCAGTAATTTATCCATAGGGGCAGTAATCGCAACATATCCTCTAATAAATTTGCGATAATACTCAGTGTGCCCCAGCGTCACCCTAAGCATCTTTACATTGGTTGGTGGTGGCAGGCTCAAAATGAGTGCTATATTTGCAGGATCAACCAATAATCCTTGCTTTCACACAATTTTCCCCAATAGTATCCCAAATGGTGCACAAAAATGCACTTCTTGGAGTTCAGTGTGATCTGATGTTGTCAACACCTTTCTAACATTAGTCAAAGGTTTTCCAAATGATCCTCGATTAGGCCATACACTATCCAATCATCCATATATACCTGTAGGAACTTTTGAATGAAGTCTTTAAATGCTGCAAAAAAATACTCGAGAAAATATTGCAGGCGCATTCTTTAGCCCAAATGGAATTACAGTGTATTGGAAACAACCCCATTCCATAACAAATGTTGTTTTATGTCGATCTTCCTTTGCAATTTTTATATGGTGATAACCAGAGAATCCATCTATGAAAGAGTACATTTCTTGACCTCCTACTCCTTCAAGTACTTCATCTTTGAGTGGGGTCAAAAATGGGTCATGCATATAGGCATTGTTCATTTTCCTGAGGTCGACACAGATCTAAAATTCATTGGTTTTCTTATCTTGGACCACCATCAGACTAATCCATTCTAATTCTTCTACAGGATCAATGATTTTGGAATCCAAAATCCAGTCAAGTTTAGCCTTGACTCTCTCTTTGTACTGCAAATTCAAGCAGTACGACCTCTATCACACTATTTTTGTGTCTAGCTTTAGCAGGATTTTCATTTCCCCTAAATCGCCCAGTATTCCCTTCATCTCTGAGAATTTTTTTGGAAATAGATTTTGAAACTCATGCAACAGATTGGTGATTTTTTCCATGGTCTTCGTGTCCCAGTAATCCCCAATACTTGCAAATTTTGGGTTCTCTTATGTCCCAATGTTAACCTTTTTGATCTTCAGTGGCTAACTCTTCGGATCAGTTGGTATATCTGGTGCTGCGACATCCCTACTCCCTTTTGTTTCTGGAATATTAATATTTTGGAGCTCATCATCATCTTCCAATTCTCCATATACATTATAGAATTCCATCATCAACTACATATGGCAATGCGCATGTGGATCCACAGGATATGAGACTGGTATAACTTTTATAACTACATCTCGGATGATCTGAAGTGCATTGTTGACTTCATGATTGGTGTCCGCAAAGCTAAAGGTATGAGTGAAACAGACCATTAACTCTTCCCAAGTGGTTATTTCTCTACGCATCTCTGCTGATATGTACTAGGATCTTGGCATTTCATCCAAGGTATGAATAAAATCATGGACTCATTCATCCTTTGGCTACGATGCACACATTTCTTGGCATTCCATCAAATCATCGCTAGGGTCATTTCGTCCATCATACTTCCTAGTGTGGTATACCTCTGTGTTGTTAAAAGACAACTGTCATCAAGCATCACCACTGTGCCCATCCAGTAATTGTCTTTTTATGAGTTACCCACCAGCGTGCTGGAGTAGCCTCTAGTGATTCCTCCATTGCCAACAATCGCTATAGTTCTGAGACCTTTTCTTCAAATTCCATTAAGAACGCAGAAATTTCACGAAGCCCTTCATAAACTGGTAACTCTACAATATCAATCGCGACATGGTGCAGGGACTGAGTGATCAAACCACACTTTTTGACTGAGACTTCCTGCATGCAATTTTTCCAGTTTTCCAGCGCATCCTCAGAATCAGAAAACGCAAAGCTAGAGCTGCACCAAACAAGTTCTCTGTTATTAGTGGGATGGATACAATCCTCAGAGATGTTGTAAGCATGATACCATTCTCTGACAACTTTTTCCTTGACTAGTTCAATATATCATCGTCCTTCATTTGGATCCATAGGTGCGATGACTCTAATATCTTGGTTTTCAAATGTCATGACTCTTTTTAAAGTTAATCACTGCCAGACTGTCATTGGCCCATCCAATCCCCAACGGGGTGGGATAGAATCCTTCACCCTTAAAAATTTCAATTACATCAAAATCAACGTGGGTTTTCATACCTTCAACATCTACAACCAGGTTAGATACTCGTACAATTGGTTTCACTTTAGCCTAATTAGCCAAGCGCAGCTGTACAAGGGACCATCCCAATGTCGTCCTCCCCAGATTTTCCCATGTCTTCTTTATTAGGAAATTGACATCTGACCCCAGGTCCAAAATGACCAAGTCGACTTCATAATATTTGATCTGAATATTCATGCGCATCTCCTTTCGTGTATTTTTCTTATGTAAATAATTCACTACGGAATCCTTGAGTTCCCTACCCAACCATTGCAACAACTTCTCAATCTCGATAAGGGCATCGGGATCTCTTTCCATATAAGAAACTTTCAAAGAATTGTTGCAAGGTACCATGATTTCGAGGGCATTTCATAGACAGGTGAATTACTAAGACTGCATCCGATCACATCCCGAGTTTCAAAAAATGTCTCCTTTCAGTTGAAATATCAAATGTCGCTTTCTTCTTTCCAGCCAACCGAAATTGTGGTCTGGGTTCATCCTCTCCATTCATCACACCTCCTTGAGTGACGATGGAAACATCAATATCCTTTGTTCTGGGTTCTGCCGAGATTGTTGCGACCATCAGCCCTTGATTCTGGTTCAGCACTGGATTCTGAGTCATTGGCTGATTTTGGTTCAACAACAGATTTATTGGTGGATTCATAGTCTGAACTTGATGTTGATCCTGTTTCTATAGCTGGTTTTGGTTCTGGTTCTGGTTCTGTAGCTAGTTCTATAACTAAGGAACGTTCCCAGCTTTCCATCTTACGATCAGCTGCGGGGAGTTCTCAATGGTATGGTCAATCGTCGTGCAGCAT
Source organism: Pseudotsuga menziesii (assembly GCA_001517045.1). Taxonomy (NCBI): domain Eukaryota; kingdom Viridiplantae; phylum Streptophyta; class Pinopsida; order Pinales; family Pinaceae; genus Pseudotsuga; species Pseudotsuga menziesii. Next base: position 186,452 of record LPNX010364995.1, read on the forward strand.
GTACATGACCATTGCAAGTGTGGGAAGTCCCTCTGGTAATGCCAAAATACCCCACAATTATAACACTGGACTGATCCACAACCTCATCTGCCTCCTCTTCCAAATCCTCCTCCTCTTCCGCGGAATCCTCCACGAAATTCTCCTTGCCGCTGATATTGTGGTTGAACCATCTGTTGCAGCGGGGTATTCGGCTTCTACTAAATGTAGTGCACATCTTGAACATACTGTGGCTATCTTTGGGGCATCGCCATTTGATTGTACTATGACTGCAGCGCAAACTATGGCTATGATGGTATAAATTGCATCTACGGTGGTGGTGCATACTGCGGTTGTGGTTGAGATTTTACCACCTGAGGCTATGTTTTCAGTTGCTATACTGCGTAATGATCTTCTCCTTTCATAAAGTATGAATCATATGTTCTGTCCTAAAGCAGATCATATGCACGACAGTCTTTTTCTTTGTGCCCCATCGATCTACAAAAGGAACAATATAGGTTGGCAGGTTTTGATACTATCTTCTGCATGTACCTACATTCTTCATGTCAGTGTCCATAGAATTGACATATGTGACACCATGGTACACTGCCATAACTTAATGGGTTTGGCGCTCCTGATACCAAATAATTTCATAAACTGGGGCAGTTTTCTTTGGTGTGTCCGTCTGCATGACACCGAGTACACCAAATATCATCGCGATCCTCTTTCACCTTCTTGATGTCTTGTAACTGGAGCATCAAATTTGCGATATATGCCTAGATTTGATTCATTCCAACTACATTATTCCCCATAGGTGAACCTTCCAACTTCATCGCGATCTCCAGAGCCTCGCTCTGCATCACGATCTTCTACTGCATAAGTGGTTGCTGGATATAAGGAACCAAGGCTGCGATAAACCACTCTTTATGTTGAAGGTCACTCATAGCAAAGTTAACTCATGCCATCAACATCTTAAACCTTTGATCAAAGTACCAAACAGTCTCATTGGGAAATTGCTTAATCTCTTTAAAATCGATAATTTATTGTGCATCATATTTAGGCTTTTGAAATTCTTCGATTAATCCCCTTCGAACTTCATCCAATGTTTTTGTAGGGGTCCTCGTAGGAACCTGTATAAATTTCATATACCAATCTAGCGCACGACCCTGTAGGTTATTTGCCAATTGGCCTTTCTTGACATCATCATCTTTGGTCTGTCTAATAGTCCATACTACCTCGCAAAGAAACCAATACCGCTTGAGATCCTCGGTCTTGTTCCAATGAAACAAAGGTAATTTCGTATCATCACCCACCATCCTAGGTCGTCTTCCTGCAAATGCTAATATATTACTAGACTGTTGCTAACACATCAGGAAAGTTGATGTAGAATTTTTGTTTCTCCCTAAGTTTGAAGCAGTGCATGGAGCCGTGGGCATGGTGCTGTTGGGGTTTGATCTTATCGTTTTCTTGGGCATAGTCTAGGTCCAGTCATCCTCTTTGTCACTATAGGGTCTCTTCATCCCTTGTGGTTGTCCATAGTAGTTTTGTGTTTCGATCACAGCAGGACCTTCCCCTATCCTCTGCCGCTTCTCTTGTTGAAACCTTTCTCCTCCCCTTGTACAACCACTTTCTTCCTCGGCTTCCATCACAGTCTCGTCAAAACTTGCACTATTCTACCCCTCACCTTCCCATTCGTCTGCCCCCCTCGGTCGCGGTATCCACCGCCTCCACACATTAGAATTATTCTACTCTAGGTGCATCTTCAGTATACCTTTTTCGCAGATAAGCATTTTAATTGACAACTGTAGAGATAATAAGAACCTACCTCTGGGCCTGTTCAAAAATTCCTTTTCTTCTTCGTTGTAGGAATTTTTAGTGTCGACGACAAATTAAGTAATATATCCTTCTCCGACACTATCCATCCAATTCAGGGGTCTAGGATGTTGGTTCTCCTCCTTGGAAATTTGTCTTCTTGTATGTGAACTGCGCCAACCACTCATACACAATGATGGGAAACTCACAAAAAAATATTCGTGTAGACCATCGTGTATATATTCTGCCAGCCACTTGTCTGTTGTCAGTCCAAGGTTCTGCTTCTCTGCTTCAGCAAATTGTTGTAGCTTTTGATCAAAAAAACCTTGAATTTTTGTTCATGTTGGATGCCACATCCACTCTTGATTTTCTGATTGCATTGGATTCCAGATACCCTCCTCTCAGTCGCAACAAGGTCCTGACAATGAAACCATTTGTTGGCGCGACCCCTCACCAAAAAAACCCAGTCGACAGGGGTCCCATTCTATCGACACTCAAATCAATGCGATCTCCCAAAGAATTGGCCCGGCCAGGTTTTACCCCGTCCAGCAACACCCGCGAATTAGATGAAGTCTCACCCGAGATGTTCAAGGGAGGGCTGTTGGAACCAAGTTTCCATGGTAAAGAAGAGGATTGGGGCATCGACGATTCATCAACTTAATGACCAGATCAGACTAACTTCTTTAACAGAACCATTCATCATTGTACATCATTCATTCACAACTGTAACAAATCTAAAAGTACGAAGACAGAACTAAAAAGATAACAGCATACATAAGCAATAATCATCGCATCATAGATCCATATTTCAGTTTCACTTAGCATTCATCATCGAAATTGCAAGAATAGAAAGACATAAAAACAAAACATAACAACGATTCAGGTCAACATCCGTCTTATCATATTAATTATATGCAATCACCCACAGATTAAAATAGATAACAATTCATCTCCTCATTTCTTCCTTGATCAACACCAGATCTAGAACCTTGTCTCTAAAAATATTCCCAAAATCCTATGTCAAAAACATATATAATTCTTCTATTTATAGGCTTGTGCCTTTACATTCATGGTCCACTTCTAACTGACTCCTAGCTGATTTTCTAACTAATGACCAATATCAACAACATATGGTCCAAAAGTACAAAAAGTGACACAAAATCTTCAAAAGTAGTCCATCTTCCATCTTGCATGGTGTCTTCTGAGCTGGCACAGCATCCGTAATGCTATGCAACTTACCCAAACCCTTCTATTTATAAGCTTGTGCCTTTACAATCATGGTCCACTTCTAACTAATTCCTAACTGATTTTCTAACTAATGACCAATATCCACAAAACATGGTCCAAAAGTACATAAAGTGACACAAACTATTCAAAAGTAGTCCATATTTTGTCTTGCGTGGTGTCTTCTAATCTTGCACAGCATCTGTGATGCTGCATAAATTTCCCAAACCCCTTGCCAACACCAGCTTTAAACTTGACCCAGTGATCCTCAGAAAATAAAATAATCCCTCTAACACCACAAGTTCTCCAATCCCCAACAACAAAACCATCAAAATAACCCCAAGGGAAATTTTTATCAATAGTTTCCTCAGCAACAACTCTATTTTTGATAAAAATGTGATCCTGAGGAATAAACCACAAGGTCCCCAAACTTTGAAGAGAGACATGTAAAGGCAATAAAAATTGCTCCTGAAAGCAACAAAGATTTCTAGCTTTCCATATATACCACAAAAAAATTAAAGGAATGGATCTAATATCCTTCAAGTCGTCATTGGAGCACTAATTTTTAAGACACAACTCCACAAAATCACCCACCCATAAGTTTTTCAAATTAATCTTGCATTCAATATCATACCAAATTGTTTTAGTATAAATATACTCCACTCCCAGATGGACATTAAAGTTCATCAACCACCTTACACAAGTAGCATCTACCAGGACCTTCCCTAACTTTTCTGCACAAGTTATCCCAAGTTAAATCTTTGTTAGAGAGTAAGAACCACATAAATATCTTAGACTTCAGAGGGCATTTAAATTTCCACACCACTTTCCACCACCAAATTAACTCATAACCATCCCTTTCCTTGATCAATTCAGTATAGCCATCTTTAGGAGTATATTTTTGATATTTAGAATGGATCCACACAAGCTCATCGTCATTCTCAAATAATATGATATTGTTGGATTTCAAAATAGAAATATAATCTTTCCAAATCAATCCATCCTGTACATCCACTAAACCAACAAAATCAGAAGATATCCATCCTTGATCCATAAAGGTAGAAGACCCAAGATTAACAATATCTTTAAGATAGTAAAATCCATGATTAGTAAACAGTCAATCAAATGTGGAGGTAGTAGAGGCCTCCACTTACAACCAACCCAGGGATCAATACTAAGTCCAACATTTTCCCCATTTCCAATCTTCCAAACAAGACCCTCTCCAATCAAATCAAAGGGTTTTAATATCGCTTTGCAACAAATAGAAATACCCCTTCGACTTTTACAAGAGATTCTAATCCAATCAACAAGAGACAAAGATTGTATATATTTCTACTTAACAATCTATACCCATAAACTAGATCCATGAACAATATTCCACGCACTCTTAATAGCAAGGACTTTAGAAAAAATAGTAGGAATTTTTAATCCCCAACCACCAAGAACCTTAGGTCGAGCCAGAGTCTTCCATGGGGTCCAAGATAAACCTTGATGCTCAAGGATGACATGCCATAAGTGTAGAAATAATAGATCAATGCTATGAGCAATGATGCTAAGAAGAAGCACAGGAAATAGATCTTGCTACTAAGAATTCTCACAAGCATACACAGGCAAAATAGAGAGAAGAAAAGAGACTGAATCACATGAATGAAGAGATGAATATTGGTGTGTATCCTTCCATTGAATAATGATGAATAATAGTGTACATAAATAGTACATTCCTCATAGGAAAATTGAATTGTATGGAAACAACTCATAAAGCTCAAAAAGGCTGACTTACCAAAATATAGCAAAACCCCCATAGGTGGATAAAGCACTTACTAAATCTATCAAGGACCTCACGAGTTGGAAAAAGCATGAGTGAGTTGTCAAGGAGATGGAAATAACATGCTAATCCTAGAAAATGGAGAAAAACTAATGGAGGATGGGTTGGAAACAAAAGCTCCCAGTTTCCTAGTTGACTAGCTTTTATCTTATCCATAGAAAAGCAGGAAAAACAGAAAAAGAAGAATAAAGCAGAATCTGCTGTAAAGTCCTATATACTGATTCTGGATGGTCAAAAGGTGGCCAAGATCAACCCAGAATTGGAAATAAATCATTCCTAGGATATAGATGGCATGTATTGACTTTAAGGTGCAAGTGGATGCCAAATAATTAACCTAGTGGGTGAATAATTAATCAAATAATGATTAACTATTTTATCATAAGTTGTGAGTGGGTTTAATATATTCCAACACCCTCCTATAATTCTGACTTATGATGGTATGACAAAAAAAATATTGATGCATATGGATGCATATAGGGCCCGGCAACAAGGCTATGGTCACCCTTTAACAGTTATTATGTCCAAAAAAGTGAGGAAAGAGGCAAAATCCTCCCTCAAGATAGGACAAGGCACAAAATTTGAAATAATATGTATTCAACATATCCTTATCTTCACTTGAATCAGCTAAGTGAACTGCTTTTGGATGGAAGACTTGTTGAAGAAATCATGAACTCCATGATCATGTGCTAGAGTGTAGAACCTGCAAGAAGGAAGAGGAGAGACTCCTTGTATCTCATCAACTGATGAAGTAGGAGCATTATCTGAATGCTTCTTTCTTCTGTCAAACTCTGATCTACAAACATAATCTGAAATGGAAAAGAGATCTGTGCATACTCCTTTCCAGAGAGTACAAAAAATAAGGCAATTTATTTCACACCCAATTCCCTGAATAGCTGCAAAATTGTGATGTGAATCACATGTCAATCTTCCAATCTAATGTAGCACCTGTATAGATATGATATGAGGCTGATAAAACTCTAATATATCAGAAATATTAACATATGGAATAGCAAGGACAAAGTCTTCAATGGCTCCATGAGGATATAGGGCTAGACTAGGAAAATTATGAGCAACTGGGGAAAACTGATAGGTGTAAAAATATGAATGATGGATGGGCATATGATCTGAATCATAAGTATTTAGAATAGATCCAAACATGTTTAATATCAGTCCATATATGACTAAGGACATGGATAACCAGCCACTGAAAGTTAGGAAAGACTTCAAACCATGTAAGATAAATATCACTGCATAAGAGACCAATGATGAATCAACTAGTGAGCTTGGGATTTGTATAGTCTTTGGATTATTCAGAGCTATGGTAGATGGTATGGATGGTGGTATTATATGTGTATAAACCTGCAAATATTATTCTAAATCAGAATCCAAATGATCACATATAAGCATATCAATAGACTCATGGGAATACACTGGTAATGAATCCTCTGTATGAAAGGAGGAAATAAGGAGATGTTCAAAATATTCAAGAAGGCTCTGCGTATTGATGCCAAGAACAAAGGAGGAAATGCTGAAGCACATGAGATCAATTAAGGTAAGTGGTATGACACAAAGAAGGCTTGATGTTGCTAAGCAAACATCCTAGAAGTCACTGGGTTGCACACCATCAATGAGAGAGGTATGCAAGAGGTGTGAAGAATCTAGCACATAGATCTCAAAATCTAATATGGGAGATTTAGAGAACAATGATTGGGTTATAGGATCATAATAAATATCATCAGCAGCTCCATATGTTACTTCTTTTTCATCAATAGTATCACAAGAAGAAAAATCACCTTCAAGAGACACAGAAAAAG